>OW240913.1:79380250-79392430 GCA_933207985.1 Pelobates cultripes | reverse complement strand
TCAGAGGTGTAGTGGTGTGTAGTGGTTATGACATTCAAAGTAACACTTTTAAAGAATTCTCCTCATTTGGTATTGCACTTGCACTAAAAGCTGCTCTGTAAAGAAAGGAGTTAACTAGAGGAAGCACCTGGGCTCTACTCTCTGATGCCAGGAAACAGCATAAAAACATTACGCCTTAAATAGAGAGTTATACACACAAACACACACTGATATTCATGTGTTCCATTGCCTCTAACATGCATTATCAGGATATCGGAATCACTAAACTCCTTCAAATGATCCGGAATCACAATAAAACTTTAGTATAGCAGTACAAGGATTGTATTTCCACAATCATTTGTGCCAGGGACTAAAAGGTGTGTAGTATATATCTCATAGTGAAGCTTACAATATGTTCCAAATGTACTGTGCCTAGCTGCATAATGCCTAGCTGCTATATCGATATGTCTTGTAAATGCCTTGAACTTTGCTAAACCATGTCAACTTCCTGATGGTGTGGCAAATTATTATTATTATTTTTTTTTTTTAATTCTTTATTTTTGTTGTGTAAATAGCAAGTAACAGGCAAGCTGATTATGCCACGATAGCACAGACCAGCCTATGAGAGGTTACATGTCTTGACCCAGACGTGGCATGCATGGCAAATACACTTTTTTTAAGAATGTATAAATGAATGATTCCTTTTGGTAAAGACAATGAGAAAGTATGTTTATGCTATGCTTGACATCCATTTCGTTAATAAGAGAAGGAAAACATTACACGCTGAATATGCGCCTCCAGATTGCTATTTGGGCACATGAGAGGTCATGTACAAAATTATCATTAACTCGTCAGGATTATAAGGTACAGGCTTTCCCAATCGTTTATGACAATAATATGCTTTGAGGTTAACACTTAAATTATATGCTAGATAACTGAGCATTAAGAGGCATGTTAGTGGTACATACTAGGAATAAACATATAAACGGTAACTGCAGGAGAGAGTCCCATTGTGCGGGTGTGTGAGGCTTATGCGCGAGTCACCTGGCCTGCTTGCACCTCATGGTAGAGGGCTAATGAGTCAGTGGTATGCCAGTTTCAGCCAATGCCCTGCTTGCACCGGAGTGGCAAAGCCTGAGAGGGTGTCCGTCTAGGAGCCGCTTTGGTCGTCGTGTGAGGCAGGTCAGTCTCTTGAATAGAAGTACTCAGGGGCGCTGTGAGTGAATGGCAAGGTTCTGCTTTGGGTTTCTGCAGCCTCTTGTGTGGGTTCCCCACGTGGTGAGTGCTGGCCTTCCGGAGAGTGGCGGGGCTGCGAAGGGGTAGTCCCTGCTGGGGGTAGGACGACTCGTCACTGGTCTAGATCTGCGGTTTGGAGGTTTGTGTCGGTTCGTCCGACTCCTGCTTCCCCCCCTCCGAGCTTTGCCAGTGCCCCGTTCAGGAGCTGCGGGTCTCAGCACAGCCTCTTCTAGGGCTTTTGCTGGTGGGGTTTCCTCCTCGGTGCCTCCCTGGTGATAGATTTTGGCCCAAAAGGCCGCAAGTAGGCGATCCAGCCTTTCTTCAAGAGAGGGAAGAGGGTTACACGTGGTGACTGCCATGATTTTCAGTGCTGGTCCGGCAGTGTGGGACAGTCACTGTTGTAGTGTTGCTGCTTTGTCTCAGGCTTTGGTTACCGGGATATCCCTCACCTGCAGGGGAGACCTACTGGTGAGTGGGCTGCAGTCAGCGTAGAGATCGGCCGCCTCCCTCGCTTTGTCTGAGTAGGCCTCAGGTTTGTCCCCGGGTAGGAGCTGCTGATTTCAGTTGGGATACTCGGTGCTTGTCTCTGCAGTCTTGGGTTCCCCTTCCTTGGAATTTTGTATCTGTTTCTAACTCCGCAACCTTGTCTTTTGGGTACAGAAAGATGGCTTCCCTGGTGTCCAGTGGGAGCTTGTTGGCCCAGGCTGATGGGAGTCTGCCATCAGCTTTCTCAGTCCCTCTCCCCAATAATGCTTGCATCCTCCTCCATGTGGTGTGTGCCTCCTCCCCAGCGGCACTGAGGAGGAAGTGATCCGTGGCAAATTATTTTAAATATGCAGCTGCTGTACACAGGGGCGTATTAGCCGCGAGGCAAACAAGGCATTTGCCTTGGGGCGGCATTGGGGGGTTGTCGGGCGGCAAAAAACGCCAGCCTCGGGGCCCAGTCAAGATGACATAGCGCTCCCAGTTCTGGTGGCGCGCGAGGGAGAGGGAGCAGAGCGCTCAGGGGAAGAGCTCCCTCGGCGGCCGCCCGCCCGCCCGCCCAGCGCTGCAGCCACTGGACCCCAGGGAGAGGAAGAACCCCCCCAGCATTACCAAAGGTAAGGAGGCTGTGGGGGGTTAAATAAAAAAACAAAAAAAAAACACTAGTGTGTGTGTGGAAGTCTGTTAGTGTGTGTGTGGAAGTCTGTTAGTGTGTATGTTAGTGTGAGTGTGTGTATGTATGTTAGTGTGTGTGGATGTCTGTTAGTGTGTGTATGTTAGTGTGTATGTTTGTATGTTAGTGTGTGTGTATGTTAGTGTTTGTGTCTGTTAGTGTGTGTGTGTATGTTAGTGTGTATGTTAGTGTTAGTGTGTGTATGTTAGTGTTAGTGAGTGTGTCTGTTAGTGTTAGTGTGTATGTTAATGTTAGTGTGTGTGTGTCTGTTAGTGTGGATGTCTGTTAGTGAGTGTGTGAGTGTGTGTCTGTTAGTGACTGTGTGTTTCTGTTAGCTAGTGAATGCGTATATGTCAGTGAATGTGTGTGTGTGTATTTAGAAGGCGGAGCAGGGGGGAAGGTTGGATGGCGGTTGCGCGGGTGGGGGTGGCGCGGGGGGGGGTGCCTGAGTTTTGTCCTGCCTAGGGCAGCACAAAACCAGGATACACCACTGGCTGTACATTTAAAGGATTATTCCTTAAAGTGGAAATTCTAAAAATTCTAAGTGAATTTAAAATTTATGACCCAAATAGCCAAACTGGAAGTCTAATTCACTTAGAGAATTGTTAAATTTTTAAATTTGAAATTCACTTTGAATTTGCTTTGAATTCTCACTTTAGTGAATAACTCTGTTAACGCCATGTGCAGCGTATATATGCATATATTGTACACTGAAACTGCTGGGAACCGTTTTATGTTGAATATAATTATTTCTATATTAAACAGAATTTACAATAAAGAAAGTGTAAACATTAGATGACTCTTTACAGGAAGTGTTTAGGAAGGTTGTGTAAGTCACATGCAGGGAGGCATGCCTAGGGTTGCATAAACACAGTGAATTAACTCCAAAATTGCAGAGACTGCAGGGACATGAGATATACACCAAAACTACTTCATTAAGCTAAAGTTCTTCTGGTGACTTTCAGGACCAATGCAAGACTATTTTGCACCCTAGTCAAGACCAGATACTTGTGCCTCCCCCCATAAAAAAACTAAATTTGCAAACTTTGTGTGTTTCTTTCTTCTCCCAGCACCTTTGTGTGTGTCTTTCACTCCTTTCTGTGTCTCATTTTCCTCTTCCTTAGACCCTCTGTGTGTTTCTTCTCCCCAGAACCTTACTGGGTCCCTTACTCCCTTCCAGCCCCTCTGTGTGTCTCTTCCACCTAGCCCCTTTGTGTGTCTCTTTCTATTCTCAGCACCTCTATGTGTCTCTTTGTCTTCCCCAGCCTCTCTGCTTGTCTCTTTGTCCCATCAGCCCTTCTGTGCACCTTTACTCCCCTCAGCCCATGGAGATATATTTTTGCATCTAGTGTAACATTGTTTTCCTTTTTCTAATTTTTTCATTTCCTCTATTTAAAAAAAATTCAATTGTTTTTATTATATATAAATATATTGTTTTAATACTTGTATATCCAGATGTTTCAGTTATTTTTATTTTTGTAGATTATTTGATTTCATTGTGGCATTTAAAAAAAAATCTGATTTATTAATTATTTTTAAGCTTCCTTTTCATGTGTTTTTATGTGAGTATGATAGTACCAATTCGGGCATTTATTCATTTAATTAATTTATATACATTTGTTAATACATATATATTTTTTCTCAAATCTTATTTACATATCTTTCTCACATATTTCTTCATTTTGAATGATAGTGAATTTTTATATCAATTTTTAGGTTTAATTTAAACAATACATATATACCAAGATCTATGGTCTCTATAGCATAATACTGTATGCCCTTTTCAATATATGTATACAAGTGGTGATGTAATAGGAGGTTACATATATATTCCGGTCAGTGTAATGAGGTCTGGGACCTCATTACCCAAATACCTTTAGGTGAAGGAGCTGGTCCTATGGAAATTCTGTCCTATACACGTTGAATAAATGGATGACGTGCGGCAGATATGATGTCCCTCAAACATCCCAGAAGTCAAAATGCATCCCAGCGTGAAACACATGCCGGTGCAGGTGCCGACGATCATTAGCAATCACTGAAAATATTTAAGAGGAACACTTCAGATGAATTTTTATACATCCATGAAGAAGTCCTAAAGGGACGAAACGCATACGATTTATTCATTGTTTTTAGTTTTTTGAATTTTATTGTCTTTTTATATGTACTACCAGGGTACCTGGTGGTGACTTACTTATATTGTGGATACTACTATTTATGTGGAGACATGCTTCATACCTTTCTGGTTTCTTGCAAGTGCATTACTTATTAATACTTTTGTTTGTTTTACCATTTACACTATTGTGAAGAAATTCCCCTTTAGTACACTATTTCTGCCCATTTGCATTCGGTAGATGTAACTACCGAACAAATACCACCCCCCTGGCTCGTTAAACATCAAAGACTACTTCAATTGAGGCCTCTGTCTGTACGGCCAGCGTTCGTACTACCGAACACCACGTGGCAGAGAAAACCGTGGCCATCTTTGTTCATGCGAACACTACTTACCGAATAGCTAGAAGAGCGCTATTCGGTACTTTGGTGCATTCGACAGAGGGGAACGATCGCTGCTAAGAGCCAGGGGGATCCATTCGGTAGTTTGTTCGTTTTTCTCCTATTTCTAAAGTGACCGGCAAAACCCACTAAACTCATGGAAGTGTTTTGGGCATACAGCCCAGGGTGAGCCGGTCACAGAAGACCTCCATATTTTTTGCAAACCCCTGAACCGATCTGGGTGAAATTCGGATATGTTGGTCACCCAGATCAGGGCTATCAGGGGACATGTTATTTGTGGGGATACCCCAAGTATAAAGGGGTGTCCCAGTTATTGGGGAAAAAGGTGATCTTTCAGCCTGAAGATAATAAAGTTATTATTTTATCAGACTTAATTATCTCCAGAGCTAGGGGAGGGAACTGTGGGTGTGTGTTATGTTTTTACAGTACGTGATTGGTGAATGTTTGTCCCTCCCTGAGGGATGTCCCCTTGCTTGGGGACTTGCATAAAAGCTTGTGTGCACCCATTAAAAGCCAGTTCATTTTGTACCCTTCTTCTTGACTTCGGCTGATGTTTGGGGATTCGTGTGTTTCACTAAGGGAATCATCTTGTGAAGCTTTTGGGATTACTATATGGTTCGTCTACTTTATCTACCGAACGGAGGGCTATAATCACTAAGGCTCTGGCGGTTCGGGAGGAAACTACTGAATGAGGTTTAAATATACTTGGTTTCCTTACAACTATATATATATATATAATGAAAGAAAAACCGGCACTCCAGGATTTGGTAAAAAAAAAAAAAAGAGAGATTAGTTCTTCTTTATTCTTACAGTTCCAGTCAACGTTTCAGCTCTTGAACAGAGCTTTCATCAGGACATATATATTGTATAGTTGGGGACAATAATCCGAGTTATAGTAGTGGTGGTACAAGTTGGTTGTGGTGTGCCGAAACCGTCGTTCGGGTAGGCTTGTAAAAGAGGGCAAAAAGTTAACAGTTTGATCCTTAATACATGTTGACATTACATAACCAGTACTTTAAATGCCTGCCTAAGTTCCCTCTCCGATTGAGGGACATCTGATGTATGCAGATGATTCCAATGTCCCAGTTTATGATGTGTGCTGGGATGTTTACTAAAGGCTGCAGAAGCAGTGCTTATTCTAAAAAAATGGCCTGAATATGATGAAGGGTCGTATCAAAGTTTTATGAATTGTGTCCTGACATACAGGAGGAATTTGATATAGTGAATGATTACTGTGTAACTTTAAAAGAGAGTGTATGCCTGTGTAGTCCTGTGAGTGTAGGACAATTGGTCTAGTATGTTGACCGGGCACCATTTATTGTTGATAGTATGTAGGTATATGTCTGCAGGTGGGTATAAGTTTAAGAGTTTGCAAGCTAATTTAAGGTTAAGGTGGCAAAAGGATGTGAATCGATGGAGTACGGATTGATGATTCAATATTCCGAAGAGAACTTATTAAAATGGCCAGAATTCTGGTATATAAATGGTTGGTATAAGCAGGCAGAGCCGCGTGTGCCAGCAATCTACCAGGAACATGAGATGAGCTAATCCAGAATGAGATCATGAAATGTAGGAGTTTTAGTAAGTGGTTAAGCAGCCGCGGAATGTTTGGAGGAATACCTGAAATGGGACTGAGACAAGGCTTTAGCTGCTAGGTTGTGACTGGCTGGTATGTGTATGCAGACAAGGTAAAGTTGCTGTGTTGCTTCCAGCCAAGTAATTTTGCATACTAATGTGTTTAAGTACTAATTGACAGACTCCCACCCCCAAAGAGACCCGCTGACTGTGCTGTGACCGTGATGGAGTATACTACAATGAGAGCTGAAGGTTACTAAAAGTGTAGGCTTCATGTCTATGCTGGCCATGTGTCACGGAACCAGTTGTCCTTGATAATGGACATTTAATTATTGTAGGTCAATGAGAACAAATATAGGTGATATAGGCACACTTGGGAGCAGAGGTGTACCAAGCAGGAGGTCCGCCCGGGGTGCCAGTCATCAGGAGGTGCCAATCTCCCAATGACCAGCAGGAGGGGAGCGCACACTACGCAGCAGTCATTGCAGGTAGCATGGCTGAGCAGGCGGGGCCACAGTAGAGGGGACAGGAGGGAGGGGGATAAAGAGGGCACTGGAGGGGAGGGGGCAAAATAACTGCACAGGACAGGGACAAAGAAGGGCACAGGAGGGGAGGGGGCAAAATAAGGGCACAGGACGGGGACAAAAAGGGCACAGGAAGGGAGGTGTGCTAAAGAGAGCACAAGAGGGGGGGCTAAAGAGTGCAAAGTAAGAGGACAAAAAAGGGCACAGGAGCTTAGACAAAGCAGAGCACAGAAGGGGAGGATGGCTAAAGAAGGTACCGGAGAGGAGACAGACAAGGGTGACAAAGAAGAGCACAGGATGGGGGACAAAGAAGGGAACAGAAGGGAGGGGGCAAAATAAGGGCATAGGAGGGATAGAAAGAAGGGCACAGGAGGGAAGGGGGCTAAAGAGAGCACAGGAGGGGGGACAAAGAGCACAGGAGAGGAGGGGGCAAAATAAGGGCACAGGAGGGGAGGAGGACAAAGAAGGGCATGAGAACGAAGGGGGCTAAAGAGGGCACAGGAGGAGAAGGGGCAAAAGTAGGGCACAGGAGGGGGGAACAAAGAAGGGCACAGGAGGTTAGGAGGTCTAAAGAGGTCACAGGAAGGGGACAAAGAATGGCACAGGAGGGGAGAGGGTCTAAAGAAGGAAACAAGAGGGGGCAGGGCAAAATAAGGACACAGGCGGGAGTTAAAGAGAGCACTGTGGGGGGGGGGGGAATTATTTAATGTGAGAAGAGCCAGCCTGAGCTTGGTATCAGAGAGCTATGCTATATCACTAAATTGTAAATGGGGGCCAGAGTGTAAAAGAGGCCCGTCTCCAGGGCCCATTAGACTCCATTTAAGCCTCTAACAGGTACTTGGGGGGCTCTTTCTAACATACAGTTTACACATTAGTGCAATAAATATTCTTGAAAACATTAAAAAAACTGTGGGTGTATTTTACATTTTAAAGTTGGGGGGATGGGGTGCCTTATTTGGATTTCAATAATAGGCTGCCAGAGTCAGATGACTCTCCTAGTCCATAAATTATGGCAGCTATGTTCCTACTGATCTACAATAATGAAATATGTTGAAATACATGGGTCATTCACTAAAGTGAGAATTGCAAGGAAGTCAAAGTGACTTCAAAATGAATTTCAATTTCAAGGGCAAAGTAGCTGAACTGAAAGCACAGTTGACAGGGAGAATTTTTATGGTTCAGCTATTTTGATCTTAAATTCACTTTGGATTCCCTGCAGTTCTCACCTCACTACTCCTGGTCGGCAGCAATGACCATTGTACAATGATCTTATGTGAGATTTCCATATTTAAAAAATGAGGGTGCTGTTTAGCAGATAGCTCCTTATTTGGTGTCCTTAAATTTGGCAATCCCCCATAAGGATAGCAAATAGGGGAGTTATCTGCTAAACAAAGATCGAAATTAAGAGGTGTCAACCACCCCACAACAAGAAATCTGGGTGGCTAATGTGAATTCTATGCAAATGTTTTGTCAGATGCCAGCATGCAGAGCACAGCATGCTGGCATCAGACAGTCAATGGCAGCACATTACCCCATCGCCTAGTGAAAAGCTTTAGTGCTCACCCCTTCACCCCCCTGTTTTGACAGTGGTATCTTATGTGCACCCCCCCCCTATATATTGTTCCTAGAGTCGCCACGATATCTGCATGTGTGTCAATGTATCTGTGTTTGACTGTGTTTATGTGTATCTGCATGTGTGTATCTGTATCTGCATGTGTGTGAGTGTGTCTGTATATGTGCATACATCTAAAAATCTCGCCAACACTACACACAAATACACTCATGCATTTCAGCATCAACACTCCATACAAACCCCACCATTATATATATAAAACCATACCACTGCATTCAAATACCACACAACACACAAATGCATGCTTGCATTCAAATTCCAACACTACATACAAACACACCCCTACATTCAGTCACACATACTCCATACAAATACATGCTTACATTCAAACACACAAACCCTACTCAGTGCTAGAGGGAGGGTGAGGGGGGGGGGGCGTCCAAAAATAGGACCTGCCCCAGGTGCCAAATGCTCTAGGTATACCCCTGTTCGGGGGAATTTCCCCAAACACAGACCAATTCAATAGGGCACGGAATCCTGCAAATCTATGTTCAAGGAAATGTGTGTGTGTGTGTGTGTACATATAGAGGCAGAAAGACTTATAGGGCTGGCATCATTTTTTTCCAGGGCTGCTTAATATTCCCAGTCTGTCCCTGCCCCACACACAACCTTTGGCTCATGCTATAAATCAAGACATAAAAATTATCTAATGTATACTCTATATGCACTTAGCAACGGTTGAAAGGACTTTGCTTTATCTGATAAGGAGAGTTGTTAGTTAAACTTTTATTTGTGATGGGGCATAAAAAGGCAGAGGCAAGAGTGTAAGGAGAGTATGAAGGCGCAGCAAGGTATAAGACGAGAAAAAGTCGGTTGAGTTGTGCCGGAACCGACGTAGCAGTAGGCCTGTAAATAAAGAGGGCCCACCCAGTAAGGAATAAAGAAAAGTATAAAAAGGGAGAGGAGGGTGGAGTCAAGCAATGCTAAGGAACGAACGGGTTAGGTGGAGTTGAGTAGTGGACTTAAATAGGGGACCATGCCCCTCCCACAACTGCAGGCCAAGCCTTCACATTTGTGATAGGGGCATAAAAAGGGCGAGGCAAGAGTGTAAGGAGAGTATGAAGGTGTAGCAAGGTGTAAGAAGAGAAAAAGTCGGTTGAGTTGTGCCGGAACCGACGTAGCAGTAGGCCTGTAAATAAAGAGGGTAAAAATAGATACAGACTAGAATTTATTACAATCAACAAAAAGGAAGAGCATGAATTACATGGACATAGTTTGAAAAACGTGTCCGAGTTCTTGTACTGGTTGTATGCGAAGGACTTCCAACGGCCTAGTGATATAACTATATGTACAGGTATGTTCTTGCTAGAGGCCGTGGAAGCCGCCCCTATTCTGAAAGAGTGGCCAGAATAGTCAGAAGGGTTAAGAACTAGCCTTGTGATCAATGATCTGACGTAAGTCATAAATTTAGTTGTGGTAAGGACTGACTTATGTAAAGTTAACAGTGGTTGGGAAGCATGGATATTATGAGTCAGTAGAAAGGAATCTAGGATTTTAACCGGGCACAATTGTTATGTGTCGGGTGATAAGGTATGTTAACGTCTTGACCATCCTGTGTAGTTTTAGTGTGAGGAAGTGTAAGTCCATAATAGTCTCAAAATTTAACTAGGTGAGACCTCCTGAGACAATATTGTATTATGGTTGTTGTGGGAAATTCACAGGGTCTAAGAAAACCGTAGAAAGCCAGGTAAATGGCAGTTTTAATTACATGGTCGGTGCGAAAATCAGAAGGACCAGCATCTAAAATGTCTGAAAGACAGTGAAATAATTGGATGTCAATGGGTAACCTCCTATGTGTTGGGGCGTGTCTTGTTTGCTGAATGCCTCTAAATACGGATTTGATCTGGTATGAGGACATGAAGCTGTGTTTGTTGGGAAATAAAAAAACAACATGTGGTGTTGTATCCCTGATAGGTACAATTCTATGGTACTATGTGATAGTGCGAGTTTAAGGTGGCAAAAAGAAGCAAAACCTACCACAGTTGACATAGCAAAAGAATCAGTAACACCATAGCTACATAGCTGAAAAAGAGACCTGCGGCCATCAAGTTCAGCCATCCCCATATACGTCCCCGCCGTTGAACCAAAAGAAGGCAAAAAACCTAGTCTGTAGCGCTGCCAATTTGCAACAAACCAGGAAAAAAAAATTCCTTCTTGACCCCAAAATGGCAGTCAGATGTCTCCTTGGATCAAGCAGCTATTACCCTACTAATTAGAAAATATAGCCCTGTATGTTATGGTCTGCAAAAACAAAAACAAAACAAAACAAAAACACATTCTGATAAAACCTCTAAAAAAAAGTAATGTAACCCCCCAATTGCAGCCTCTATGCCCCACTACAGTCCCATCCACCCAATCACAGCCCTTATGCCCCTCTACAGTCCCATCCTCCCAATCGCAGCCCATGCGACCCACTACAGTTCCTTGCCCCCAATTACAACCCTGAACTCCCCTACTACAGCCCCTATCCTTCCTATTACAGCCCCTATACTTCCCATTACAGCCTCAATCCCTCCCACTATCTCCTCTCTTACCCCAACTTGCCCCTCCCCCCCAATTGCAGTCCATATCACCAACACTACATCCCCTTTCTGCAGTTGCAGCCATCCACCTATTTAAGCCCTTAACCCCCCATATTACAGCCCTTACCACCTTATTAGCCCTTATGTCCTACTATGTTTTCTAACTCCCCACTGCAGCCTGTAATGCCTCAATTACAGCCTCTATCACCCCACTACAAACCACTACCATTGCCACTTCTGAGTTTATGTTCTGGATTCGCCCCTGCTATGTCAGCTCCAGATTATGGAGAAACTGAGTGACAGATGTAGTGAGACAATGACACGGCGCAAAGAGAGACCAATCAGGATGCGCTCTGTGTCATTGTCTCATCATGTCTGTAAAGTTCACCTAGCAAATAGCTTGTGACACTACCTCCCTCAAATGAGTTTTGGCATGTTGGGATGTCTGCACACTACATCAACTCCACACACTACATCCACTGCACACACTGCATCCACTGTACTCTGTACCCACTGAACACACACACTACATCCACTGTACTCTTTACCCACTGAACACACACACTACATCCACTGCACACACTGCATCCACTGAACACACACACTACATCCACTGCACACACTGCATCCACTGTACTCTGTACCCACTGAACACACACACTACATTTTTTTCAGAATGTATGGCAGAGTCTTAGCCATTGGATGTGTGGCTTGGATTGCATAAATAAAGAATTACATTATCCCTACCTATCCCCCTTCTAAATAATAATAGTAAGAGAGTGCCAATAAATCTAAAACATGTCAAATAATTCATACTTCAGAAGTTATTTTTAAGTTACCTTCTTTTCTTCAGCCCCACAAAAGCCAAATAAAAATCTCCATTAACCCGATGCTAGTATTAAAAATAAAACGGGGATAAAAAAAAGCAACAAAAATAAAAAAGTTACGCAAAAAAAAAATACACCACCTTCATCATGTAAGGATTCCACAAAGACTAAGATTTCAATATTTTTAAAAAGCCTTTATAAAGGCTTTCCCATGCTT
>OW240913.1:79340668-79377857 GCA_933207985.1 Pelobates cultripes | reverse complement strand
TATTTATAGAAAAAAACCTTTTTAATGTCAAGTTCCTAGAATATTTTAGCATATCCACATACGCTGAAAAAGAATTAAAACCTACATTGGGGGCAAATTTAAGACCCTTATTTAGAATCCTAATTTCATCTTTAGTAGGGTTATACTTGGAGAGATTTATTACTCCCTCCAATTTGATGTCCTTCCTCTTTTTCCTATACTGTAATTCTCGTCCTCCTCTACATCCTCTATATCCCTGTATCTCCTTCTTTTTTGAGGTGAGAAGGTTACCCTTCCTTTTCTCTCCCCTAAAAAATCTTTATGTTCTGATTGTAAATTATCATCTGAAAGGATTTCAAAACGGTTCCTTAGTTCGGTATCCTTTCTTTGCTGTACATAGGGCGGACTCTTACCTTGTCTATTTCTATTCAGTTGGTATTTATTTTTCGGTTCTACTTTTGTCCAATTATATTGTTTCCTATTCTCTGGTGTTTTCCACTGAGTCCGTTCTGAATATTTGACAGTATTTGCTCTTTTCCAATAAGGATAATTGGGGGAGTCTGACTTATATTTATAATTATACTCTTTTTTCTCTCTGTATAAATTCGTATAAGTTCTAACTCTATTATTCTTATAATCTTGCATATCCCTCTTGTATTTCTTATGCTTGATCTCTTTCACTTGTATCTCCAATTTATTTAAATTGTCCTTAGTTTTCTTAGTTAGTTCATCATAATCTTTAGTACCCAATGTTGGTTCTAATAGTTTTTGGATTTCTTTTACCTCCTTATCTAAATCTTCCAGGCCTTCAGTTCTACAGGCAATAACTATACTCATCATCTCCCTAGAGAATCTTTCTAATGCATCATTCCAAATGTCTACATATTTTTTATTCTTTTCATTCTCAAATGTAGGTGTCTTAGAGAACCTTAGACCTCTAGGGGTGATGTTATCTTTTAAATATCTATTTAGGGTGGCAATTTCCCATTTATATTTTATTTCTTTTGCTAGAATTTTTTCTAAATCTTTAAATGTAACTTCTATATCATCTTTTGTAGGATCAATGGTATTTTCATATTGTATAACATTTCTGATAGCTCTAACCAAGTAAGGCTGCTAAACAATCATGTCATTATTTGAATATCGAAATAATATGCAATGTAGGTTTGATGAAGCTGAAATTTTACAATATGAAAATACCGTTGATCCTACAAAAGATGATATAGAAGTTACATTTAAAGATTTAGAAAAAATTCTAGCAAAAGAAATAAAATATAAATGGGAAATTGCCACCCTAAATAGATATTTAAAAGATAACATCACCCCTAGAGGTCTAAGGTTCTCTAAGACACCTACATTTGAGAATGAAAAGAATAAAAAATATGTAGACATTTGGAATGATGCATTAGAAAGATTCTCTAGGGAGATGATGAGTATAGTTATTGCCTGTAGAACTGAAGGCCTGGAAGATTTAGATAAGGAGGTAAAAGAAATCCAAAAACTATTAGAACCAACATTGGGTACTAAAGATTATGATGAACTAACTAAGAAAACTAAGGACAATTTAAATAAATTGGAGATACAAGTGAAAGAGATCAAGCATAAGAAATACAAGAGGGATATGCAAGATTATAAGAATAATAGAGTTAGAACTTATACGAATTTATACAGAGAGAAAAAAGAGTATAATTATAAATATAAGTCAGACTCCCCCAATTATCCTTATTGGAAAAGAGCAAATACTGTCAAATATTCAGAACGGACTCAGTGGAAAACACCAGAGAATAGGAAACAATATAATTGGACAAAAGTAGAACCGAAAAATAAATACCAACTGAATAGAAATAGACAAGGTAAGAGTCCGCCCTATGTACAGCAAAGAAAGGATACCGAACTAAGGAACCGTTTTGAAATCCTTTCAGATGATAATTTACAATCAGAACATAAAGATTTTTTAGGGGAGAGAAAAGGAAGGGTAACCTTCTCACCTCAAAAAAGAAGGAGATACAGGGATATAGAGGATGTAGAGGAGGACGAGAATTACAGTATAGGAAAAAGAGGAAGGACATCAAATTGGAGGGAGTAATAAATCTCTCCAAGTATAACCCTACTAAAGATGAAATTAGGATTCTAAATAAGGGTCTTAAATTTGCCCCCAATGTAGGTTTTAATTCTTTTTCAGCGTATGTGGATATGCTAAAATATTCTAGGAACTTGACATTAAAAAGGTTTTTTTCTATAAATAAATGTGACAATAAGATAGAAGATAAAGATCATACCAGTTTAAGAAATAGATCTACATTCTATCCAAGAAATTATAGGACAAGTGCTATAGATATGTTCGAGAAATGTGTTTTAGAAGATTTTGAGGAACTAGATACAAGTAATAATAAGAAGAGAAGACTTCATAATCTGAGCTTTAGTGAGAGGAGATCTTTACAAGAATTAAGGACTAATAAGGATATAGTCATTAAGCCGGCGGATAAGGGGGGGAGTATAGTAATACAAAATACAGAGGACTATTTGAAAGAGTGTAATAAACAATTAGGGGAAGTAAAAGTATATAAATGTCTAAAAAAGGACCCTACTCAAGAAATTAAAGAATCTTTATATGTATTATTAGAAAAGGGTAGAAATACAGGAGTCCTTAGCGAGAAAGAATATAATTTTTTAAAAGTTGAGCATCCAAGACTACCGGTTTTTTATACATTACCAAAGGTACACAAAAATATTAGATGCCCCCCAGGAAGGCCAATTGTTTCGGGGATAGGGTCAATATCGGCTAATTTATCTAAATATGTCGACATATGGCTCCAAGATCTAGTAAAGATAATCCCATCTTATCTGAAGGATACTACAGAAGTAATAAAAATCCTAAAGAAAATAAAATGGGAGGATTCGTTTATACTTGTTACTAGTGATGTCTCTTCTTTATATACCTCAATCACTCATGATTTAGGGTGTAGAGAGATTAAAAAGATTCTAGAAGAATCTGGAAAATTCAGTCATTCCCATGTAGAATTTTTAATAGATAGTATACGATGGATTTTAAATAATAATTATTTTTTCTTTAATTCCCAATTTTATCTTCAATGTCAAGGCACCGCTATGGGGACTAGGTTCGCCCCCAGCTACGCTAATTTATTTATGTCAAGTTGGGAAAATATTAATATTTATAACAGTTGCGAATGGGGGGTGGACCTAGTCTCCTATTACAGGTACATTGACGATATGTTTTTTATATGGAGAGGTACGGAGTCAAGTTTAGAAAATTTTCTAAATAAATTGAATGCAAATGACTGGGGGATTCATCTTACTAGTTCTCACAGTAAAAATAACATTAGCTTTCTAGATTTGGATATCTATATAGAAGGAGGGAGTATAAAAACTAGAAACTATTTTAAAAAAGTTGATGCAAATAGTTATGTGCTATATAATAGTGGCCACTATTCCCCGTGGTTAGATAATATTCCAAAAGGACAACTACAACGTCTGAGAAGGAATTGCACAGAAATAGATGTCTTTAAAGATCAAGCAAGTATCCTTATGGATAAATTTACGGAAAAGAAATATCCGAAAAATATATTAAATAGAGCATATGAGGAAGTAATTACACTTGATCAGGAAGATTTAATTGTGGGACAAAAGAACAGATCGACTGAAGAAAAAGATATAAAGATGCCCTTAGTATTTGATTTTAATAGTGATTCTAGAAAAATTAGATCCATAATCAATAGACATTGGCCTTTATTAAAGAAAGATAAAGATTTGGGAAAAATTTTACCAGAGAGACCTTTTATCACTTTTAGAGGTGCCCCAAATTTTAAAAGACTCCTTACCTTTAATCATCCTAGAAAAGAAGTTAGAACAATGTTCTTAAATAATAAAAGCGGTTTTTATTCATGTGGAAAATGTATGGGCTGCAAATGCAGTAAAAATAGAACTTTAAAAGGGATAAGCAAATTTAAAGCAAGAGAAAAAGAAGAGGAATTTGTTATAAAAGATTTTATTACTTGCTGTAGTAAAAATGTTGTTTATTTGCTGATCTGTCCATGTGGGTTACAATACGTGGGTCGAACAATACGTCCCCTTCACAAACGTATTTATGAGCATGTATATAATATAAAACGTGGCTTTGAGCAACATAGTGTGTCAGCCCATTTTAATAAATACCATAAAAGGGATCCAAATGGGTTAATTTTCTTAGGAATTCAAATAGTTAATAAATCTTGGAGAGGAGGAGATCATATAAATGCAATAGGTAAAGAAGAAATGAAATGGGTACACCGTTTAGGAACTTTGGAACCGAGAGGTTTAAATATAGAATTTGATTTATATAATTTTTTATAATATATATTGATATTTTTTACTATATATTTTTTAGTATGTTTTAATAACTATAGCTAAGAGATACTTTTAGTTTTTTAATCTATGTTTTTTATGTATGTGACTGATAAATGTGTTTTAGTATAAATTAGTGTTTTTTTCATATGTAAGGAAAAATTTGATTTAGGAGATATGACCCTGGGAATGAATAATTGAATGAAGATTTCTGTCAAGATATTAAGGGGTTACACTAATGAGGACTTAATAGGTGGACATACACCTGTGAAAACGGACTTAAAAGCAAGACAGCAGCAGAATGGAAGTGTGATCTGAGGAAGCCGATTTTGTGGCGAAACGCGTCATCACGTACGTCCCGTGGTTACGTCATTAGGCTCCGCCTCCAGGAAGTGATTGCAGTACGGTGCTAGCCGGCAGCGAAACTGTATGCAGTACGCCTTCCATAGAGAGACTGAGTGAGCAAAGCGATACCACTTGGGGGACTATTTTTTAATATTGTGAAGATTTGTTTTGGAAATAAAAAAGTGTTTCTTTCAACTTGCTGCTGTCCTATGACCTTTTGGCTTTACACAAGAAGCGGATAAAGTTAGAGCAGACTTCTCTGCTCTCTACTTGTGAGTTTAACACTATTCATTGTTCTAATAACATAATTTATAATACTGTATTACACTATGTTCTTTTATTTATTTTTTATACATATGTATGCAAAACTGGAGTAACCAGACCTAAGGTACATATAGCGGGGTATTGTAAGTGCTCCGTTTTTTCTACTAATTTTTCACCAATACACTGATAGAAAAGTGGTATTTAAAAATTACCAACTCTCACCAATACATTGGTATAAAAGTGTTATTTGCACACTTGCACTTTTTTTGCACTATTGTAGAGTGTGTAATAGTAACACATTTATTGAATAGAGTTTTGTGTGTTTTTTTGAAGCACTGGAGTGTTTTTAAAGGTACATTGCACTTTTCTTGTCTTAAAGACACAGCGCACCCTTTTTTTTGTATTATTGTATTTTTAGTGTTTTATGGGCTATTGCACTTTATAAGGGAGCTGCTTCATAGGTTTTAAGGTTGTTATTATTTTAGACGTGTATTGAGCGCCTTTTTTTACTTGTCTTCTCTCTTGTTTTACAGGACAGAGTGCTTCTCCACGGGACATGTTAACTCACGGGCAGCTGGCTCATCAAGGAACCACAGCAGCTTTCCATGTACAGGTAAGACACGTGCAGCCGGTAAGGGTTCAGGCTCTTCTTCCTGGAGGATATGCTGCAAGCCTGTTGAACGAGGTGACCTTGCTCGGGTCCCAGGTGTATGGTTCCTAAAATGGCTGCCATATACACGTCCACTGATAGGAGACGCGGAAGGTATTAAACTGATCAGAACAGTACTAAACACACCACAAATAAGGTTTCTCTCCTGTATGGCTCCTCAAATGATGCTTAAGATTAGAAGCGGCTGAAAAGCATTTCTCACACTCCGAACAAAAATATATTTTTTTAACATTCTCTCCACTTTGAACGAAATGACGTTTGGGAAGAGATTAACATAGTTAAACACAGGCAGTAAAAATACAGTTTTTAGCCATACACTGTAACTTTAAAACTACACATCCCATCTTCATAATTACATATTTGGAATCAGCACAATTAAAACATAAACATAACCAAAAATCAGCCAAATCCATCCAGGGGTTAAAAAGTTAGCTGGAGGTCCCTTTATGACTGACCGCAAGCACATTTTCCTGCCCAAAACAGTTCCATAGATTTGGGCTGTGAGGTCGGTCTATTTCAGGATGAAAAAACGACTAAGTCTCATCGCGAATGGGACTTAGTCTCTGCAGCTGAAAAAAACGACTGAAAAAAAAGACTAAGTCCCATCGCCGAATGGGACTTAGACTTTTTTTCAGCCGTTTATTTCAGCTGCAGAGACTAAGTCCCATCGCTGAATGGGACTTAGTCTCTGCAGCTGAAATAATTTCCCATTTACTGAACCAAGTGGGAAATAGCCAGGCCGGCACAAAGGGTTTGCACCAGGTCTGGGGACACAGGGGACACCGTCTTAAAGGGGCCGTGTCCCCAACAAGTCTGGGGACACGGCCTTAAAGGGGCAGTGTCCCAATCTTTCTGATGTCCCAAAAAAGGTGTTTAAAGGGCCAGCACCAGTCACATAAAGAGTCCATAAGCCCCAATATGCCCACCGACAGTCTTAAAGGGCCATACACACCAAATAAAAGTGCATACATTTCCACAATCTCCCAGGGGCCATAGTCATGCGGGAGGAGGCTGGCAAGTAGGCTTCTCCACAACCCAGGGAAGCAGGGCAATTTGCCATTTAAAGGGCCGTTACAAATAGCAGTTTGTAACAAGGTGTCAATCCATATCTGCCAAGTGACCCGATGTAGGGGGAACAGTCCCTATTCTGCTCTGTGTCAGTGTGTATCATGGTCTCTGAGGACAGGTGTCAATCCATATCTGCCAAGTGACCCTATGTAGGGGGAACAGTCCCTATTCTGCTCTGTGTCAGTGTGTATCAGGGATCCTTAGGACAGGTGTCAATCCATATCTGCCAAGTGACCCTATGTAGGGGGACCAGTCTCTATTCTGCTCTGTGTCCGTGTGCATCAGGGGCTCTGAGGACAGGTGTCAATCCATATGTCAAGGTGTCAATATGTCATATGTCAGGTGTCAATCCATATTCATTGTGATTTAGGAATGTTAGGTGATTTCTGCCCTTTATGGATTAAAACCAGACTCTGTATCAACTGTGTAATTTTCCATGGGAGTTTTGCCATGGATCCCCCTCCGGCATGCCACAGTCCAGGTGTTAGTCCCCTTGAAACAACTTTTCCATCCCTATTGTGGCCAGAAAGAGTCCCTGTGTGTTTTAAAATTCGCCACCCCATTGAAGTCAATGGCGTTTCGGGCGTTTCGCCGGTTCGCGAACATTTGCGGAAGTTCGCGTTCGCCGTTCGCAAACCAAAAATTTCGGGTTCGCGACATCACTAATGTTGAACCGTCGCCTGCCGCGCTCCACCGCCCTGGCGTGTGGCAGCGCCCCCCAAGCCGGACGAGGAATGACTTCAGACCACACCAGTGTGACCTCGCTGAAAAGCGCCATACAGCGAGCCAAGTCATGCTTGCAAGCGTAAATTAAATCTACTGTGCGGCACCGTCCCAAGTCATTCCCCCCGGCATGAAGTACCAGAACCACTGACCCGGTGACGGAGCGCGACACACTCTGGATACACTTGGTGCCACTCCAAACCCCATATCCCCCGTCATCGAACCCTAACCTGCTCATGCGGGAGCCCTAGATTACGGCCGTATGGTCTCTGCTCGGCACGCCTAGCCGCCCAATAAATAAAGGAGTGACCGATGATCCAAACATACCGCGGGGAACCTGTAGAAAAAACAACACATCATAACTACCAACAGCCTATAACAGATGAGGACGAATATACAGCTGAAACCTGTGGGAATCCCATCGACCCATGCGCTGAATTGCAGCATCGGACAGCCCTACCTGCCGTGCCTGCGTTGCTGCACCAATCCGGAAGGAGTGGGGAGAGTATCCCTTATCCTCTATGCCCAAAGCCCGCAAACTAGCCTTAAAAACACTGGAGAACTGAGACCGAGTTAAGACTAACCCATCTGCGTGAAGCAAGAAGGACTCTGCTGCCTCTGGCCGTAAACGCATGTATTGCCCTACCAGCGCCATCGGACACCACCTACCCCAGTAACACCAATGCTAACCGACCTCACCCGTCCTAACTGATCTGTTTTGGACTTCCGAATGAAAACCTCCACTCCACTCTGCCCTGTGCGAACGTCCCCCATCCGAAGAGATGCCGGAGCCCTAGCCGACGCGGCCACCAACTCTCCTATCCGCAGCGCGGCGTAAAAACACAGAGAAAAGGCTACCCTGAAAAGCAGCGCCTCGAAGGAGGAGAAGCACACCACAGAGAGAACACCACACAGAGCATCCAATAGGTGGACGGACACCGGCCGTCTACAATCGGGCCCTTTCCATCCTCCATCCCCGAAGCACCCTCTGGACCACAAACTCTTTAGGAACGTCCTCCCACCCCATACAACGCATCAGAAAGGAAAGAGCCACTAAACTGCGTTCCACCGATGCCACAGAAGCTAAGGAGGACATGTAAGCCAAAGTAGACAGCAACCTACCCTCAGTGGAATACAAACCGAACTCTCCCGCATAGTCCAGCCACAGATCCCACACCGCCCGATAGGCTGTCCACGAAGCGGGAGCCAGCGATCTCCTGAACAGGTCTGCTAGGTTCCGAAATCGAGGGTCCACAAGCACGTGGGACATACCAGACCATCTTCCTTGGCTCCTGGAGCGACCTCCCGAAGACGATCCCACTGAAAGCGAGAAAGAGAGTCGGCAATAACATTAGACACTCCAGGAACATGGATTGCTCGGAACCAAATGTTAAATTCCAAACAACGCAGAACCAACCGACGCAACAGAGCCAATACTGGAACCGAGCCAGATGATAAACGATTCACCACATGGACCACACTCATGTTGTCCGTGCGGAAAACCACCTGCCTGTTCGCGAGCTCCTCCCCCCACAATTCCACTGCTACCACAATAGGGAAAAGCTTGAGAAAAGTCAAGTTACGTATCAGGTCTGCTCCGCACACCAACTTCCCCGAAAAAATGCCCCGAAGCCCAAGGAGCCGGAGGCATCCGTAAACAACTCCAGGGCCACATTAGATATCGCTTCCCGTCGCCAAAATGTCCGACCATTGTACCCTGCGAGGAACTCACTCCAGACATTCAAATCATCCTTAAGCCGCTTGGTAAACGGATAAAATGATGGGGAAGACTAATGCCGACGGTAGCCAGAGACAGCCGTCTACAAAACACCCAACCCATAGGCATGATCCGACATGCAAAGTTCAAGTGGCCCAACAGGGATTGCATCTGACGAAGCAGCACCTTCCGCGCACCCCTCACCTGATCAACCATGGTTGTAAGGATCCCCAATTTATCACTGGGCAAACGAAAAACCAAGCTTATGGAGTCAATCTCTATACCCAGGAAGGAAATCACCGCCCTTGGGCCCTGCGTCTTGTCCCCTGCCACTGGAACCCCCAAATCTCGCATAACTGCCTTAAACTGACCCAACAAATCTTCACATCGCGAAGAATGTGCCGGACCGACAAACAGAAAATCGTCAAGATAGTGCAAGAGGGAAGAAAAACCTGACACCTCCATTACGATCCATTCCAGCAATGTGCTAAAAACTTCAAAATAATAACAAGAAATCGAGCAACCCATGGGAAGGCACATATCGTAGAAAAAATCCCCTTGAAACTGACATCCCAACAAATGAAAACAGGAAGGGTGAACTGGGAGCAACCAAAAAGCCAATTGAATATCCGACTTAGCCATCTTAGCCCTGCTTCCCGAACAAGATCCAGAGCGCGATCAAAAGAAGCGTATTGGACCCGACTATCCTCCTTCGCAATTCCGTCGTTAACCGAAGCCCCCGCTGGAAAAGACAGGTGATGAATCAGCTGAAACACCCCCCGGTTCCTTCTTAGGATCGAGGCCCAATGGGGACACCCGCAAATTATCAAACGGAGAAACGGAAAACAGTCCCGCCATCCATCCCAAGTCCACTTCTTTTTTCAGCTTAGCCGCCAACATCTCTTCCTTACCCCGAATTGAGGACAAATTGTGCGCAAATGACGCCTCCCCCGACGGAGTAAAAGGGATCCTAAAACCGTCAGTGAAACCTTCCCAAAGCACCCGCGCATCCCCATACCGCGCGAGCCACGGAAGCAGTCTTTCTGCCCGTACCGGGGTCCTCCCCCCGAGGAACGTCATCCTTTGATGCCGTCCTGGGGAGGGGTTTTCCTCTTCTAAAACACCGAACCGCCGGGTGAGCCCCACCACAGTGGGAACACTCATGTTTAAATCGATAACTGTTGTACCACCTTCAATGACTCTCATTGAAGAGCCAGCAGATGCCCTTCTTGATCCCGGCCGACGCTCCACCATGAGCGCTGGCGGCAGAAGGAAAGGACGATGTGGCTGGACGGCACGGGGTCATGAGAAGCAACCAAAGATTACCATCTTGCATGCCAAAATGCATGTGCGGTCTCATCGCCATTTTTTGCCGAAATTGCTGGTCATATTTAAACCAGCATTGACCCCCATAAACTTTATAAGTGCTGTGTGTGTTTGTGAGGGTGCGGTTAGTGTACTGTGTGTGTGAGCTGTATGTGTGTAGGTGCTGTATGTGTGTGTGCTGTATGTTTGGAGGGATTTGGCAGATTAGTAAATCCTTGCTGCCATGTGCCATCCCTGGTGGTCCAGTGGAGAGTGAACTCTAGCCTGCGGGGCTAGAGTTAACTCTCGCGAGATCTGAGCGTTGCCGCAGCAACACTCAGATATCGCGAGAGGAACCTGGCGGAGCTTCTGTCTAGAGCTCCCTGGGTCCTCTCCTGCCTCCCTCCATGCTGCTGTGGGCCGGTGAGGTAGATCTTTGGTCTCCCCGCCAGCCCATGGAGGCTTAGAGCAGAGCCGGCACTCAGATAGCACAGGCTCTGAGTGTGTGTGTGTGTGTGTATATATATATATATATGCGTACACACACACTCACACACAGACACATTCAGACACGCACACATACATACACTCACAGACACACACACACATTCACAGACACACACTCACACAGACACACACACACTCACACAGTGAAAGTGGTGTGCCATAATGGTTGAAATTGTATTACCAAGGATGCCAATTTGTAGCATTTTGATACCATACTAATAAACTGAACTTATAATAACTAAAAGAATTTCTCTACTCATGTGTCTATAATAATTGCAATGAAACTAGTAAAGCTGAAGACAAAGTAGATACAACCATCTTGTCCTTAATTGGGAAATGCCTCATCGTTATATAATTTGCCAACATTTACCATTTAAAGGTCATAAAAAATAAGCAGTGCATAACATAGCAGTGAAAAAAAGAAGAAACAAAAAGGTTCTTTAATTTGGTATCCTGTGATGTCAGTTTTATTAGCTGTCAAGGAGTGAAAATGCGCAGAGAAAATAATTTGTGTTAGGCTACATCCATTGAGAGCAACAGTACCCATTTTACACAGGTTTACTGGAAATATTTGAAGTGATAGGGTTGCCATAATAAAGAGAACGTTTCATTTTCAGTTTAGAATTGTGACAATTTGCTTTTTGCAGCGTCATTGCTTACTGAACGTAACGTATCTTTAATTCTAACATACACTTAATCCCCTAAACTTAATTCTCATCTGACAATAGCCTTAAAGGGACATTCTACTCCACTTAAATAAATTAATAATTCAGTTTTTAGTAGATACACACCCAACAAAAACATACATGCAATATCTTTTTTTATTAGGGTTATATCTAAAAACAGCTTGAAAATACTGCAGATCTAGCACTCCTGTTTTTCCCCAGCAGAGACTTCCTGTAGTTGTCCAATCACAAACATGTTTCCTGGAGGTTTCCTTCAACAGAGGCTATGTAGTTGACATTGAAGTCATGGACATAATAAAAAAAAAAAAAAATGGAATTAAATGCCATGTGCACGCATTTGAGCTGGCTAGTACAGTATGTATATATAAATAACAGAGGGTACGAGTGGGGAGCGTTTGTGAGGTGAGAATTATGTTGAGGTTAAAATATTATTTTTGCTCACAACAGCTCATATTTCACGTAAAATATAGAGCCCCTGTTTAAGGAAACGTCCATGAGAAAGGTTAGTGAATGACAAATTATGAATACATTTTCAACATTTAACTCTCCATTCACACAGTGTTTTTCTAACATTTTCAACATCAGCTGTTACTGCGGGTTATTTTTTACAAAAAAACAATATGTGTGCACAAACCACAGTGCAATAAGTGCTCAACAGATAAATAGCAGAAAAAAACCTCCCTGAATCAGGTAGAATTTCCCCGAAGACTTCCTCCTGTCTTCAACAGAACATGTATAGAAAAAAAGGGGATGATCTGCTAAACAAATAACAAGAACAGTGCATAGCGCATAACTGTGTATATGAATAAACCAAATGTGTAGTTTTCAAATGGCCACTCACACTTTCGTTGAAATAGAAATGCCTTGAAATTGCTCTTTTCAGCAAAATAAATTGCTCTTTTCAGCATAAATGCCCTTCCAGGAATGATTCTTCCACCACTTTTAAACTCTCATGGAACAGTTAAAAGGTGTGTGCTCAAAGAAAAAAACAGAACTTGTAGTACATATTTAAAAATGTAGAAAAAAATAATTTAATCACATCTAAATATAAAACAATGGATGTAATCTCACTGTCTCCACCAGGGGTCCTACGCGTTTCGTCCGTATGTAGGACTTCCTCAGGGACTTCAGTGACCAGAAATGACAGCATACAAGTGAACAAACTTTTTACTCCTGATAATAGCACTTGGTCAGTGTTTGCAGAATCTGTGTACTTCACAGCTTTCACATGACCTACTTGCAGCTAAAAGAACATAAAAGGTGCCAAATTAAAACTTTTTACAGGGTTATTCGCTAAAGTCAAAATGGCCCCCTAATAAATGGGGCAAAATCATTGCTATGCGATACCATTGGAAATAAAAATTTCATACGTTGTTCACAGTGTTTAAAAATGTCCGTATTCTGCAAAACAGTTCCAGAATGAGTCTGCATCAGATCTCGATTTTATCCTGACCAGGCCTCTGAAATCTGCTTTATATGATAAAACACAACATGGATTATAAGTGCTGCCAATAGGTATATAGCACAGATTTTTATTCTTCGCTTTTAAAAAAAAAAAACAAGTCATTGATAATTTGCAAATGTACATCCTACCGAATGAATTCGGTCCCAGTTTAGTTTAAACTATATATATTTTTTAAATTTTATTTATCTTATACTTTTTATGGGGTTTGGATGTGAAAAGCACTGATTTAAAATTGGATACCAAATGCATCCAGCCAAATTATATAGATTTGGTTTAGTAAATCTGAATATTTTCAGTCAGCATTTTATCACTTACACAGAATTTTGCTTATATTCACTATTTCTAAAGCATTGTTGGTCAAATTACATAATACATGTTTTTAGCATTGCACTGCATTAATCATTGTCTAATCAGGATAGTATCAAACAGTTCTCTAGAAAAGGGAAGATGGGTGAATGAATGAGATGAGAAAAAAATATAATACTAAAAAATAGAGAGCTATGTCTCCAATGCTTGGAATAACCCAACCTGACCTCTCTAACAGATTAGAGTCACTGCAAGCATAACCTTTAAAAGACAACTGTCATCAAAGTTTCCCTTCTTGCTTATTAAATGTTTATTACATTTAATGAAACAATTATTTTTTTAAATGATGAAGATTCTCTCCAGCCCATCACTGTGTGTAGCGTGGTCGAGCAGGTACACAGTCTGACAGAAAGTTTTCTACCTGTTTCCTACCTTTTAGGTGCAGGAGGGTAACTTTTCCTGGGGTCCAGTTGTGGCTCTTTGTATGCTGGGAGGAGTGACCAGGGCAGTCATTACCTCCCAGCAGTGATGTCATCACAGGGGGCCCGGTCGCGCTGTTAAAGCGCCCAGCGCTGACCGAGCCCCCTGAAAATCCATCTCCATGCTGTTAGGGCCACCCGATGGACCCCTTGGACGGTGACCCTGGCGGTTTCCCGCGCGGGCCGGGGCCGCAAAAGATGGCTGCGGTTACCCCGTCGCAGGGGTCCACAGGGCGGCCAGGCCTCCTGGAGTGACAGGCCCAGTCGCAGCTGTGATCACTGCAACGGTGGTATGTATGCCAGTGATGGAGGGGCAGGGGAGGCGGGAGAGCATGATGGAGGGGGGCATCAATGAGGGGCAGTGGAGGGGGGAGAGCATCATTGACAGGCTGGGGAGGGGGAGAGCATCATGGAGGGGCTGCGGAGAGGGTAAGCATTATGGAGGTGGTGAGCATCATGGAGGGGCAGGGGAGGGAGGAGCATGATGGAGGGGCTGGGGAGAGGGTGAGCATCATGGCAGGACAGGGGAGGGGGAGAGCATCATGGAGGGGCTGGAGAAGGGAAGTGAGCATCATGGAGGGGCTGGGGAGGCGGGAGAGCATGACAGAGCGGCTGGGGGGGAGTATGATGGAGGGGATGGGGAGGGGAGGCGCATCATGGAGGTGCTGGGGAGAGGGGAGAGCATCATGGAGGAGCAGGGAAGGGGGAAAGCATGATGAAGGGGTAGGGGAGAGCGTCATGGAGGGTCTGGGAGCATCATGGAGGGGGCGGAGGAGAGCATCATGGAGGGGCTGGGAAGGGAGGAGAGCGTCATGAAGGAGGGAGAGCATCATAAAGGGGCTGGGGAGGGGGAGAGAATCATTCAAGGGAGGGGGGAGAACACAAGGAGGGGCTGGGTGTGGGAGAGACTCATAGACGGGCTAAGGGGGAAGAATGAGACACATGGAGGGGGATGAGACACGTGGAGAGACTGGGTGGGAGAATGAGACACATGGAGGATGTGGGGAGGAATGAGACATGTGGAGGGGCAAGAGGGGGGGAATGAAACACACGGAGAGGCTAAAGGGGAAGAATGAGAATATATTTATTCGCTTATTGCATAGTTAACTTATTTTGTTACAACTATTCTATATTTATTTGTTTATTGCATGTGAATTTGGGAGATGTCTTTGTAAACTGGCACTTTACAATAAATGTTGCACTGTATTTTCTGAGAAATTTTATGCACACAAGGTTTTTTTTTGTTTGTTTGTTTTTGGGGGCAGGGGGTGGATCTTGGGTGAGTTCCCACACTTTTTTCCCCAGGACTTAACCCCTGAGTTAAATCACTTTGTTAATACATCCCTAGCCACACCTTCCCTGGCTGTAACTCACATACAGACTGCATAAAACAAATGGTTTTATTTTTAATCAGATGTTAACTTGCTTTTTATGGTGCAGGAGATAAGAGATTCTAAATTAAACACAATTTTCAATAAAGGAAGCTTAAATATTAGATTTCTTTTTACTGGAAGTATTTAGGAAGATTGTGTAAGTCATATGCAGAGAGGTGTGGCTAGGGCTGTATGAACAAAATGATTTAACTCCTAAATGGCAGAGAATTGAGCAGTGAGACTGCATCAAAATTGCTTCATTAGGTTAATTGGTTTGGTGCCTATGGTATCCCTGTTCTCTATACCTATGATGTGTTTATTCCTTCCAGGTGCCAAAATCAAATAAGTGTAAAAAACACATTTCTATATAATGTTTCAATCCTCTGAGACAGGAGTGATTGCAAATCACCATATCCTCTTACATGCAATGAAGCAATGATACACTTAAAGGACCACTATAGTCACCCAGACCAATTCAGCTTAATGAAGTGGTCTGGGTGCCCGGTCCATCTAGGATTAACCCTTTCTTCTGTAAGCATAGCAGTTTCAGAGAAACTCAGAGAAACTGCTATGTTTACAAATGGGTTAATCCAGCCTCTAGTGGCTGTCTGATTTTCACAGTGAGAAGACGCCAGCGTCGATAGGAAAGCATTGATAATGCTTTTCTATGAACTGGCTGAATGCGCGCTCAGCTCTTGCCACGCATGCTCATTCAGCCGATGACGGCGAAAAGGAGGAGGAGAGTTCCCTGCGCCGAGGGAGCCCGGCGGGGGAAAACAGGTAAGATTTAACTCCTTCCTCACCCTAGAGCCGGCGGGAGGGGGGCCCTGAGGGTAGGGGGGACCCAAGGACCATGTAGTGCCAGGAAAACCACTATAGTGGTCCTTTAATTTTATACTGTAGTTTTGCTGTTTATGACACTGCTTTTTTAACCACTAGAGGTCATACTTATCAAAATCTTTTGTAACTACTAGAGGTCATACTTATTAAAGTAAGGTGCTAAATAAAGAGCAATCACCAGGGACACCAATAAAATATTTCCACAAAGGTTAGAACTTTGCCCCTGAGTTGCTCCTGTTTTGCCTTCATAAGAACTTTGGTATCCTCTCAGCACAACAAAATCCACTATGCTTCAAGAAATGTTAGCTATTGTAGTCATTTATTGAGATTCAACACTGTTTTTAGCACTACCCTCTCACTTTGTGTTTTTGGTGGGGCATCACCTAAGCACTGAGATTTTTTGTGTCATATAAGGAATATCCACTGTTACAGCTGCAGTGTTTAGGTGCCATTTACATAAACAAATCCTGCCTAAGCCCTACAGTAAGGAAACAAATGCTCATGTCGGTCATTGATTATGGAGATGTCGTGCATGCACCTGCATCGCAAACCCGCCTTAATAAACTTATTACCTTATATAATTAATTCTGCTGCTTTGTACTAGAATGTTATTGCTTGATCCACCATTGTGACATGGTAAAAGAGCTAAATTGGCTGTCGCTGGAATCCTGACGCACTCCTTTCCAGCCTTGTGTTTAAGAGCTTTTCTGGGAAGCTCCCATCCTACCTAAGTAGAATGCTTTCCCCAGCTGTGCCCACCTCCTATAACCTCCGATCCAGTACCAGCAATTTATTTAGTCTACCTCAATACAAAAATAAAGCAGCTCTATCCTCATTTTCCTACAGAGCACCGCAATTAAGGAATAACCTCACAGACACATTCAAATCTTCACTCAATCTAAAATCCTTTAATAGAGCTATGGCAACATACCTCAATACAGAATCCACCTGTCAAGGTTGACTATATTTATCACCTATTATTTGTTAAATCTATATATGCGTTAATGTATATTTCTCTGGCTCTGCCTCCTTCTCCCAACCTCTCTCTGTTGGTGTCCCCCAAGTTACAGTCCTTGATCCCCTACTGTTCTCAATCTATACTGCCTCCCTTGGTAAACTCATCAGCTCTTTTGGCTTCCAATATCACTTCTATGCGGATGACATGCAAATCTATCTGTCCTCCCCTGATCTATTCCAGGCCCTCTTGACTCGTGTCTCTGACTGCCTCTGTGCTATTTCTAACTGGATGGCTGCTCAATCCCTTAAGCTCAACTTGTCCAAAACAGAACTTCTGGTCTTTCCTCCCTCCTCATTAATGGTGCTACCATCAGCTCCACCAAACAGGCTCGCTGCCTAGGTGTTCTCTTTGTCTCCGACCTCTCCTTCACCCCTCATGTCCAGTCGATCGCCAAATCTTGCCGCTTCCATCTTAAAAACATTGCGCACATCTGCCCTACTTAACGCCAGATGCGGCTAAGGTGCTGGTCCATACCACTGTCCTCTCTCACCTTGACTTCTGCAATATGCTTCTCAGTGGTCTAACATGTTTCCAACTTGCCCCACTACAGTCTATAATGAATGCAGCGGCGAGGCTCATTTTCCTGTTCACCCGCACCTCCCACTCCTCCCTCTCTGTCAGTCCCTGCATTGGCTTCCCGTAAGATATAGGGCTCAATATAAAATTCTGGTTCTTGCTTTCAAATATCTACATAATACTACTCCCACCTATCTATCCTCCCTAATACACAAATATGTCCCGTCTAGACCCCCTCGATCTGCTGAAGACCTGTGTCTATCCTCTGTTCGTACTCCCACCCCACCTTCAAGACTTCTCTAGGTCTTTTTCACAAAAGCATATCAATTAAACTGTTAATGGCTCCCCACACTTCCCTAATACTTCCCTTACCTTTTGTGTCACTTTACCGTACTCCCTCTAGCATGTAAGCTCACTGAGCAGGGCCCTCAACCCCTCTGTTTCTGTGAGTCAAACTTGTCTGTTTACAATTAAATGTTTGTTTGTCCACCCACTGTAAAGCGCTGTGGAATTTGTTGGCGCTATATACATATAATAATAATAATGTATATGAACAATTGTTTATTGTAATTTGTTCATTTTTTTTGTAATATTGTACCCTATTGTAACAATGCAATGTTTTGTGGACCCAGGACATACTTGAAAACAAGATTAATCTCGATATATCCTTCCTGGTAAAATAGTTTATTTATAAATACATAAATAATGTTCTATACATATATTACTCACATTAAGCACCAAATAGCACACCTATTTGTAACTGTGTCAATACTGTTTTTTTTTTGTTTTGTTTTTTTCCAATTCTTTATTTTTGTAGTGCAGGTAATTACAAACAGGCTTGTGATGCCATGACAGCATCTACAGGCGTTCAATATCATACATATTGGTACATTAGCATGGCACGTAAATACTTTGTACTATTTTTTTTTTTTTTTGAATTCTTTATTTTTGTTGTGCAAGCGTTTACATACAGACTTGCGATACCACGACAGTATTGGCAAGTAGTTCAAGCATCAAACATTGTGTAACTTTGACATGGTATATGGAGTGACTGCACACATTTTTTAAAGTAATATACAACGGGTTACCAATACATGCTGGGTGTATCATGCGATATCTGAGGTACATAGGCGTGCGCAGCCTATTGCATTAGGGTGTGCACCCTAAAGCACAAACACACGCCGCGCGCGCGCGCGTGTGTGTGTGTGTGTGTGTGTGTATATATATATATATATATATATATATATATATACACACATATATATACATATATATATATTCAAAGACACACACACTCACACTCACAGAAACACACACATACTCACACACTCACAGACACACACACACACACTAACTGACACACACACACTGACACATACTCACACACTCACTGACACACACACTCACAGACACATACTCACACACTCACAGACACACACTGACACACACTCACAGACTCACAGACACATACTCACACACTCACAGACACACACTGACACATACTCACACACTCACAGACACATACTCACACACTCACAGACACACACTGACACACACACACACACACACATACTCACACACTCACTGACACACACACACACACACACATACTCACACACTCACTGACACACACACTCACAGACACATACTCACACACTTACAGACACACACTGACACACACTCACTGACACACACTCACAGACACACACTGACACATACTCACACACTCACAGACACACACACAAATTATTATATTTTAATTTTTTTTTTAAATGTCCACCCAGCCTCCTACCTGGAGTGCTGGTGGACTTGTCCCTGGGGTCCAGTGGGGGCGGGCGCCTCTCTGCAGGTCAGCGCGCGGCGAGGGAGCTCTCTGCTCTCTGCTCTCTGCTCCCTCTCGCCGCGCGGGCTGTCTGCTGGAGCTGGGAGCCGGAATATGACGTCATATTCCGGCTCCCGGCATCAGCGCGCGGCGAGAGGAAGCAGAGAGCAGAGAGCAGAGAGCTCCCTCGCCGCGGCTGAGCTGCAGGGTGGGAGGGGGGGAATCATCACCTCTTGCCCTCCCATGACAGGGGCAAGAGGTGAAACAGGGGGCACTGAGTGCCTGCAGGAACAGCGTTCCTGCTCAAAAGAGTGCAGGAACGCTGTTCCTGCAGGACTCAAACCATAGGGGTGCGCACGGGGATTAGGGTGTGCCCAGGCACACCCGGCACACCCCGTGCGCACGCCTATGCTGAGGTAGGCTAGGACCACGCTGAACTAGTGTGTCTATCATGATGTAAGACATAACAGATTTATACTGCATGTTTGGTATCTAGACAAGATAATATAATATTAAATCTGCATAGATGCCTAGCTCACTGATACTGAAGAAACATGTCAGACACGTGGTGAAGCCTCTGAGGATATGTTTCAATTATGTTATGCAATGCACGATTAGTACGTTTTAAGTAGTAATTATTGTTTAACATGCTGGCTAGACAAAAGCTTACGTTTTAAGTAGTAATTATTGTTTTACATATTGGCTAGTCAAAAGCTTAGTTAGGACCACTGGAGCTTAGCACATCGTTTCCATTTAACATAGGTAGGAAAGGCAATACTGTAGCAGTGTATAGTAAAGAATACTGGGTCTTAGGCGGCAAGAAGTAAAGTTAAAACTGTAGTCCCTTGTAAAGCCCGCGTAACGTTGGGCTGTGGTTGTCTCTGTGCTGGCCTATAGAATGGGTTAACTTCAGACTTGTGGAGGGACAGGGAGACACAGTAGTCCTGCTCAATGCACAATGACAGGGATCCACATGCTTTCACAGGTGTCTAGGGTACTTATCTGGGTGGCAGTTGGGCTTCTCCTTCCAGGCTTGATCTGTAGCAGAGTGCAGAGCTAACAAGCTTGTTGTTGCTTGGGAAGGGCGGCTGGTAGAAACATCATGCGGCGTGAGAGCACAGCACAGCACAGAGAGCACAGCTCCCCCAGGGGTCGTCGGTTGCGGTCAGAGGGTTTAGTAACTCTTTCAGCCCCACTATTTCCCCTGCTGTGGTAGATGTTTTTGTCCCTAGACTTGCCTTGTTCTAGCTGGGTGGTCTTCTCTGCGATCGGCTCTGTCATGCTGGCCGGTCGGGCACATGGCTTGCGAGGGGCGGCCATCTTGTGGGGTGCTGCTCGGTAGGTGTTCCACGGCAGGGTGGTTGTTCTGGGCCTGGATTTGTGCCCCAGTGGTTGCCCTTGTAGACCGGGATGACCACCCCGGTCCAGAGGGGGGGAGGGGAGCCAGACGTCGGCTGGAGACCCAGGAGGGCGGCCGTCCCGTCCCGGCTCAAGTTCCTCTGTGCTTCGGGCCCTTGTCGGGTCACTGTTGTTGCCAGGCAGGGTCTTGTGAGGTATCCCCGCATTCCCCATCAGCTGGGGGTCAATTTGGTCGCCAGTATGGACCGCTGGTTAGGTTTGGCCTCCGGTTTGATCCCGTCTGATCCCGTCGGCGGTCAGGCCCCGCCCCCCCCTTTGTACTATTTTAAAGTAAAATAAATTATTTTAAACAAGGAGTTTCAGGCAGGTCTAAAAGTAGCACGAAAACAAACCCGAATAATCTGCAGGTTATGCACGAACAGGCATTGAATACTAGCATAGACGTTAATTAGCATAAGACAGAAACCTGCACTGATATGTCAGAGCTATATTTCGTATACCTACCTAAGTAGGATAGATTATGCTTAGATAACAAGGTTTGTACAGTACCACAGCTATTATGCTGATGAACAGCTGTACCACTAATATCTCTAAGTAGTTAGAGTTAAAGCAAAGACCCGGTCTCGGCACCAAGAAGCAGAGGTAAATCACATGCATTTTGAGCACAGCAAAATAACATAAAATAAAATCAGCTGCACGGTATATGCAGGTTTCTTTATGGTGGAGATTGGGCCAAAAAAGCAGTTCGTGCCCCTCACTCCACGCCAACTTTAGTGGTGGGGTGAGTGAGTCCGAGTTGTAGGCTGATAGGGAGCCTGTGCAGGGTTTCACCAAGCTGCAAGGCAGCCATTGCTTCTCGTCTGCCGGCTCTCTGAACTCGAGTGAGGATGTGGAGTATTAGGCACCTTCCAAGAGGAGCCGCTTGCTGCCACAACCTGATATTGCCATTGTGGCTGTCACCGCAGGTAATTGGATGCCTACCTCTCTTCTGTCTCAAACCAGGAGGTCTTCTCCCCCACTTGACTTGTTGCTAATGGGGCCCAGTAAGATCCGCCCTAGGTACTGTTGCGGCATGCTAAGTCTGAGGAGTAGACTGCTGTGGTGCTGCCTCCATTCAGATGCCAACTGCCAGCCTCCCTAACATACTCCACCAGGATGCTGCACAGTGCTGTTCAAAGTGTACTGGCAGCTTGCTGCAGTGGTGTTTGGGATCAGCATGATAAACAGGGGCCATCTTATTGCAAATAGCCACCATCTTAGGCAAGGTAGATTGCATTTTACTCTTGTGTGGAACCAGGCTTTGGTCAGTGCTGTGGTGGATATCCCCCACCGGTCCAAAGGGGGGAGGATCTGCGAGACCCTGCAGAACTTCGAAGCTGGGAGACCGTCCGCGTCTCCTGCCCCGCATCAACTGCTCGGCTGCAGTAAGGACCTACCTCTGCGAATTAATCTGTAGAGTCCCCAATGCCCCAACTCAGCTCCCACTGAGAGGACTGTAGTGAGGGTAAGTAAGATACCCGGTCAAAACAGCTATGCCGCAGGGTTTACGGCTAAAATTCAGCTGCTTGCTCGGAGCTTCGGGAGGATGCAACTACTCTGCTTGGCGGTCAAGCTCCACTCTCCATTAATACTGTTTTATGTTTGAACCAAAAGAGGAAAACAGAACCTTATGGTGTAAACAACAGCTAAATATATTGTAACACACTAATAAATGGCATAGTGTAATACAAGCTATAACGAGTATAAGCTGAGTAACCATTGACTTAGGACAAATACAAGTAGATACTATTATTCATGTGATTGTCCATTTCTACAATATCTATTCTAAATTGGGAAGGGGGGATTGGGAATTTTGCTAATTTCTTAATTGAAACATCAGATCAGTATGGCAGGTGATCTAATGTGAAATAAAAGGTGGGCAGCCTTTAGATGTTCACATAAAACAAAATAGAAAAGGGTGGGAAGAATAAACGGGACATTTTAATAGAAAATGGAAAGTTTTATTTATTTATTTATTTTATACAAAATTATGTATGTGTTCAGATGTCCAGAGTGTGTAATTTGCCACATTATACCGTGTTTGCATATAGTTATATACCATTTAACGATTTTGGTTTCCATATTTTATTTTGGGATTATCATTATGGGCATACAAGGTAACATATCACATGATTTCTCAGCATATCATGCAGCACTGAGGCAGTGCGGCATTGCAAGGGTTAAAAGGTCTGAGCTCTTAAATTTAATTTCTGTTCTATTATAGGTCCAGTAATGCATGGCATGCTTTGTGTTGGGTTCTCAAGACACTGGATAATTGTCCTGAAATTGGGGTATACAAACAGGGCTTTTTTTCTTCCGTAATAGTTTCACTCTAGGAATATTATCCACAATTCTATCTTTATTGATTAAAAGTGTCATCTAAGTATTTTCACTGCAATTCCGATCCTTCAAGTTTGAAGTCATCATTAATGATGTCCCGAACTGTTCGCCGAACGGTTCGCGAACGGTTCGCCACGGACTCATCATTGAGTAAACCTTGACCCTGTACCTCACAGTCAGCAGACACATTCCAGCCAATCAGCAGCAGACCCTCCCTCCCAGACCCTCCCACCTCCTGGACAGCATCCATTTTACATTCATTGTGAAGCTGCATTCTTAGTAAGCTGTCCAGGAGGTGGGAGGGTCTGGGAGGGAGGGTCTGCTGCTGATTGGCTGGAATGTGTCTGCTGACTGTGAGGTACAGGGTCAAAGTTTACTCAATGATGAGTCCGTGGCGAACCATTCGCGAACCGTTCGGCGAACAGTTCGGGACATCACTAGTCATCATTATTAGTCACAGAGAAGTATTGGGATTGACCAACAATGCCTCTCATAGAGTACCATGATCTGTGAGAAACACTCAATTCTCTATGTTATAGTACAACCCAGTCCTCAAGTACTCCCTACCAGTCCAGGATTTAGGGATTACCCTGCTGTGTCTAAAGTGTTGTTTTTTTCTTAGACACAACTGGGTAATCCCTAAATCCTTTACTGCTAGGGGGTACTTAAGGACTTGGTTGGGGACCACTGCTATTCTAGATATTGATTATTAGACATGTGCAATTCATGCTTACGAATGTTTGAAGTTCGATTTGCAGAATTTCCTAATTGCCGAACTGCCAAATTGCCAAAGTTCTGTATTGCAGAAGTTCTGAAGTGTGTTAGGGTTAGCGGTTAGGGTTAGGCTTTAGAGGTTAGGCGTAGGGGTAGGGGTTAGGTTTAGGGTCTGAATTACAGAAGCAACGAAATGCAGAAGTGTGAAATTGCCAAACACTATTGGAGATGTATAGTTACATAGTTACATAGCTGAAAAGAGACTTGCGTCCATCGAGTTCAGCCTTCCTCACATTTATTTTTTGCTGTTGATCCAAAAAAAGGCAAAAAAAGTTTGAAGCACTTCCAATTTTGCAACAAGCTAGGAAAAAAATTCCTTCTTGACCCCAGAATGGCAGTCAGATTTATCATTGGATCAAGCAGTTATTACCCTACATTGAAAGATTGAATATTCTGTTTTTGCAAGTATCTAGTAGCCGTTTGAACATCTGTATGGACTCTGATAAAACCACTTCTTCAGGCAGAGAATTCCACATCCTTATTGTTATTACAGTAAAAAAACATTTCCTTTGCCTTAGACGAAATCTTCTTTCTTCCAGTCTAAACGCATGACCTCGTGTCTTATGTAAAGTCCGGTTTGTGAATAGATTTCCACACAATGGTTTGTATTGGCCCCGAATATATTTGTATAATGTTATCATATCCCCTCTCAGGCGACGTTTTTCTAAACTAAATAGGTTTAAATTTGTTAACCTTTCTTCATAGCTGATATGTTCCATTCCTTTTGTTAATTTTGTAGCCCACCAATGCACTTTTTCTAGTGCCATAATATCCTTCTTTAGAACAGGTGTCCAAAATTGCACAGCATATTGTTTAGATGGTCTACCTGCAGCTTAGGCGGACTACTCCCCTATCAGGAAGAGATAATTATCTTGCAAACCTCAGCTTTGTGTGTAGATGAATACAGGTAACAGAACTGAGAGTTCCAGGCTACCTGATTGCTTTTACAAATCACTGCAGATCTAACCCACTCCCAGGGCTGAGAGTTGACCTGATGTGCTCTATGGACCTATTTATGCAAAGTTTAAATAATTCTCGTAGTTATCCTTAAAATGAAATTACAATGCACGATGACTTGCTCTTACCAGTAGGTGTCACTCTTAACATATGTGATTTGGATTTAGCGGTACTATGAACGAATTGGCATGATGAATAATTATTTTATGCAGCCTCAGATGAGGTGTATTAAAGACCTTTATAGGGGGATTAAAACATTTGCATTTTGTAAATGGTATCATTGTGCAAAGTTCTTAAATGTATATTCTTGGACCTAGAGGATACAGGGCATTTATAAATTATAACAAATACATTTGCTGCTGTGCTTGAGATAGGTCAATCCCCAATTCAATCTCCCACCGATTAGTGTAATGTGACCCCCATTTCTAAATTTTCAGGAAGACATCAAGGTTGTATCTGATTCATTTCCTAGGTAAAAACCTGAAGCCCTTAAACAACTGGAGGGTACAGGCATAAATGCTGAATTAGATTTCAATCAGAACTTTTACAATTAACGGATAATATTATTAGACCTAGGAAATCTAAATAAACAAATTGATGAATTTTTGTTTTATATATATATTTCTTTAGTCTAATATATCACCATCAAGAGGGGGTTGGCTGCACTCACCTTAACATGCATAAATGGGGGTGCTGCTGGGGGCCAAATAATAGGTTAATCTCATAAGAGCAGACATTAGGCTGTTAGTGTAGGACCTGCCAAAGATGGGGTACATTGACGTTGTGGCAGGCTTATGCACTGTATGATCATATAATGTAACTAAACCCCCATTATTTTTGCCTAGATTAGGTGTTTTTAAAAAAACAAATAAAATCTTTCAACATTGAAGTTGCTGTTTAGTGGATAGGTGAGTGCGCTGGATCTTGTGTATAATATATCACCATCAGCCAAAGGTTCACATGTCACCCAGTGATCCACCAGCTGCCCATTTGTCATGGATAGTGATTCCATTGGTAGATTCTTCCTCACAAGCTTCCATCAATGCTACTTAAAGGGACACTCCACTGGCCAAACACAAAATGAATAAAAATCACTGTTTAGTAGATATACCCCAATGAAACATGCATGCATTTAATTATGCATTTGTTTTTTATTGGGGTTATATCTTAAAACAGCTTGCAAAAGCTGCAAACCTTTTGTCTAAAGTTTTTCAACCTCTCCCCTTTTAACCCTGCCCAGATTTTCTGTGCCTCACCAATCACACAATTCCCAATGCTGCTCAGTGAGACGTATCTGCAAGACAGGTGCTCTGGCAATTGCCTGCCTCTTGAGTTTAGCTTCACTAGGTTAAACAACTAGGAAGTAACAGGAACGATTGTCTGATTGACTGCCAGAGGGGTGTAACTAGGTTAATTTATAAAAGTGCCAATTTCTATAGAAATTTGCACTTTTTGTAAAATGAAAAAAAGAGGACATACACTTCACACATAAAAAGTGCTTTAGGGGTATTCAGTGTCCATTTAATAGATACCAAACATGTTCTCCAACAAATTAATTCGTTTTCCTGGAGTTTTTCTGACTCATGGTTCATGGTTTATGTACTTCTCTTTATTGAATTGTCTCATATCAAATGAAATAATCATGTTGGCCATTATTTTTTTTAATTTTTTTTTTTTTTTACTTTCACACAATTCTTTTTTGTTAGCAAAGAAAATGTAAAAAGCCTATGGTGATCCAAACGACTCCCATATTAGCATAAGTGAATAGCAATATCTCCATTATCAGAACACTACCAATCCAAGCACTCTACTGCCATTCGTAGGCATGGGAAAGCCTTTATAAAGGCTTTTTTTTAAATATTGAAATCTTAGTCTTTGTGGAATCCTTACATGATGAAGATGGTGTATTTTTTTTGCGTACATTTTTTTTTTTTGTCGCTTTTTTTATCCCCGTTTTATTTTTAATACTAGCATCGGGTTACTGGAGATTTTTATTTGGCTTTTGTGGGGCTGAAGAAAAGAAGGTAACTTAAAAATAACTTCTGAAGTATGAATTATTTTGACATGTTTTAGATTTATTGGCACTCTCTTACTATTATTATTTAGAAGGGGGATAGGTAGGGATAATGTAATTCTTTATTTATGCAATCCAAGCCACACATCCAATGGCTAAGACTCTGCCATACATACTGAAAAAAAGTCTAAATATTAAAGTTTCTCTTATTGCACAGTGAGTTAAATTTCATATTTCTTATAAATGCTTTGCTAATTGACTGCTGTAATCCACAGATGAATCATGTAAAGGCACACTATAGTCACGAGAACAACTACAGCTTATTGGATTTGTTCTGGTGAGTAGAATCATTCCCTTCAGGCTTTTTGCAGAATATATGCAGTGTTTACATTGCAATTTAGGGATAACTTGACTGGTCACTCCTCAGATGGCTACTAGAGGTGTTTCCTAGGGGAAAGTGTGCAGCACTGCCATTCAGCGTCTCCTCCCTCTGCATGGAGACACTGAACTTTCATCATTGATTCAATTCATCTCTATGAGGAGATGCCGATTGGCCAAGGTTGTGTTTGGCTTATGCTGGCTCTGCCCCTGATCTGACAGTCTCAGCCAATCCTTTAGGAAAGCATTGTGATTGACTCAGAACAACACCTCTGATGATGTCAGCCAAGCAGGCAGATAAGGGGCAGAGCAAGCTACAGCAGACATGAGCAAAAATAAAATTTGACTATATTTAGGGGTGCAAGGTTGGACAAGGGGCGATAGATGAGGGGTTTAACACTATAGGGTCAGGCATATATGATTGTGTTCTTAACCCTATAGTGTTGCTTTAAAGTTGAAATAACAGAGCTGGACATAATAACTTCAAAATAAAACACAATGTGCTGTATGATCTTATTGAAAATAAAGCCATTTTATTCTATGTATGCTGTGTAAGTTATAGCCATGGAAGGTGTAGCTAGTACTGCATATGCTGAAACAAAAATTATTTAACTCCTAAATGGCAGAGAAGTGAGCAATGAGACTGCAGGGGTATGATATAAACACCAAAACTGCTCCATATATATATATATATATATATATATATATACACACACACACACACACACACACACACACACACACACACACATATATTGGGTTGCCAAACTGAAAGCTTAGCTATCTTAAATTTTAGCTTTTTTTACCTTAAATTTGAGATTTACTTTACATTCACATTGAATTTGTACTTTAGTGAATAACCTTGTTTGTTTTCATTGAGAGATAAATAATTGATTTGGAAACAGCAATCCTTTTACATTATGTTGTTACGAATAATCCATAATAAGTAGTAATGAAGAATTTCGTGCCTCTTTTTAAAAAAATTTCACCAATTTTTAAAAAAATTGTTAAAATCAGCTGTTGCTTACAGAAATAGGATACCCACCACCTACTTATACTGGTAAAAATACCAACAAATGTGTCAAATACAAAGTAGCAAAGTTAGCTGTGCTAAAAGTATCAATTTTAAATTATCACATACAGTATTGTAATAATAAAAATATTTTATTACGATCAGATTAATGAACAGCAACAATATATCAGTTCATAAAGTTCCCCTTAATGTGTTACAATAACTTTTAAAAAGATAAATAAGAACACTGTTGTCCTTGACATGAGTTCTGTCCAGTATGGATGCTGAAATTGATCTTGCGCACAGTTAATTGTTTACGCAAGGTATTCATGGGTAGGACTTTATAAAAATTACACACGTTATAATACACAGGGGTGCCCTGGTATAACTCCTCCTCTCCCCCACCCTCACTGGAGTCTGCCCACAGGGCTGGCCCTGCATCCCAACCAAAGGGCCTGCCACCTACTCTAGCACAATCTCGCAGGCACCTAGAGCTGCAGTAAGTAATGTAGTGTGTGTTTGTAGGGGATGTAATGTGTGTCTAGGGAATGTAGTGTATGTCTACAGGGGATCCATAGGGCCATGCATACATTGCTGTGTTCAGTCTGAGGGGACAGGGCCATGCACACATTGCTGTGTTCAGTCTGAGGGGACAGGGCCATGCACACATTGCTGTGTTCAGTCTGAGGAGACAGGGCCATGCACACATTGCTGGGTTCAGTCTGAGGGGACAGGGCCATGCACACATTGCTGTGTTCAGTCTGAGGAGACAGGGCCATGCACACATTGCTGGGTTCAGTCTGAGGGGACAGGGCCATGCACACATTGCTGGGTTCATTCTGAGGGGACAGGGCCATGCACACATTGCTGTGTTCAGTCTGAGGGGACAGGGTCATGCACACATTGCTGTGTTCAGTCTGAGGGGACGGGGCCATGCACACATTGCTGGGTTCAGTCTGAGGGGACAGGACCATACACACATTGCTGGGTTCAGTCTGAGGGGACAGGACCATGCACACATTGCTGGGTTCAGTCTGAGGGGACAGGACCATGCACACATTGCTGGTTCAGTCTGAGGGACAGGGCCATGCACATACTGTTGGGTTCAGTCTGAGGGACGGGGCCATGCACACATTGCTGGGTTCAGTCTGAGGGGACGGGGCCATGCACACATTGCTGGGTTCAGTCTGAGGGACGGGGCCATGCAATACATTGCTGGGTTCAGTCTGAGGGGATGGGCCATGGCCACATTGTTGTCTAGTCTGAGGGGACAGGGCCATGCACACATTGTTGGTTCTAGTCTGAGGGGACGGGGCCATGCACACATTGCTGGGTTCAGTCTGAGGGGACGGGGCCATGCACACATTGCTGGGTTCAGTCTGAGGGGACGGGGCCATGCACACATTGCTGGGTTCAGTCTGAGGGGACAGGGCCATGCACACATTGCTGGGTTCAGTCTGAGGGGACAGGGCCATGTACACATTGCTGGGTTCAGTCTGAGGGGACAGGGCCATGCACACATTGCTGGGTTCAGTCTGAGGGGACAGGGCCATGCACACATTGCTGGGTTCAGTCTGAGGGGACAGGGCCATGCACACATTGCTGGGTTCAGTCTGAGGGGACGGGGCCATGCACACATTGCTGGGTTCAGTCTGAGGGGACGGGGCCATGCACACATTGCTGGGTTCAGTCTGAGGGGACAGGGCCATGCACACATTGCTGGGTTCAGTCTGAGGGGACAGGGCCATGCACACATTGCTGTGTTCAGTCTGAGGGGACAGGGCCTTCAGTCTGAGGGGACAGGGCCATGCACACATTGCTGGGTTCAGTCTGAGGGGACAGGGCCATGTACACATTGCTGGGTTCAGTCTGAGGGGACAGGGCCATGTACACATTGCTGGGTTCAGTCTGAGGGGACAGGGCCATGCACACATTGCTGGGTTCAGTCTGAGGGGACAGGGCCATGCACATATTGCTGTGTTCAGTCTGAGGGGACAGGGTCATGCACATATTGCTGTGTTCAGTCTGAGGGGACAGGGTCATGCACACATTGCTGGGTTCAGTCTGAGGGGACAGGGCCATGCACACATTGCTGGGTTCAGTCTGAGGGGACAGGACCATGCACACATTGCTGGGTTCAGTCTGAGGGGACAGGACCATGCACACATTGCTGGGTTCAGTCTGAGGGGACAGGGCCATGCACACATTGCTGGGTTCAGTCTGAGGGACGACCCGTACATTGCTGTGTTCAGTCTGAGGGGACAGGGCCTTCAGTCTGAGGGGACAGGGAGAAAGCCATGCACACATTGCTGGAGTTCAGTCTGAGGGGGACAGGGCCATGTACACATTGCTGGGTTCAGTCTGAGGGACAGGGCCATGTACATTGCTGGGTTCAGTCTGAGGGACAGGGGCCATGCACACATTGCTGGGTTCAGTCTGAGGGGACAGGGCCATGCACACATTGCTGGGTTCAGTTTGAGGGGACAGGGCCATGTACACATTGCTGGGTTCAGTCTGAGGGGGCAGGGCCATGCACACATTGCTGGGTTCAGTCTGAGGGGGCAGGGTCATGCACATATTGCTGTGTTCAGTCTGAGGGGACAGGGCCATGCACATATTGCTGTGTTCAGTCTGAGGGGACAGGGTCATGCACATATTGCTGTGTTCAGTCTGAGGGGACAGGACCATGCACATATTGCTGTGTTCAGTCTGAGGGGACAGGGTCATGCACATATTGCTGTGTTCAGTCTGAGGGGACAGGGCCATGCACACATTGCTGGGTTCAGTCTGAGGGGACAGGGCCATGCACATATTGCTGTGTTCAGTCTGAGGGGACAGGGTCATGCACATATTGCTGTGTTCAGTCTGAGGGGACAGGGTCATGCACACATTGCTGGGTTCAGTCTGAGGGGACAGGGCCATGCACACATTGCTGGGTTCAGTCTGAGGGGACAGGGCCATGTACACATTGCTGGGTTCAGTCTGAGGGGACAGGACCATGCACACATTGCTGGGTTCAGTCTGAGGGGACGGGGCCATGCACACATTGCTGGGTTCAGTCTGAGGGGACGGGGCCATGCACACATTGCTGGGTTCAGTCTGAGGGCGGGGCCATGCACACGTGCTGGAGTTCAGTCTGAGGGACAGGACCATGCACACATTGCTAGGTTCAGTCTGAGGGACAGGGCCATGCACACATTGCTGGGTTCAGTCTGAGGGGACGGGGCCATGCACACATTGCTGGGTTCAGTCTGAGTGGGCAGGGGCCATGCACACATTGCTGGGTTCAGTCTGAGGGACAGGGCCATGCACATGTGCTGTGTTCAGTCTGAGGGGACAGGGCCATGCACACATTGCTGGGTTCAGTCTGAGGGGACAGGGCCATGTACACATTGCTGGGTTCAGTCTGAGGGGACAGGACCATGCACACATTGCTGGGTTCAGTCTGAGGGGACGGGGCCATGCACACATTGCTGGGTTCAGTCTGAGGGGACGGGGCCATGCACACATTGCTGGGTTCAGTCTGAGGGGACAGGGCCATGCACACATTGCTGGGTTCAGTCTGAGGGGACAGGGCCATGCACACATTGCTGGGTTCAGTCTGAGTGGGCAGGGCCATGCACACATTGCTGGGTTCAGTCTGAGGGGACAGGGCCATGCACATATTGCTGTGTTCAGTCTGAGGGGACAGGGTCATGCACACATTGCTGGGTTCAGTCTGAGGGGACAGGGTCATGCACACATTGCTGGGTTCAGTCTGAGGGGACAGGGCCATGCACAAAGTGAGGCAGGAGGTTGGGAGATACCAGGCAAAGTAGGCACCCCCTACAGGACAGGCATCTGTCTACTATGCGTGATGGGAAATTTGCAGATTTAAATTTAATGACATGCTTGCTCTGCTCTTGCTGGTGATTTATCTCTTCCATAAGTGGAATATCCATGGACAGAAGACAGAATATCCATGGAGACAGGCAGGGCTGCCTTATACAGTTTAGGGACTGAGTCCTGAGTTTTCCCATAGGATGCAGTGTGTCTATAATGAACGTATTGTGTGTGTGTATTTAGAGGATGATATGTGTAAGTGTAAATCAGATGCAGACTGTGTGTGTGTTTAGGTTGCAGTGGATGCAATGTGTGTGTTTGTGTGTGAAGTGGAGGCAGAGTATTGTGTGTGCAGTGGATGTAGTGTGTGTGTTCAGTGGGTACAGAGTACAGTGGATGCAGTGTGTGCAGTGGATGTAGTGTGTGTGTTCAGTGGATGCAGTGTGTGCAGTGGATGTAGTGTGTGTGTTCAGTGGATGCAGTGTGTGCAGTGGATGTAGTGTGTGTGTTCAGTGGGTACAGAGTACAGTGGATGCAGTGTTTGCAGTGGATGTAGTGTGTGTGTTCAGTGGGTACAGAGTAAGGTTGATGCAGTGTATGCAGTGGATGTAGTGTGTGTGTTCAGTGGGTACAGAGTACAGTGGATGCAGTGTGTGCAGTGGATGTAGTGTGTGTGTTCAGTCGGTACAGAGTACAGTGGATGCAGTGTGTGCAGTGGATGTAGTGTGTGGAGTTGATGTAGTGTGCAGACATCCCAACATGCCAAAACTCATTTGAGGGAGGTAGTGTCACAAGCTATTTGCGAGGTGAACTTTACAGACATGATGAGACAATGACACAGAGCGCATCCTGATTGGTCTCTCTTTGCGCTGTGTCATTGTCTCACTACATCTGTCACTCAGTTTCTTCATAATCTGGAGCTGACATAGCAGGGGCGAATCCAGAACATAAACTCAGAAGTGGCACTGGTAGTGGGTTGTAGTGGGGGTGATAGAGGCTGTAACTGAGGCATTACAGGCTGCAGTGGGGAGTTAGAAAACATAGTAGGACATAAGGGCTAATAGGGTGGTAAGGGCTGTAATATGGGGGGTTAAGGGCTTAAATAGGTGGATGGCTGCAACTGCAGAAAGGGGATGTAGTGTTGGGGATATGGACTGCAATTGGGGGGGAGGGGCAAGTTGGGGTAAGAGAGGAGGTAGTGGGAGAGATTGAGGCTGTAATGGGAAGTATAGGGGCTGTAATAGGAAGGATAGGGGCTGTAGTAGGGGAGTTCAGGGTTGTAATTGGGGGCAAGGAACTGTAGTGGGTCGCATGGGCTGCGATTGGGAGGATGGGACTGTAGAGGGGCATAAGGGCTGTGATTGGGTGGATGGGACTGTAGTGGGGCTTAGAGGCTGCAATTGGGGGGTTACATAGAGTCTCAGTAGTGATTTCACTGTCTGGAATGTCTGCTCCGCTCACTCCCTCTTCAAACTGCAGTCTGATACTCGGAGGTACTACGCCCCTCGGGCCAAACCATAGTTAGTCACCTCGCATTGTGGCATAGGGAAGGCCTCACCTGTCACTCCTATTCTATCTTATGTTTAACTGTCACTGAGAGGCCGACACCCCGCCACAAAGTTTCAGTGGCCACGATATCCCCTCGCGCCAACGCATAGATAGAGCCTCTCACGCACATTGGCATCTAGCAGGGCCTCACCAACTTAGTTTAATTGTTTCACCGCCTTGCGGCACTAGCTAGCTAGCCAGCTACACTGGTCCTACACTTACTCTGGTCCTTTTTCTTGCTCTGATTTCTCGCTTCTTTATTTTAGCATGGATCAAGTACAGGAAGGTGGCGAAGACTTGTTACAGACTGGCACTCCGGCTAGGTCTGGTACTCCTTCTCGCAGGGGAGATTCTGCCACGCCTGCTTCTTTCGGATCCTGGTCTATTCTTCGCAACGTCAGCTCCCGTTCCTGTCAGGGATCCGCGGTCTCCCCTCGTCTCCTCTCTGCCGCTCGCCGCTTGGGTCCTCCACGCCCCCCAGCGGCAGCATGTATAACGCTGCACGCTGGGAGGACACAAATTTATGCAAACGCCTGGGTCACGTGAGTGACCCGGCGTTAAAGAAACAGTACTTCAATCACAGTGGGAGGTATAGATATCCCCCACGTGTGATTGTTAATTCTGATTGGAAGTTATCCAATCAGAATTAAACCTAGGGTATTTATACTTACCTTTCCTGTCCCTCAGTGCCCTGTTGTGGTCTTGTGATACCTGTAACGTAGTGTTCTCGTCTTGCTCTCTGGTTACTGATTATTTGGCTCGTTATTCCGATTATCCTGTCTTCTCCACTCCTTTGACCTCGGCTTGTTTCTCGTTCTCCCGTTTTCTGGCTCCCTTTACTTGGCTTGTCTCCTGACCATTCTTAGTGTGCTTAGCCCGGCCACTCTAAGGACCGGTATAGCACCCTTCCTGTCTGTGACCTGTTAGCGTGTTAGGTTCTGGAATCGTGACATTACAACAGGGCCACCATGGAACCTGCTGACATTCCACAGCTGTTAGTAAATCAGGAGGCTAGAATGGATGGTTTAGACCACCGTATGGATCAGTTTGCTCAGGCTTTACAAACCATACTGGCTCGTACTGCCCACTTGCAACCTGCCGTTCAAGAAGCTGTTGCTGCTGTGTCAGAACCCATTCCTGATCCAGTACCCGCTCCTGTTCACGTGGTTCACATGATGCCACCTCAGCGCTATAGCGGTGATCCAGCATTGTGCCGTGGTTTCCTCAACCAAATTGATATTCATTTGGTGATGAATCCTCGTTCTTACCCCACTGACAGAACCAAAATTGCTTTTTTGATTAACCATTTGTCCGGGAAAGCTCTAGCATGGGCTAATCCCATGTGGGAGAATACGTCCCCAATGTCCTTTGCAGACTTCTTAACAGCTTTTAAACGTACGTTTGATCAACCCGGCCGGGTTGCTTCTGCTGGCAAAGCTCTGCTTAGGGTTCGACAGGGTAATAGATCTGTAGCGGATTATACTATTGAATTCCGCACTCTGGCAGCTGAAGTGGTCTGGAATAACGACGCTCTCGTAACAGCTTTTCAGGAGGGTTTGGCCGCTTACATATTAGATGAAATAGCATCCAGGGAAATGCATGTTCTTCTGGATGATCTAATAGATTATGTCATTCTAATTGACAACCGTATTAGAGAGAGGCGTAGTCAAAGAAGGATGAATACACAGGGGTTACCTGCTTTACCCAGTACTGCATTACTAGCGTTACCTCCCCCTAATCAACCACCTCCCGAACCCATGCAATTAGGTGCTGTAGGCTTATCTGAAGCTGAAAGAACGTACCGCAGAAGGGAGGGTTTGTGCCTTTATTGTGGAAAGAGGGGGCATCTCCGAAGAAACTGTCCTAGTTTGCAGGGAAACTTCAGCACCTAAGGCCTAGAGAGGGGTCGGCCTCGGGTGTTATGGTTTTTTCCCCTCATGTGTCCATCTCCAGACCATTCATCACGGTTACTCTTTTGGTCAAGAAAACCACGATAACAACTAAAGCCTTGATCGATTCAGGTGCTGCAGACAACTTTATGGATGAGAACTTTGCTAAAACCGCAGCCTTGAATCTGATCCAAAAGGCCACACCCCTAGATGGTAGACCACTTGAGAAACCTCTGGTGACCCATGAAACCCAAGAAATGGTTATGGTCGTGGGTGCCTTACACAAAGAAAGGATAACCTTCCAAATAATTGACTCCCCTACAGCTTCCATCATTCTGGGCTTCCCCTGGTTAGTTAAGCATAACCCGGTACTTGATTGGGATTCTCTAGATATACTCTCCTGGGGGGTATCTTGTCAACAAGACTGTATGGCCCGTTTACATCCCGTTTGTTTACTTAATGTGCCTACAGCTAAACCACTTTCTGTTTCTGTCCCTCCTGTGTATGCAGACCTCGCATTGGTCTTTGAAAAGAGGGAAGCTGATAAACTACCCCCACACCGGGATTATGATTGTGCCATAAATCTGTTGCCTGGTACGATGCCTCCTAGGGGTAAGGTCTACCCGCTTTCTGAGAAAGAAAACCAGGTCATGGAGGAGTACATACAGGAATCCTTACATAAAGGTTTTATCAGAAGGTCCTCCTCTCCGGCTGGTGCTGGTTTCTTTTTTGTTGCCAAGAAAGAGGGTGATTTGAGGCCATGTATAGACTATAGGGGCCTGAATAATATAACAGTTAAAAACGCTTATCCTATCCCTCTCATTACTGAAGTTTGACCGTGTTAAAGGTTCTAGATATTTTACTAAACTAGACCTCAGGGGGGCTTACAACTTGGTTCGTATAAAAGAAAATGATGAATGGAAGACAGCGTTCAATACACGCAGTGGGCATTACGAGTATCTAGTCATGCCTTTTGGACTGTGTAATGCTCCTGCTGTCGTTCAGGACCTCATAAATGATGTCCTTAGAGATTTACTGCATGTCTGTGCTGTGGTTTATCTCAATGATATACTTGTATATTCTCCTGATTTGGAGTCACATCATGCCCATGTGAGGAAGGTACTTAAGAGATTGTTACAGAACGGTCTTTATTGTAAATTGGAGAAATGTTTATTTGACCAGAAATCAGTACAATTCCTAGGGTACATCATTTCTGAACAGGGGTTCAGCATGGATCCTTCTAAATTAGAAGCCAGATTGTCTTGGCCTCTCCCTCAAGGCCTTAAGGCAATACAGCGATTTATAGGCTTTGCCAATTATTATCGCAGGTTTATTAAAAACATTTCTTTGGCCATTTCTCCTATCACGAAACTAACTAAAAAGGGTTTGCACCCCAGGGTTTGGACTCCTGAAGCCATTAAAGCCTTCAAAACTCTCAAAAAGGCATTTGCCACTGCCCCTGTGCTATACCATCCTGATCCTTCCCTTCCCTTTATAATGGAGGTAGACGCTTCAGAATCAGGTATAGGAGCTGTATTATCACAAAGATTATCCTATAACGAACCCCTCCATCCCTGTTGTTACTTTTCTAAAAAACTGTCTGATTCGGAAAAGAATTACGACGTCGGGAATA
>OW240913.1:79328644-79340568 GCA_933207985.1 Pelobates cultripes | reverse complement strand
ATAGCTGATGCTAAAAGGTTGTCCTCTCGTCAAGCCAGATGGTCCTTATTTCTTTCACGCTTTCAGTTCATTATCACATATAGGCCTGGGTACCGTAATGTCAAGGCTGATGCTATCTCCCGACAATACGAACCTTTGGAGTCTATCGCCCCTGCTCCTGAACCCATTGTACCCACGTCTAAGATAATAGCCGCTACCCGTTTAGTTATTTCGTCTCTTTTCCTTGATGGTATCAAGGCATACCAAACCCAAGCACCCTCTGAGACACCTGTTGGTAGACTATACGTGAAGGAAAAAGATAGAAAGAAATTGTTAGCTTTATTTCACACTGCCAAAACGGCTGGCCACCCAGGGGTTACCAAGACATACAAGGGTCTCCTTCAACAGTTTTGGTGGCCTTCACTTAAGCAAGATGTAGTGGATTATGTGCAGGCTTGTCGTGTTTGTGCACAGTGTAAGTCCCCTAATGTCAAACCCCCGGGACTCCTAATGCCTTTATCCGTACCCAAGAAACCATGGACCCACTTATCCATGGACTTTATTGTGGATCTTCCTTCATCCGATGGAATGACAGTAATTTTGACTGTGACGGATAGATTCTCTAAAATGGCACACTTTATTCCACTTAAGAAACTACCTTCTGCGGTTCAGTTGGCTCAGGTATTTGCCAAAGAGGTTTTCCGCTTGCATGGTATACCACAGGATATCGTATCTGACAGGGGTCCTCAATTTGTCTCTCGGTTTTGGAGGGGCTTTTGTGCTGAGATGGGGGTATCCTTGTCGTTTACTTCCTCCTATCATCCACAATCTAATGGAGCTGCCAAACGGGCAAATCGATCTGTGGAGTTATATTTACGCTGCTTCATGAATGCACACCAGGACAACTGGTCTCATCTCCTTCCCTGGGCTGAATTCGCCAGGAATACCATGAATCATTCGTCCACTGGCTTAAGTCCTTTTATGGTAGCTTATGGGTTCCAACCCTCTGTCCTTCCCGGTGTGTTCTCCGACAAGGGAATGCCCGCTTTGGACGAGCACCTCACCTCCTTACGGAAGATGTGGGATCAGGTCCATGCTGCTCTCTCTCGTGCGGCTGCTACTCAGAAGAGATTTGCTGATCGTCGTAGGTGTGCGGCTCCTTCTTATGCCCTGTGTGATAGGGTTTGGTTGTCCTCTAAGAATCTCCACCTCGGGGTTCCCTTGATGAAATTCGCGCCCAGGTTCCTTGGCCCCTATAAGGTATTGTGTAAGGTAAATCCCGTGTCCTACTCCCTGGCCTTGCTTCCTTCCATGCGTATACCTAACACTTTTCACACCTCCCTTTTGAAGCCCTTGCTCTGTAATCGGTTCTCTGGACCTCTCAGGCGTCCCGATTCCCTCCGCGCGGTCTCCAGTGACGTGTACGAAGTGGCTGTTCTCCTTGATTCTCATTTCTCTCAAGGTCCGTTGCAGTATCTGGTGGATTGGAACGGTTACGGCCCTGAGGAGCGGTCTTGGGTTTCTGTCTCTGATTTAAACGCGCCCTCTTTGATCCGCTCCTTTCATGCGCGGTTTCCTTTGAAGCCTTCAGCTTCCCGCCCTCCGGGCGGTCCTCAAGAGGGGGTTATGTCAGGGCTCCCCTTCCCCTACCTGTCGGCGAGCAGCGTCCTCACAGCTTTATGCGCCGCTCGCGTCCTCCTATTTCTTGGGTCATACATTCTCCTGACAGATACACACAAACTAGCTGGTGTAGAAAGATAAACAATCGAAGAGAATGGGATGGAAGGGCCACTCACATATAATGGGTGGAGTCCATGCTCATTCACAAATATATACCTACTAATGTAAACTTAACATAAAGACGGGGTATAAACCTTTATTAGAAAAATAATGCTAAAAATTGGTGTGTGAATAAGGTGAAATTAGACAATCTTAATAAAAATCTGGGAGAAACGCTCCTATATTGCATATAGTCATCTGTGGGTGAATCTATATAGAGGGACCAATTTAGTACTGTCAGGGCTCCGCGGGCGGCTGTGAGGGGAGGCTGCAATCCACTTCCCCTACCTGTCGGCGAGCAGCGTCCTCACACTTTATGCGCCGCTCGTGTCCTCCTCCTCGCCTCCCAGCGGCAGCATGTATAACGCTGCACGCTGGTAGCCCGCGCATTTATGCGAACGCCTGGGTCAGTCACGTGACCCGGCGTTAAAGCCACAGTACCATAATCACAGTGGGAGGTGTAAATATCTCCCACGTGTGATTGTTAATTCTGATTGGAAGTTATCCAATCAGAATTAAGCACAGGATTTATATACTTACCTTTCCTGTCTCTCAGTGCCCTGTTGTGGTCTTGTGATACCTGTATTGCAGTTTGCTTGTGTTTCTCTCTGGTTACCGATTATTTGGCTCGTTATTCCGATTATCCTGTCTTCTCCACTCCTTTGACCTCGGCTTGTTTCTCGTTCTCCCGTTTTCTGGCTCCCTTTACTTGGCTTGTCTCCTGACCATTCTTAGTGTGCTTAGCCCGGCCACTCTAAGGACCGGTATAGCACCCTTCCTGTCTGTGACCTGTTAGCGTGTTAGGTTCCGGAATCGTGACAGGTATACACCAAAGAATTCCTGTTGATGAGGTTTCTGGTGGCCCAAGTGCTCCTTCAAGCATGCCAGTTATGTCTCTCGAAGATGAGGTGAGCCCACTAGCAGAAGAACAGGTCATTAAAGAGGAGATGGTGTCAGAATGCAGAGAGCAAGCGCAGATGAATGACCCAGATGTTTTTGAAGACCTTCCTGAATTAGAATGTATCACACCTGAAGACATGTCAGAAATATCTTTTAGTCTTTCTCGTGCATGTTCCATAGCAGAAAAAAATGTATTTTGTTGAAAAACACCCTTATCAGCCAACCAGAAGTGAATGTGCAGATCTTCCTTTTCAAGAAGCAGACTTTTATTACAGCAAAAAGTCTAATGTGGATCGTATTAAGCGTTCATGGCTGAGTTGTAAGATTAAGGATCGAAAGATAGAAGCATTTTTTTGCAGCATATGCATTGCCTTTTCTAATTCCTCTTCCTCGTTCACTCATGGTTGTTCTAATTTTCGACATTACTATCAGGCAGAAAATAAGCACGAATCCTCAAAATGTTAACACAGTAAAGGAGTTTAAGCATGCGTGGGATAAGCATAAGGCTATCCTAACTATAAGATAAGGCTAGGGACTAATGAAAATATTTAGAAAATTGGGCAGACTAGATGGGCCGAATGGTTCTTATCTGCCGTCACATTTCTATGTTTCTAAGTCATTCTGATGCTGTTAGTGCTTATTTTACCATGAAAACAAATAGCATTGACACATTAATAAATCAGGCTCGAGTCTCCAGAAGAAAGGAGATACTACAAAATATTGAGGTATTAAACCGTATATTTAATATTGTAAAACTGCTCGGAAAACAGGGATTGCCATTTCGTGCCCATGGCACTAATGAATCACTGTACAATTTAAATAACATTGAAATAAACCATGGGAACTTTCTTGAAATTGTCCTACTTCTATCACAGTATGATGTTCCTCTTAAAAAATCACCTTGATAAATGTGTTCAGGACAGTGAAAAAAGAAAACAGCGTTTGGAAGACAGAAAAACATCAGGAAAACATTCATCTGGACGTGGATCTCTTGTGACATTTTTGTCCAATAATACAGTAAAGAAAGTATTTGCAGCAATAGTTCAAAGCATGAAAAACTTAATTGTGTCTGAAATCGGAGAGAAACTATTCAGTATACAGGTTGACTCCACGCAAGATGTTGGAATTGTAGATCAAGCAACATTAGTTGCTAGATATGTGCGATTCTCCCTGTTAAAGATGCTACTGGAAAAAGATTTCACAAACTTCTAATGTCCTGTTTTGATGTACTTGGATTCGATTTCCAAAAAGTTGCTGGTGAATCATTTGATGATGCAGCAAATATGAGGAGTGCGTATGTGGGACTACGTGCACAGATTGCGAAGGTCGTGCCAGATGCGATTTATATTTGGTGCTATAGTCATATTCTTAACCTGTGTGTCTCAGATTGCTGTCAAGTATTGGAAGCCAAAAAAATGTTTGGTCTGCTAAAGCGCTTGGCAACCTTTTTTGGAGACTCCCACAAAAGAGTGAATATCTGGAAAGACCAACTGGATAGAAGACATGGACAAGAAAAACTTTTAAAGTTACAAAAAAATTGAAGAGACAAGATGGGCAAAAGAAAAGGCCCTTAACTGGATTTTTGGTGAAAAACATTCTCTTTATTTAGACACCCTTAAAGTTTTATATGTAATTTCCCAGAGCAACTTGTTTGAATCGAAAACCACTTCTGAGGCCTCATCCCTTTTTCACAGATCACAAAGTGCTAGATGGAGGGGCACTAGAGAGAATTTCTAAGTTAGTTAAAGTAAATGAATGTTCTTTCAAAACTGAATTAATAAGTTTTGCCAACTTATTTCCAAGTCTTACAGGATGTCTTGCTGAAGATGAGACACAGAAAGTGGAAATAATTCTTGATGATGAGGAGGAGGAGGAGGAGATTAATGACTGGATTCCACCTACTGACAAACTAGTTGAGGTATAAAAGGAATCAAAGTGCGGTTCTTGCAAGCAGTGCTTTCTTTGCTGTCACGGGTTGTTGTTAAAATACAACCTTTATTCTGCAGCTTATGAAAATCTTTCAATCACCTATGAGTACCTGTTGACCCTTTCTTTTACATAAGTGTCATGTGAGAGAGCATTCAGCAAGCTAAAACTCATCAAGACCCGACAGCAAGCCACAATGGGACAAGAACTGCTTGATGCTCTAATGCTCATATCAGTGGAGAGAGATCTTCTGGAACAGGTCCAGTTTCCAGATGTATTGGAAATTATTCGTCAAAGTTCTTCCTTGATGAGGTTTTTGCTAACCGTTTGATCAAATATTTAGTTTAAAAGTTTTATACAGATATTTCTTTCTCTGGCTTCTGTATTTTTTTAAAAAGTGTATTGTGTCCATACATTGTTCATTTGTTAAAACTGTAGATTTTATTTTTGTTAAACTACATTTTTTGCTGTTACAATTAAATTATGTTAAACCACATTGTTTCATATTTGTCTTACTTCTTAACATCAATATCCATTATAAAACAACGAAAATGTGGGCGTGGATACAGTGGTGCAATGGGCCACTTGACTGGATTTGCCTTCCAGGACTAAGGCTGCCAGCCCTCCCCTGGCCATAGATTATGCAGCGATTTTTGGTAATGAGTGGGTATACAACTCCTGGCCACTAAAGACTACCTAGCTAGAGAATTTCAATACCACCTCAGCTCTATGCGAAATCTATCCAATCGTAGCTGCTGCACACATATGGGGTAAAGAATGGAGAGGGCAATCGGTCAGGTGCTTTTCAGATAACTTGGCGGCATGTTATATCATTAACAAAGGCCGCTCTCAGTCCCTTACAATTATGAACTTGGTAAGGAGTCTTACCTGGCTGGCGGCAAATCTACAATTCTGTATAAATTGCATTCACGTTCCAGGTATTCTGAATAATGCAGCTGACGCACTCTCACGCTCTAATTTGCAGGAATTTTTCAGAGTCCATTCGTCAGCAGACTCGCAACCCAGGGAACATCCAAGCTTCACAGACCTAATAATGCGTTAAATACCCTGTTACACCATAGTAGGTCACTCACACAGGCTGGTTTATCACTTAATACAAAAAAAGCCTATTCCAGAGCATACGATTTGTTTAAAAAATTTGTACATGATTATTATGTAATAAATGTTTTTTCCATAGAAACCATGGTCACATTTACAACTTTTTGCCACATATTTCTTAAATTAGCTTATACAATTAAACTTTACTTAACAGGCATACAACACTACATGTTAACTAGTTATCCCAACAAAACTCCATTCCTACCCAGTTAAAAGTGTCCTTTAAGGTATTCAGAGACTAACAGTACATAATCCCATTAAGAGACTATCTCCCATTTACTAAACAAGTCCCCTTTTGAGAAGGTCACAAACCTGATAATCAAATCCGCAGCCTACATAGCCTTCTACGGTTTCTTGAGACCTAAAGAATTTTCTGTGGAGAAGGCATCCGACTTTAAGTCATGCCTTCAGCAAAAACACCTTACTAAAACACAGGACTAATATATTCTATCAATCGCTCATGCCAAATTGAGCCAAACTGGTCCACCAGTAGAGATTAAATATTATCCTACCTCTACCAAATGGTGTCCAATCCACATTCTGTATAAACTAGTGGAAACTCAACTTTCTACCAACCCTGAATCCCCACTATTAGCCATTCAAGGGAAACCACTAACCACCAAACAATTCATGCTTTACATTCATACGTTATTACTCCGACTAGGACAGAACCCGCATTCATTCTGTGGCCATTCATTCCGTATTGGAGTAGCTACAGCAACCTCCAGTAATCACGTACCAACACATATCATTAAAAATACCTATAAGAATAATTTCTTATATTTTTGCCCTCTTTTACAGGTCTAACCTCACATCAGTTTCGGCACACCTCAACTGACTTTGCTCTTACTAAATGTTCTTCATATTATACCATACATCCTCTAAATGTGCTGTACACAAATGGAAGGATTGGCCTGTAATTGTGGGAGGGACTATGACCCCTATTTAAACCCAGTGATCCCCTGCTCACCTGTCGTCAACGATCTTGGAAGTTCCCCTCCCACCGCACCCTCTATTTTCATATCACCTAGGTGGGTCCTCTAAATGTGCCGTACACAAATATATATATATATATATATATATGAGAAAGAGAGAGATTGTAGCTGTGTATGTGTATGTTGTAAGGAAACCTGGTATATCTGATACCCATTCGGTAGTTTCCTTCTGAATGGCCAGAGCCATTCATTCCCTTTTCTTGGTTCGGGATGTCCATTCGGGATTCGAATCCCTCCGCTTACCACCATTTGTAAGGAAACCTGGTATATCCAATACCCATTCGGTGGTTTCCTTCTGAATGGCCAGAGCATCAGTGATTATAACTCTCCGTTCGGCAGATCAAATAAATGATTCCAATACGAATAAAGAGCTTTACAAGAATATTCCCTTAGTAAATCATACGAATACCCAAACATCAGCCGGAGTCTAGAAGAAGGGTACAACAGAACTGAGCTTTATTATACCACACTGGCTTTTATGCAAGTCCCCGTGCAAGTTCCAGTACAAACATACAATTCCCTCCCCTGGACCTAGAGATAATTAAGGCAGATAAAATAATAACTTCATTATCTCCAGGCAAAAAAATACATTTTTCTCCAACTTTCAGAACACCCCTAAAAACAAGAGGTATCCCATTAAAAGTAATATCCCTTGATACCCTTAATCTGGGTGACCAACATATCCAAAAATCACCCAGATCAGTTCAGGGGTTTTCTAATTCTATGTAAGTCTTAGACGACCTGCTAACCACGAGGCTGCTGCCCAAAACAGTTCCACGAGTTTGGGTGGATTTGCCGGTCTATTTCGTGAAGTGGAAATAAATGAATAATCCCACAAACGGTTCCCCCTAGCTCCTAGTAGCGATTGCTCCCCTCATACGAATGATCAAAAGTACCGAACAGTGCTCTTCTAGCTGTTTGGAAAACGAAGATCCAGCATTCGTATGTTGGGACTGGTGTTCGGGAAGTCGAGTGTACGATTTTAGTTCCAGACACTCGACGACCAAGTCCCACTGCCTTTGTTCACACAAACAAGATGGCCACCGTTTTCTCAGCCATGTGGCATTCGGCAATACGAACAGCGGCCGCACAGGTAGAGGGTTTAATTGAGGCATGCTTTTGAAGTTAAGGAGCCAGGAGGGTGGTCTCTGTTCGGTAGTTACGTATACCGAATGAAAAGGGGAGAAATAACTAATACAAAGAGGGATTTCTTCACATATGTTATTGTGACGAGAGCAATCTCGCCACATTGCATTGGAGAAGCCTGGTTGCTCGCCTGTTGCCTTTGGATTATGGCCCCATGTTAAAAGGCTTGATTTTCCCCTGCAAAGACAAGAAAGCTGGGTCATTTGGTGCTTGCCCTGTTTGAGCAGTGATACCCCAGATAGCTATGCCATGGAGCCCATTCGTATAATGAAAGACCATGGGAAAGACTTTGGCTCCATGGCAATTGAACTGTATGTGTGTGCTCTGAGCACCATTCAGTAATAATGTGCGCTCAGACCTAAGCTATCTGGGCATATGTTGCATGTCTGTATTTTATGTCATAAATGTAACCTTGTGTATTTTATTGTATTTTACTGTCTTTTTTCTGCCATGTGTTCAATGGAGTTTTGCCTCTGTCTTTGGAGATAATTGGATTACTTCTAATTATCTCCAGGATAGAAGACTCTGTGGAACTGGTTTTGGGCAGAAAAACCATGCTTCCTGTGGTGCACTAGTATTCGCGAACCCGAAATTTTAGGTTCGCGAACGGCGAACGCGAACTTCCGCAAATGTTCGCGAACCGGCGAACCGCCCGAAACGCCATTGACTTCAATGGGGAGGCGAATTTTAAAACACACAGGGACTCTTTCTGGCCACAATAGGGATGGAAAAGTTGTTTCAGGGGACTAACACCTGGACTGTGGCATGCCGGAGGGGGATCCATGGCAAAACTCCCATGGAAAATTACACAGTTGATACAGAGTCTGGTTTTAATCCATAAAGGGCAGAAATCACCTAACATTCCTAAATCACAATCAATATGGATTGACACCTGACATATGACATATTGACACCTTGACGCATATGGATTGACACCTGTCCTCAGGCCCCTATTTTACACTGACACAGAGCAGAATAGGGACTGTTCCCCCTACATCGGGTCACTTGGCAGATATGGATTGACACCTTGTTACAAACTGCTATTTATAACGGGCCCTTTAAATGGCAAATTGCCCTGTTTCCCTGGGTTGTGGAGAAGCCTCTTTGCCAGCCTCCTCCCGCATGACTATGGCCCCTGGGAGATTGTGAAAATGTATGCACTTTTATTTGGTGTGTATGGGCCTTTAAGACTGTCGGTGGGCATATTGGGGCTTATGGACTCTTTATGTGACTGGTGCTGGCCCTTTAAACACCTTTTTGCGGGACATCAGGAGGAAGATTGGGACACTGCCTTTAAGGCGTGTCCCCAGACTTGGGGACACCGGCCCCTTTAGGCGGTGTCCCCTGTGATACGAACTGATTCTGGAAACCCTTTGTGCCTGCTTGCTATTTTCCCACTTGGTTCAGTAAATGGAGGTATTTCCAGCCTGCAGAGACTAAGTCCCGACCGGTGATGGGACTTGGTCTTTCAACCGTTTTTCAGCCTTGGCCTTTCAGCTGCAGAGACTAGAAGTCCCATTCAGCGATGGGACTTGAATAACTCATGTTTTAAGCCTTATTTCAGCTGCAGAGACTAAGTCCCATTGATGGGACTTGGTCTTTCAACCTTATTTCAGCTGCAGGGACTAAGTCCCATTCGGCGATGGGACTTAGTCTTTTTTTCAGCCGTTTTTTTCAGCCTTATTTCGGCTGCAGAGACTAAGTCCCATTCGCGATGGGACTTAGTCGTTTTTTCAGCCTGAAATAGACCGACCTCACAGCCCAAATCTATGGAACTGTTTTGGGCAGGAAAATGTGCTTGCGGTCGGTCATAAAGGGACCTCCAGCTAACTTTTTAACCCCTGGATGGATTTGGCTGATTTTTGGTTATGTTTATGTTTTAAGTGTGCTGATTCCAAATATGTAATTATGAAGATGGGATGTGTAGTTTTAAAGTTACAGGGTATGGCTAAAAACTGTATTTTTACTGCCTGTGTTTAATTATGTTAATCTCTTCCCAAACGTCATTTCGTTCAAAGTGGAGAGAATGTTAAAAAAATATATTTTTGTTCGGAGTGTGAGAAATGCTTTTCAGCCGCTTCTAATCTTAAGCATCATTTGAGGAGCCATACAGGAGAGAAACCTTATTTGTGGTGTGTTTAGTATTGTTCTGATCAGTTTAATACCTTCCGCGTCTCCTAGCAGTGGACGTGTATATGGCAGCCATTTTAGGAACGTACACCTGGGACCCGAGCAAGGTCACCTCGTTCAACAGGCTTGCAGCGTATCCTCCAGGAAGAAGAGCCTGAACCCTTACCGGCTGCACGTGTCTTACCTGTACATGGAAAGCTGCTGTGGTTCTTTGATGAGCCAGCTGCCCGTGAGTTAACATGTCCCGTGGAGAAGCACTCTGTCCTGTAAAGCCTCACCAAAAAAAAGGATTGGTGTGTTTAGTATTGTTCTGATCAGTTTAATACCTTCCGCGTCTCCTATCAGTGGACGTGTACACGGCATTGATTTTTGTAACAGGAGATGGAAGGGCTTTAGTGGGTCCTCTTACACAAATTTGGGGCCTAGCGTGGTCAAGCTAATGTACCTGAATAGATGCGTGTGTTTAGTATTGTTCTGATCAGTTTAATACCTTCCACGTCTCCTATCGGTGGTGGTGTACACGGCGTTGATTTTTGTAACAGGGAGATGGAAGAAGAGGCTTGGTCGGTCCTCTTACTGCAAATTTGGGGCACTGCGCGGTCAAGCTAATGTGACGCCAGATAGGAGTGGTGTGTTTAGTACTATTTTTATCAGTTTAATACACCATGTCTTTTCAGCTTCTAATCTTAAGCATCATTTGAGGAGCCATACAGGAGAAACCTTATTAGTGGTGTGTTTAGTATTGTTCGATCAGTTTTAATACCTTCCGCGTCTCCTATCAGTGGGCGTGTATATGGCAGCCATTTTAGGAACCGTACACCTGGGACCCGAGCAAGGTCACCTCGTTCAACAGGCGACAACATTTGTCCCTGGAAAACTATCCTGGACATTCTGTACAATTTGTATGGATATGGCAGTGATTTCTGTAACAGGGAGATGGAAGAAGATGCTTGGTCGGTCCTCTTAATTCAAATTTGGGGCACTGCGAGGTCAAGCTAATGTGCCACAAGATAGGAGTGGTGTGTTTAGTATTGTTCTGATCAGTTTAATACCTTCCGCGTCTCCTATCAGTGGTCGTGTACACGGCATTGATTTTTGTAACAGGGAGATGGAAGAAGAGGCTTGGTAGGTCCTCTTACTGCAAATTTGGGGCACTGCGCGGTCAAGCTAATGTGACACCAGATAGGAGTGGAGTGTTTAGTACTATTTTTATCAGTTTAATACCTGTGTGAGAAATGCTTTTCAGCCGCTTCTAATCTTAAGCATCATTTGAGGAGCCATACAGGAGAGAAACCTTATTTGTGGTGTGTTTAGTATTGTTCTGATCAGTTTAATACCTTCCGCGTCTCCTATCAGTGGACGTGTATATAGCAGCCATTTTAGGAACCGTACACCTGGGACCCGAGCAAGGTCACCTCGTTCAACAGGCGACAACATTTGTCCCTGGAAAACTATCCTGGACATTCTGTACAATTTGTATGGACATGGCAGTGATTTCTGTAACAGGGAGATGGAAGAAGATGCTTGGTCGGTCCTCTTAATTCAAATTTGGGGCACTGCGCGGTCAAGCTAATGTGCCACCAGATAGGAGTGGTGTGTTTAGTATTGTTCTGATCAGTTTAATGCCTTCCACGTCTCCTATCAGTGGTCGTGTACACGGCATTGATTTTTGTAACAGGGAGATGGAAGAAGAGGCTTGGTCGGTCCTCTTACTGCAAATTTGGGGCACTGCGCGGTCAAGCTAATGTGACACCAGATAGGAGTGGTGTGTTTAGTATTGTTCTGATCAGGTTAATACCTTCCACGTCTCCTATCAGTGGTCGTGTACACGGCATTGATTTTTGTAACAGGGAGATGGAAGAAGAGGCTTGGTCGGTCCTCTTAATTCAAATTTGGGGCACTGCGCGGTCAAGCTAATGTGCGAACAGATAGGAGTGGTGTGTTTAGGTA
>OW240913.1:79295891-79328544 GCA_933207985.1 Pelobates cultripes | reverse complement strand
TGGGAGGTATAGATATCCCCACGTGTGATTGTTAATTCTGATTGGAAGTTATCCAATCAGAATTAAACCAAGGGTATTTATACTTACCTTTCCTGTCCCTCAGTGCCCTGTTGTGGTCTTGTGATACCTGTAGCGTAGTGTTCTCGTCTTGCTCTCTGGTTACTGATTATTTGGCTCGTTATTCTGATTATCCTGTCTTCTCCACTCCTTTGACCTCGGCTTGTTTCTCGTTCTCCCGTTTTCTGGCTCCCTTTACTTGGCTTGTCTCCTGACCATTCTTAGTGTGCTTAGCCCGGCCACTCTAAGGACCGGTATAGCACCCTTCCTGTCTGTGACCTGTTAGCGTGTTAGGTTCCGGAATCGTGACAGTTCCCTGTATACACTAGGAAGGCCGAACTGTTTGGGCTGCTGCATTCCTCCTCTGCAGACGCTGGAGAAGGTCCAAGTGGCGCTGACCCCTCTGATGTGCACTCCATGTGGTCTTCTCTTGTGGCATCCATGGAGCGTATCAACCGGAGGTTGGACAGACTGGAAACTGCCTCTCGGGCTGAGTTGCCGGCCAGCCTTTCCTGCTCCAGTTCCGGCTTACCCTTGGCTGGTCAGGGTAATCTGTCATGTAGTATTGATACCCCTCTGGATGTCATCCCGGCCCATATTCTGAAGGATGTCTAGGACGGCAAGGACGTCTCTCAAGATATCGTTGAGAACGAGCCAGGCCAGTCGTGAGCAGGGTCCGTGACCCCAGGCTTAACAGGAAGCTCCTAGTTTGTTATCCCTGATTCTGTCCGAGGAATTTATCCCTACCTATTCCACAATTAATAATGCCATTTCTGCCATCCTTAAAGCTGGGGTGGGCACTTGGCTTAGTAAAACTGGCATTGTCATTGCTTGGTTTTCGCCGATATGCCCTATGCTCTGGCACCTGCACGGTGTTAAATGGAAGGGCCTGTATTATTATTTATTTTTTTCCTGGCTTACTTTCCAATCCAAAAGTAGCCCGAAACTGTTTGTCATCTTTGCTGAGAACCTGTGCTGGTTGCTCCTTAATGTTGATAGGTGTCCCGCAGTCATCCACTACCTTGACGACTTCCTTATGATTGAGAGGGCCACTCCCCTTTTTGAGTTGTTGGGTGTATCACAGACAAAACGGAAGGTCCGGACACCTTCATTACTTTCCTGGGTAGTCGTCTTGATACTGTTTCCATGCCGGCCAGTCTGCCGAGGAGAAAATGGTTGTCATACTCTCGTGCATTGATGAATATTTGAACCAGGTCTTGCTGCCGGAAGGAGTTACAATCTTTGTTAGGGTTATTGACCTTTGCTATAAGGATTATCCCACAGGGTCGGGCTTTTATATCTCAGTTGCTTTCCCTGTTTCCCGCTCTCCTTCACAATGCTAGATGGATCACGCTCGATGACCACGCCACAGCGGATCTGCTCTCCTGGAATGGGAAGAGTATGCTCCTCCCCGCGATTTCAGAGGCATCACCACGATATGGATGGATGCGGCAGCCACTACCGGCTTGTCTGCGATTTACGGTTTTTAGTGGCTCTGGGGTGCTTGTCCAGCAGAGGTCCTGGGCATTGAGGGTTTTTTCCTCCACCTCTGCTCTTTTCTAACTTTACCCGATTGTAGCAGCCGCTGTGGTTTGGGGTCGGGTTGTCCGGTTCGCTGTTTGTCGGACAACCGGGCCACATCATTAATAAAGGGCGTTCTTCCTCCCCCGTTAGTATGAGGTGCCTCAGGATATTGACATGGCTGGCGGCTAGTCATCATTCTTTCTGTCCTGTTTTCATGTGCCAGGTGTCACGATATGTTGCTGCTGACAGGCTGTCTCGGTTTCAATTTCAGGCCTTACTCGCAGCTTTGCCTGCCGCCCCTCCTTTTTTCGGGAGCTGATCGTGGACTATTTGCCTTGTTGTCCCACGGCCGCCATCTTGCCCGACTTTCTCTTTCCATTAACACACGCAGGGCTTATGACAGGGCCTTTTTTTTTTTAGAGGTTTTATGAGAATGTGTTTTTGTTTTGTTTTGTTTTTGTTTTTGCAGACCATAACATACAGGGCTATATTTTCTAATTAGTGGGGTAATAGCTGCTTGATCCAAGGAGACATCTGACTGCCATTTTGGGGTCAAGAAGGAATTTTTTTTCCTGGTTTGTTGCAAATTGGCAGCGCTACAGACTAGGTTTTTTGCCTTCTTTTGGTTCAACGGCGGGGACGTATATGGGGATGGCTGAACTTGATGGCCGCAGGTCTCTTTTTCAGCTATGTAGCTATGGTGTTACTGATTCTTTTGCTATGTCAACTGTGGTAGGTTTTGCTTCTTTTTGCCACCTTAAACTCGCACTATCACATAGTACCATAGAATTGTACCTATCAGGGATACAACACCACATGTTGTTTTTTTATTTCCCAAAAAACACAGCTTCATGTCCTCATACCAGATCAAATCCGTATTTAGAGGCATTCAGCAAACTAGACACGCCCCAACACATAGGAGGTTACCCATTGACATCCAATTATTTCACTGTCTTTCGGACATTTTAGATGCTGGTCCTTCTGATTTTCGCACTGACCATGTAATTAAAACTGCCATTTACCTGGCTTTCTACGGTTTTCTTAGACCCTGTGAATTTCCCACAACTACCATAATACAATATTGTCTCAGGAGGTCTCACCTAGTTAAATTTTGAGACTATTATGGACTTACACTTCCTCACACTAAAACTACACAGGATGGTCAAGACGTTAACATACCTTATCACCCGACACATAACAATTGTGCCCGGTTAAAATCCTAGATTCCTTTCTACTGACTCATAATATCCATGCTTCCCAACCACTGTTAACTTTACATAAGTCAGTCCTTACCACAACTAAATTTATGACTTACGTCAGATCATTGATCACAAGGCTAGTTCTTAACCCTTCTAACTATTCTGGCCACTCTTTCAGAATAGGGGCGGCTTCCACGGCCTCTAGCAAGAACATACCTGTACATATAGTTATATCACTAGGCCGTTGGAAGTCCTTCGCATACAACCAGTACAAGAACTCTTTGTTGATTGTAATAAATTCTAGTCTGTATCTATTTTTACCCTCTTTATTTACAGGCCTACTGCTACGTCTGTTCCGGCACAACTCAACCGACTTTTTCTCTTCTTACACCTTGCTACACCTTCATACTCTCCTTACACTCTTGCCTCGCCCTTTTTATGCCCCTATCACAAATGTGAAGGCTTGGCCTGCAGTTGTGGGAGGGGCATGGTCCCCTATGTAAGCCCACTACTCACCTCCACCTATCCCGTTCGTTCCTTAGCGTTGCTTGACCCCACCTTACTGGGTGGGCCCTCTTTATTTACAGGCCTACTGCTACGTCGGTTCCGGCACAACTCAACCGACTTTTTCTCGTCTTATACCTTGCTGCACCTTCATACTCTCCTTACACTCTTGCCTCTGCCTTTTTATGCCCCATCACAAATAAAAGTTTAACTAACAACTCTCCTTATCAGATAAAGCAAAGTCCTTTCAACCGTTGCTAAGTGCATATAGAGTATACATTAGATAATTTTTATGTCTTGATTTATAGCATGAGCCAAAGGTTGTGTGTGTGGGGCAGGGACAGACTGGGAATATTAAGCAGCCCTGGAAAAAAATGATGCCAGCCCTATAAGTCTTTCTGCCTCTATATATATACACACACACACATTTCCCTGAACATAGATTTGCAGGATTCCGTGCCCTATTGAATTGGTCTGTGTTTGGGGAAATTCCCCCGAGCAGGGGTATACCTAGAGCATTTGGCACCTGGGGCAGGTCCTATTTTTGGACACCCCTCCCCCCCCCCACCCTCCTTCTGGCACTGAGTAGGGTTTGTGTGTTTGAATGTAAGCATGTATTTGTATGGAGTATGTGTGACTGAATGTAGGGGTGTGTTTGTATGTAGTGTTGGAATTTGAATGCAAGCATGCATTTGTGTGTTGTGTGGTATTTGAATGCAGTGGTATGGTTTTATATATATAATGGTGGGGTTTGTATGTAGTGTTGACGCTGAAATGCATGAGTGTATTTGTGTGTAGTGTTGGCGAGATTTTTAGATGTATGCACATATACAGACACACTCACACACATGCAGATACAGATACACACATGCAGATACACATAAACACAGTCAAACACAGATACATTGACACACATGCAGATATCGTGGCGACTCTAGGAACAATATATAGGGGGGGGGTGCACATAAGATACCACTGTCAAAACAGGGGGGTGAAGGGGTGAGCACTAAAGCTTTTCACTAGGCGATGGGGTAATGTGCTGCCATTGACTGTCTGATGCCAGCATGCTGTGCTCTGCATGCTGGCATCTGACAAAACATTTGCATAGAATTCACATTAGCCACCCAGATTTCTTGTTGTGGGGTGGTTGACACCTCTTAATTTCGATCTTTGTTTAGCAGATAACTCCCCTATTTGCTATCCTTATGAGGGATTGCCAAATTTAAGGACACCAAATAAGGAGCTATCTGCTAAACAGCACCCTCATTTTTTAAATATGGAAATCTCACATAAGGTCATTGTACAATGGTCATTGCTGCCGACCAGGAGTAGTGAGGTGAGAACTGCAGGGAATCCAAAGTGAATTTAAGATCAAAATAGCTGAACCATAAAAATCCTCCCTGTCAACTGTGCTTTCAGTTCAGCTACTTTGCCCTTGAATTTGAAATTCATTTTGAAGTCACTTTGACTTCCTTGCAATTCTCACTTTAGTGAATGACCCATGTATTTCAGTATATTTCATTATTGTAGATCAGTAGGAACATAGCTGCCATAATTTATGGATTAGGAGAGTCATCTGACTCTGGCAGCCTATTATTGATATCCAAATAAGGCACCCCATCCCCCTAACTTTAAAATGTAAAAAACACCCACAGTTTTTTTTAATGTTTTCAAGAATATTTATTGCACTAATGTGTAAACTGTATGTTAGAAAGAGCCCCCCAAGTACCTGTTAGAGGCTTAAATGGAGTCTAATGGGCCCTGGAGACGGGCCTCTTTTACACTCTGGCCCCCATTTACAATTTAGTGATATAACATAGCTCTCTGATACCAAGCTCAGACTGGCTCTTCTCACATTAAATAATCCCCCCCCACAGTGCTCTCTTTAACTCCCTCCTGTGTCCTTATTTTGCCCTGCCCCCTCTTGTTTCCTTCTTTAGCCCCTCTCCCCTCCTGTGCCATTCTTTGTCCCCTTCCTGTGACCTCTTTAGACCTCCTTACCTCCTGTGCCCTTCTTTGTCCCCCCTCCTGTGCCCTACTTTTGCCCCTTCTCCTCCTGTGCCCTCTTTAGCCCCCTTCGTTCTCATGCCCTTCTTTGTCCTCCTCCACTCCTGTGCCCTTCTTTTGCCCCCTCCTCTCCTGTGCTCTTTGTCCCCCCTCCTGTGCTCTCTTTAGCCCCCTTCCCTCCTGTGCCCTTCTTTCTATCCCTCCTATGCCCTTATTTTGCCCCCTCCCTTTTGTTCCCTTCTTTGTCCCCCATCCTGTGCTCTTCTTTGTCACCCCTCTGTCTCCTCTCCGGTACCTTCTTTAGCCATTCTACCCTTCTGTGCTCTGTTTTGTCTAAGCTCCTGTGCCCTTTTTTGTCCTCTTACTTTGCACTCTTTAGCCCCCCTCTTGTGCTCTCTTTAGCACACCTCCCTTCCTGTTCCCTTTTTGTCACCATCTTGTGCACTTATTTTGCCCCCTCCCCTCCTGTGCCCTTTTTTGTCCCTGTCCTGTGCAGTTATTTTGCCCCCTCCCCTCCAGTGCCCTCTTTATCCCCCTCCCTCCAGTCCCCTCTACTGTGGCCCCGCCTGCTCAGCCATGCTACCTGCAATGACTGCTGTGTAGTGTGCGCTCCCCTCCTGCCGGTCATTGGGAGATTGGCACCCCCTGATGACTGGCACCCCGGGCGGACCTCCTGCTTGGTACACCTCTGCTCCCAAGTGTGCCTATATCACCTATATTTGTTCTCATTGACCTACAATAATTAAATGTCCATTATCAAGGACAACTGGTTCCGTGACACATGGCCAGCAGAGACATGAAGCCTACACTTTTAGTAACCTTCAGCTCTCATTGTAGTATACTCCATCACGGCCACAGCACAGTCAGGGGGTCTCTTTGGGGGTGGGAGTCTGTCAATTAGTACTTAAACACAGTAGTATGCAAAATTACTTGGCTGGAAGCAACACAGCAACTTTACCTTGTCTGCATACACATACCAGCCAGTCACAACCTAGCAGCTAAAGCCTTGTCTCAGTCCCATTTCAGGTATTCCTCCAAACATTCCGCGGGTGCTTAACCACTTACTAAAACTCCTACATTTCATGATCTCATTCTGGATTAGCTCATCTCATGTTCCTGGTAGATTGCTGGCACACGCGGCTCTGCCTGCTTATACCAACCATTTATATACCAGAATTCTGGCCATTTTAATAAGTTCACTTCGGAATATTGAATCATCAATCCGTACTCCATCGATTCACATCCTTTTGCCACCTTAACCTTAAATTAGCAAACTCTTAAACTTATACCCACCTGCAGACATATACCTACATACTATCAACAATAAATGGTGCCCGGTCAACATACTAGACCAATTGTCCTACACTCACAGGACTACACAGGCATACGCTCTCTTTTAAAGTTACACAGTAATCATTCACTATATCAAATTCCTCCTGTATGTCAGGACACAATTCATAAAACTTTGATACGACCCTTCATCATATTCAGGCCATTTTTTTAGAATAAGCACTGCTTCTGCAGCCTTTAGTAAACATCCCAGCACACATCATAAACTGGGACAATGGAATCATCTGCATACATCAGATATCCCTCAATCGGAGAGGGAACTTAGGCAGGCATTTAAAGTACTGGTTATGTAATGTCAACATGTATTAAGGATCAAACTGTTAACTTTTTGCCCTCTTTTACAAGCCTACCCGTATGATGGTTTCGGCACACCACAACCAACTTGTACCACCACTACTATAACTCGGATTATTGTCCCCGACTATACAATATATATGTCCTGATGAAAGCTCTGTTACAGAGCTGAAACGTTGACTGGAACTGTAAGAATAAAGAAGAACTAATCTCTCTTTTTTTTTTTTACCAAATCCTGGAGTGCCGGTATTTCTTTCATTATATATATATATAGTTGTAAGGAAACCAAGTATATTTAAACCTCATTCAGTAGTTTCCTCCCGAACCGCCAGAGCCTTAGTGATTATAGCCCTCCATTCGGTAGATAAAGTAGACGAACCATATAGTAATCCCAAAAGCTTCACAAGATGATTCCCTTAGTGAAACACACGAATCCCCAAACATCAGCCGAAGTCAAGAAGAAGGGTACAAAATGAACTGGCTTTTAATGGGTGCACACAAGCTTTTATGCAAGTCCCCAAGCAAGGGGACATCCCTCAGGGAGGGACAAACATTCACCAATCACGTACTGTAAAAAATAACACACACCCACAGTTCCCTCCCCTAGCTCTGGAGATAATTAAGTCTGATAAAAGAATAACTTTATTATCTTCAGGCTGAAAGATCACCTTTTTCCCCAATAACTGTGACACCCCTTTATACTTGGGGTATCCCCACAAATAACATGTCCCCTGATAGCCCTGATCTGGGTGACCAACATATCCGAATTTCACCCAGATCGGTTCAGGGGTTCGCTAAAAATATGGAGGTCTTCTGTGACCGGCTCACCCTGGGCTGTATGCCCAAAACACTTCCATGAGTTTAGTGGGTTTTGCCGGTCACTTTAGAAATAGGAGAAAAACTAACAAACTACCGAATGGATCCCCCTGGCTCTTAGCAGCGATCGTTCCCCTCTGTCGAATGCACCAAAGTACCGAATAGCGCTCTTCTAGCTATTCGGTAAGTAGAGTTCCAGCGTTCGTCTGTTTGAGACCGGTGTTCGGGAAGTCGAGTGTCCGATTTCAGTTCCATACACTCGACGACCTAGTCCCGCTGCCTTTGTACGCATGAACAAAGATGGCCGCGGTTTTCTCTGCCACGTGGTGTTCGGTAGTACGAACGCTGGCCGCACAGGCAGAGGCCTCAATTGAAGTAGTCTTTGATGTTTAACGAGCCAGGGGGGTGGTATTTGTTCGGTAGTTACATCTACCGAATGCAAATGGGCAGAAATAGTGTACTAAAGGGGAATTTCTTCACAATAGTGTAAATGGTAAAACAAACAAAAGTATTAATAAGTAATGCACTTGCAAGAAACCAGAAAGGTATGAAGCATGTCTCCACATAAATAGTAGTATCCACAATATAAGTAAGTCACCACCAGGTACCCTGGTAGTACATATAAAAAGACAATAAAATTCAAAAAACTAAAAACAATGAATAAATCGTATGCGTTTCGTCCCTTTAGGACTTCTTCATGGATGTATAAAAATTAATCTGAAGTGTTCCTCTTAAATATTTTCAGTGATTGCTAATGATCGTCGGCACCTGCACCGGCATGTGTTTCACGCTGGGATGCATTTTGACTTCTGGGATGTTTGAGGGACATCATATCTGCCGCACGTCATCCATTTATTCAACGTGTATAGGACAGAATTTCCATAGGACCAGCTCCTTCACCTAAAGGTATTTGGGTAATGAGGTCCCAGACCTCATTACACTGACCGGAATATATATGTAACCTCCTATTACATCAGCACTTGTATACATATATTGAAAAGGGCATACAGTATTATGCTATAGAGACCATAGATCTTGGTATATATGTATTGTTTAAATTAAACCTAAAAATTGATATAAAAATTCACTATCAATCAAAATGAAGAAATATGTGAGAAAGATATGTAAATAAGATTTGAGAAAAAATATATATGTATTAACAAATGTATATAAATTAATTAAATGAATAAATGCCCGAATTGGTACTATCATACTCACATAAAAACACATGAAAAGGAAGCTTAAAAAATAATTAATAAATCAGATTTTTTTTTAAATGCCACAATGAAATCAAATAATCTACAAAAATAAAAATAACTGAAACATCTGGATATACAAGTATTAAAACAATATATTTATATATAATAAAAACAATTGAATTTTTTTTAAATAGAAGAAATGAAAAAATTAGAAAAAGGAAAACAATGTTACACTAGATGCAAAAATATATCTCCATGGGCTGAGGGGAGTAAAGGTGCACAGAAGGGCTGATGGGACAAAGAGACAAGCAGAGAGGCTGGGAAAGACAAAGAGACACATAGAGGTGCTGAGAATAGAAAGAGACACACAAAGGGGCTAGGTGGAAGAGACACACAGAGGGGCTGGAAGGGAGTAAGGGACCCAGTAAGGTTCTGGGGAGAAGAAACACACAGAGGGTCTAAGGAAGAGGAAAATGAGACACAGAAAGGAGTGAAAGACACACACAAAGGTGCTGGGAGAAGAAAGATACACACAAAGTTTGCAAATTTAGTTTTTTTATGGGGGGGGAGGCACAAGTATCTGGTCTTGACTAGGGTGCAAAATAGTCTTGCATTGGTCCTGAAAGTCACCAGAAGAACTTTAACTTAATGAAGTAGTTTTGGTGTATATCTCATGTCCCTGCAGTCTCTTCAATTTTGGAGTTAATTCACTGTGTTTATGCAACCCTAGGCATGCCTCCCTGCATGTGACTTACACAACCTTCCTAAACACTTCCTGTAAAGAGTCATCTAATGTTTACACTTTCTTTATTGTAAATTCTGTTTAATTTAGAAATAAATTATATTCAACTTAAAACGGTTCCCAGCAGTTTCAGTGTACAATATATGCATATATACGCTGCACATAGCGTTAACAGAGTTATTCACTAAAGTGAGAATTCAAAGCAAATTCAAAGTGAATTTCAAATTTAAAAATTTAACAATTCTCTAAGTGAATTAGACTTCCAGTTTGGCTATTTGGGTCATAAATTTTAAATTCACTTAGAATTTTTAGAATTTCCACTTTAAGGAATAACCCTTTAAATGTACAGCAACTGCATATTTAAAATAATTTGCCACACCATCAGGAAGTGGACATGGTTTAGCAAAGATCAAGGCATTTACAAGACATATCGATATGGCAGCTAGGCATTATGCAGCTAAGCACAGTACATTTGGAACATATTGTAAGCTTCACTATGAGATATATACTACATACCTTTTAGTCCCTGGCACAAATCATTGTGGAAATACAATCCTTGTACTGCTATACTAAAGTTTTATTGTGATTCTGGATCATTTGAAGGAGCTTAGTGATTCCGATATCCTGATAATGCATGTTAGAGGCAATGGAACACATGAATATCAGTGTCTGTTTGTGTGTATAACTCTCTATTTAAGGCGTAATGTTTTTATGCTGTTTCCTGGCATCACAGAGTAGAGCCCAGGTGCTTCCTCTAGTTAACTCCTTTCTTTACAGAGCAGCTTTTAGTGCAAGTGCAATACCAAATGAGGAGAATTCTTTTAAAGTGTTACTTTGAATGTCATAACCACTACACACCACTACACCTCTGACAGCAACATAAAATATTTATGTATGTGCAGTGTCTCATACTAAAACACTGCGCATACAGGGTACTTGCCCCATTACCACTTCAAAACAGTGGAGGGGTATGCACCTTTATATTCTTAAAGGATCACTATAGGGTCTGGAACACAAACATGTATTCCTGACCCTGACCATCTAGACCCCCTGGGTCCTTTTTACTCCATTCTAGTGAACAGTCTCCAGTTAGGTTATGGTGACCAAGGGATGCAGAGGAAGGCAGGTGGTTCCCTTATTTACCACTATAATGTCTTAAAGCATAGAACTTAGTAGGGCTAACCATACAGATATCTTAGCCATAATTGTATATAGTTAGTAAGAGATCCTCTATTTAACATGTATAAATAATTGAGAATACAATATAAAATAAGGATTGTCTTGGAAGCAATAGTTTTGTCTTTTTGGATATTTATTATATAAAAATATAAATATAAAATCCAGTACAGCAGAGTTTATAAGATTAAATCACATGCTTGCAAATATCATTAATTGGTTAACTTACCCTTCTGAACATATCATGTCAGCCTCTCTGTCATTTTATTGTTGTAACAGTAAAACATCCGTAGTGTGATCTTTGCCTGTAAAGGTGGTTGATTAAAATGAGCAAAGCTTTTGTCTGGGAAAGAATTGAAAAGAACACCAAGTTCCAGAGTAAGATATTCTTGGATGGATCCGGATACGAATTGTGATCCAAAGTTAAAAGTAGTAATACAATGTCTTAAAGGCCTGTAGAAGTTTACATTCCTTAGATACATTGCTGGAGGTTGTGTTTGTAGAATACCCGGGTATTTGTTGTAGAGTCCAGCTTTCCAAATATTTGGCTAGAATTGGTTGCAGATATTGAATCAGCATCATCTGTTATCACCGTGGTGATAGTGTTGGTATTTGACTTTGTCTTTGCTTTTTTTGTTTTGTGTTTTCCATGAAACATTTTTGCACCGTTTATGATGTGTATAGATTGGATACTCTCCGATATTCTTTTACGGAATAAGTTAATTAACAGCATTTCCAAGACATTGTCTTAAGTGACATGGATCCTATTATGGTAAATGTTATGTTGATACAGCATTCTAAGTGGATTCTCAAGAATGACTCTTTTTGCGGTAATGTAATCTTTGCAACACCTCTACATCTCAATGACATATAACGACATCAGGTGCTGTTGTGCTAAAAATGTTAACAGGTAAAATCTGTGGAGAAATCTTTACATTTGTTATACTTTGTATAATAATGATAGATGAAATAGTAACATAGTTAATCATTCTAGTGTTTTGTATTAAAGATAAACACTCTTGTATATGATTTAGATATATAAGAATAATTTGAAGCAGCAAAGTATTTACGGCCTTTGTTCACAATGGTATGTAAAATTACATTCTCTTTAAATGTTAAAAATACTCTTTTATTCAAAATCGGTCAATCTATTTAGAATAGTTGCTAATTGGAAATTTGACGTTAATTATCTTTCTTTGACCTGTTAGGGAGAAGACAACTTATTCCCTAGTTATTAATGGCTTAAAATACCAGAAACACACAAAAATTGTCTTAAAAACATTTTTTTTTGTCTTTTTACCAAGATCTGACAGCCATTGTGGAAAGTCACATTCGTGAGATTGGATGCTTAACAATGTGAATCTTAATTGTTTAAGTATATTTATCAGTGGCTGTTGGGTGTAACTCAAGATGATTTGGATTTTTTATTTCTAAAAGTGAGTTAAGAAAGCACTCAGAAACAATATTGAAGGTATTTATATTTTAACACTACCTTTATATAGGTGGTTTTGTGCATCTTTAACCATCACAAACGAAATAAAATTTTCTTGGTATTTGAAAAACTGATAAAATATTTGATTACGTGTATTTTAATATATATCTTTTCACCAGTTTGCAATAGGTGACCTAACTTATCAATTTCCAAAATCATCATGTATATCACCTGGATGGATTAATCCATAATACTCTTTTACTTTCTATTGACTGGCCTTAGCTCTGGCAGACTGAATATTTTTATCATTATAAATAAACTTTATGATAGTTGAAGTAAAGTTTCTGCCTGTCTTTCAGTTAAATTTTAACTGTTGAAGTATTTCACTTATATAAATTATACCACTCTGCAAACTTAAACGAATATCGAGCAGTTTCTGATTTAATAAAAACATTTTACATTTCCTTCTAAAGTTTAAACATTATTCATTATTGCAGTTGTTATTGCAGTTGTTATTGCAATCATATGATCTTTAACTATCTGTCGTCCTCTGTTTGATTTATCTTGTCATCTTTAACAGCATCCATTGTGTCAATCAATGGTTCTGTGAACGTTCTGTTAGTATTTAGCAGGTTGTAAAATATCAAAACTTACTGTTCTCTTTTGGGTCTGAGTGTTCTCTGTAGTAAAAGTTCTCGGAGTCACCCTCTCCAGGACAAACTGGCCAACAGTAAGAAAAGGTTGGTGGTGCAAGGCGAGGTGGGCTGGAAAAAATTTCCCTAAATTTCTCTAATAGTACCAATGGTTCTAAGCTCTCCCTGGTGCAGAAATATGTTTGTCAGTGAAAAAACATGTAACATTTCATACGGTGTCTCACCATTTGTATCATCAGGTATGTTGTGAATGCTCATCTGTACCATAGGAATAAATAGATACCACTGTGTGGGGCAAGCAGCTAGTAACTTAGTTAATAATAATTTAACCTCAGCATTTTCCCAGACCACAACCCCACTTCTTTGGGGGTGGTTGGCGCACTGAAATTCCAAAGTAACCCAAATGTGGTTGCCCAGTTTTAGGTTTCCTTTGCAGTAACTGCAGGATCACCATCCAAATGGATGGTTCTGCGATTATCAAATGCTTACTAAGGAAGTGAGACTAGAAAACGTGGCAACAGAGGTTGCACTTCGCACAGGATATATCCAAGTAAACCTGGTACATGCATTAACACATACAAAAACATATTTATAACCATGAGATGTTGGCAAACTTCCAATATATAGTAATTCAAAAAGTACGTTAGATATTAATATTTCAATAAACAGTACATCAGTAATGTGGCAATAAGCAAACGCTTATGATTACTAAACACAAGAATTACAGTATTTCGCATATTAAACCACCAATATTCCTTTTCAGGAGTCAGAAGTACATTACCTCTCTCTATAAGAGCTTGTATTAGCCATGAAAAAGCTTTTGGGCAAGTCTATCTTTCCTCTATAGGAAGAACAACCAACATATTACCTTCAATGGTTATTATGTAATTAACCCCTCTAAACGATAGGAGTATTTATGTGGATACCAGGTGGATTATTTCTGGATATCCTTGCAAGCATAAACTCTGCATCATGACTGAGAGATAGGGTATGTTTAAAGCGTTGGTAGACACATTGCATCAAAGTGCCTGTTAATTACCAACTACATGAGGAGAGGGACCATGCTTTGTTATAAGCATGTCCATACACGTACTACAATGCCAGGCTTTCAATTTGTTACCACAAAGCAAAATGCAGTTGTGGATATAAACTCACGACGTATCGTAAGAAAAACTGTTTGAACACCAGACTGAGACTCGAGATCAGTGAACAGTGGACCAAAATAGATAAATGAAATCTTATCAATTGAAAGTATATTAATATACTTTCTTTAAATTACTTTATCCTCTGTATTAACTGTGAAATATTAAAGTTAAAACAATAACATTTAAAAGCCAACTTTTAGTGTGCATAGGAATTACAAGACTGTTCATAATGTGAGATAAAGAACCGCTTTTTAAAAAAACCGAATAGTCTGTGAACACAAAATGACCTTGCGCTGAAAATTCACTTGCAGGGGAAAAAAACAAAACCTTTTTTCTTTTTCTTTAGTAAGTTAATTTAATTAATTAAAATGTAGTTAGAACCTCCCTCAAAGTCCTGATGACTTTGCAAGAAACATGTCGTCCTTAAATACTGGGTAAGTCTATTAAACAGTGAAATAGCATTTTTACCCTGTATATCATGTTGTCACAGCTATAATGTGGAGTATAACAAACTATTTTATAAGTGTGGTGCAAACTGTTCATTAAAAGCCAGTGGTCTAGTGAGCTATAGAACATTTATTTATTTATTCTTTAAAGCTCTGACCTCAATCGGCAAAGCAATATTGTAATGGTGTCCATTGCAATCTGCTGTCTATACTTGCTGCTCTCAAAAATTCTGAATATGTTCAGAGATTTCTTGGGCAATAATAAATCCCCCAAAACAACAACTTTGCATTTATGCTAATCCTGCCTGTTGTAAACGTATTCTGTATATTTCTTGTCATAAGTACTTGTACTTAAATCTGTTTAACAAAGCTGTTTATATTGTGACTGTTTATATTGAGGTAAAATATACATATATATATATATATATATATATATATTTTTTTTTTTTTATTTATTATTAATTCATTTATTTTAACATTGCTTAATTGCTTTAAAGATACCTGCATATTTAATTAAATATCCTTTATATGTCTCTAAGGCATAAAATGTCTGCAAATTAAGATTATATACAAAAATGCATGTTCTGGGTGTTCCGTGATTCCTTTTCTATCATTTATTTATCTATTTATTTAAAAAAATATTAAGTCTGGAATCTGATTCCTTTTGGGATGAGCACCCCTCTGAGCCCCCTAGTTTCAGAGGCTTCTTTGGAGGTGACCACTGAAAAGTATAGATTCTATAAAATAAATGTGAGGGGCTTTGGACAATAATGTCACTTTAATTATACTTTGCATATCACATATCTGCTATATGAATGTGATTTAATATATCAGTATTATCACTTTAATTGACACTGCATTTTTAATGCATTCTTCTTTTTTTTTTAAGGTTTAATGTCTGTTTAGAATGTTGCAGGCTTTGCAATATCAAATTAATTTTGCATTATATATATTCACAATGCTCTTACAACATATTATTAAAATTAGCCTCTTTCAGAATTGTAGAATATGTGGTGGAACTTAATCCCCATATATGAGATTTGAAACTGTATTTTTATTTCTACTCTGTGCCCTAATCTGTATTTATATACATAATTGCGGCAGCATATAGCTTTTAAAGAAGCAATTATTTCACCCTTCATGTGTGGTTGACTGTGGACTTTTTAAAACCTACTTTTTATTTTTTTATAAATCTGTTTCTGACTCTGAGAGAACAGGCTGCTGAATGCATGTAAATGCTCTTATTGCCTAGTCTATATACTTTTATTTATAAACAACATTGATATATTTATATATACACAACATTGATATATATATTTTTTTATATTTTATGAAAACCTAGTTTATGAAATTCACTGAGATTACATGTGTCTGATCTGATTATAGGCAGTAGTACAATATTATTGTTCTAATTTTCCTTACTGCTAGCACTACAGGTACAGTGGGATAGTACCACTGATTAAGTGTTCTTGCATAGCAAGACCACTTAATGTTATCTCACATATATATTATTAAGTGTTCTTGCATAGCAAGACCACTTATTGTTATCTCACATATATATATATTATTATTAAGTGTTCTTGCATAGCAAGACCACTTATTGTTATCTCACATATATATTATTATTCTTATTATAGCCAAATTTGCCACCCTAACTCCTCCCACAGTTTTTACACTACATAGACAAAAATTTACCAAAACGTGCAGATTGTTCCCGATCGGATTGCTGTTACTTTGTGGAACGTTTCGCCGAATGGTTCACGGAATATCGTCGTTCTTGTGGCGCAATTTGTCCCATAGGAATGAATGGCAAAGCTATATCAGCCATTTCCAGTTAGACTATTGAGGGGCAGCATTGTTACTTTCTTAGAAATTAAGTTTAGTTAGCAGCCTTTGTGTATTAGCAAGACCACTTAATGTTATCTCACATATATATTATTATTATTATTCTTATTATAGCCAAATTTGCCACCCTAACTCCTCCCACAGTTTTTACACTACATAGACAAAAATTTACTAAAACGTACAGATTGTTCCCGATCGGATTGCTATTACTTTGTGGAACATTTCGCCGAATGGTTCACGGAATAGATTGTCAGGAACAATCTGTACGTTTTGGTAAATTTTTGTCTATGTAGTGTAAAAACTGTGGGAGGAGTTAGGGTGGCAAATTTGGCTATAATAAGAATAATAATATATATGTGAGATAACAATAAGTGGTCTTGCTATGCAAGAAAACTTAACTAGAAAAGCTACAATTTCTGGGGAAATTGTGTGAAGTGTTCTTGCCTCCACCAGTAGTCTACAACCGGAGTGGGCGGAGTAACTGTTATACATTATTTAGCACATTTAATTGCAACTTTGTTGCACAGTTACATTAAACCATACATTTATAAAAACATTAGCAGGTGTTCAAAAGGCCCTGTCTATGACATCACTTGCTGCTGCAGCCTGACACAGGTCAGAGTATTTTGGAGGTTGCCATCTTCAAACTGTCGTATTTTAAAAACAAATCCTACAGCGAAGAGCTTTATATTGTGAGAATCACAAGACCCAGACCTACATTTTGATGCATAGTATGTCTCTGAAGTATTAAAAATGAAGGCACAGTCGCAGTTTAGAAATTGCACTTCAAATTTGAGCTTTGTAGAGTGAAGTTTCAATGAATGTCAATGGACGGCGTTAGTTGCAAACAAATGATTATATTGTGAAAACTATCAGGACTATGGCTTAGCCGTTGACATGGTTAGTGGCAGCAGGGATAGCTGAACGTTTTGATATAAGATTTGTGTAGGTGGGCCCAGGGCCGGTGCAAGGATTTATGCCGCCCTAGGCAAAATAAAAATTGACGCCCCCCCCCACCTCCCTTTTGGTTCAAGACACTGACAAATTGCACAAAAGGCAACAATGTAAAATAAAGTGCAAATTTAAATAGTTTAATACATTAACATTCTGAAAGTGCAATACAACATACAGTTGTTAAGAGAAAAACACATGGCCACATTTATATTATAGTGGCATACTTGCATAATATAAGTGCAACAATACAAATGGTATGGTCAAAGAACCCCAAATACATAGCAAAATAAATACATAAATGCAGCATACAATTTAAGTGCTAAACAACTTTGTAAACAGCTTAAATACTTTCTAACAGTTATTCTATCTAATTAAATTTAACTTTTCTTGCTTTGGCATTCGCAAAGTCCTTCAGTAATGTTTCAAAGTCAATCTCCTGTGCCGTCCGATTTTCTATTGCTATCATGGCAAGTCCCACAAGCCGCTCTTGGGACATTGAAGAACGAAGATAATTTTTTATAATTTTCAGTTTCGAAAAGCTTCACTCACCTGTGGCAAGGTGATTGGTAAGGTCAACATAATTCGAAGTGCAATTGCCACATTTGGAGCAAATCCATTCCTCACTGCATAGGCCAAAATATCAACAGGTGTCATCGTAGGTTTTATAACAGGAGCCAATACAGCAAGTTCTTCACACAGTTGCCTTCCATCTACATCAGACTCCTTTGATTTTACATCGGTTAAGACATTCTGCAATTCCATGCAGAACTGCAGGAGGTCTTCTTTTTGCACATCTTTTAGCTTGTGGATGTCATACAAAAATTGAAAATGCGTGGAATGAAATTTAAGCTGTTCATATCTTTCATGTACAGATTTTATTGTTGTGTCTAATATTGTGAAGAAACATTCCACTTTAAATTTATTTTTAGGTTCTAAGATAGGGTCATCTGGAACCTCATACAAAAACAACCTTTTTTTTTTCCTCGTCTGATGTACTTGAGGGGGGAACACTGGGTCTATTTCCATTTCCACTGCTAGCTCTCCTGCTTCTTTAAGTAAATCCTCAAAACCATCATCTGTCCGATAAGATTGAAAAATTGTCTTGATTGATTCCAAAAGTTCCACAACATCTGGTAAGTAAATGGACTGGCTTTGAAGAACTTTGCTGACAGAATTAATTCGACTTAGTATGTTAAACCAAAGGATGATTAAACACAAGAATTTAAACTTGTTTAACTCTTTTGCCAAGGATGAAGCCTCAATTTTTGCAAGAGCAGCAAAATTCATATCACCTCCGATTTCAATTAAGGTGCCATACACTTCTCCAACATGGAACCTAAATGGCCGAATAGCATCAATTCTGCTTGACCATCTAGTATCGGATAACGGCTTAACTGTCAGCTTACTCACATGCTTTTTTAGAACATCCCATCGATTTGTTGAACCTGATAAAAAAACATATATTTTCTGAAGAATGCCAAAAAATGTACTGGCATCCCTACAGCACATAGCAGCATCATTTACTACAAGATTTAATGAATGAGCACTGCAGGGGACATAGAAAGCACGTGAGTTCAGGTCCATGATTCTTTTTTGCACTCCTGAGTGCTTTCCCTTCATGTTGGAGCCATTATCATACCCTTGACCTCTCATATCACTGAGTGGTATCTTCAGCATTTCAAGCTCATTCAAAATTGCCTCTGTTAATCCTTCTCCAGATGAGTTGTGAACTGGCAGGAAACCAAGAAATCTTTCCTCAATGTGTATTTCAGGATTTGCAATTGGCGAGTCTCCTTGCTTAACAGATACAAACCTGAAAACCATAGTCATCTGTTCAACAAGAGTGATGTCAGGGGTGCAGTCAAGTATAATGGAATAGTACTTGGCATCCTTAAGCAACCGTAGAATGCATCTCCGTATTTCTTTTGAAATTAAACCAATTAGTTCATTTTGGATGTCTTTTCCTAAATAATGTTGATGAATTTCTGAATTCTGTATCTTTTTCAAGTGGCTTTGCATCACACTATCAAATGTTGCCATCATTTCGACAAGTTTCAAGTAATTTCCATTATTTTCAGAGTACAGCGTGTCACTGCTGCCCCTGAAGGCCAAGCACTGCTTCCCAAGATATTGAACAATGGCTACAAGTCGCTGAAGAACATTCTGCCAGTGCTGCGTTTCAGTTGCCAATAATCTTTGGTATGAATGGTCAATAGTACTTCCAGACCCAAGCCTTGTTAACAGTTCTGTCCAGTTTCCCATAGCAGTGAGGTGAGATGGAGACACTTCATGTGTAGCCAGACACTGGGACAAATTTTTCCAATCATTGTAGCCTCCCGTAGTCAGGCTCATTTTCGTAGTTGTAAAGAGTTTACAACAAAAGCAAAATATTTTGTCCAGTCTAGGAGAATAACTAAGCCACTTTCTAACATGCACTTCACCATTTCCAAGGCGCCGTCTATAGTGGGTTGATGTAAACCGTCTCTTGGATGCATCTTTAGGAAATGCAAAGTGCTCTTTTGGCTTTGCTGGACCTTTCAGAACGATGGTTTCTTTTAGTGAGCTAGTAAGCATTTCAGGCCAGTCAGCTGGATCAAAGAGGTCTGCCAGCGTGCTTTTTGCATTTTCATCTTCTGATGATGATGATGATGATGATTTCGGTGAACTCTCTTCCTCGGTGTTTGTATCACTTTCTATGCCCAAAGAATGTTCGCCCACAGTAGTAGTTGAAGTAGAAGGGTGCGGTTCGACATCTACAGCTTCACGATTCTCTTTAGTCTCGCTTACAGCTTTCAATACTGGATCAGGTTTAAAGAACCTATTTAATGATCCAGCCATCTTAGAAGTGTCTTCTTCTTGGAGCCTTCTTTTCTTTCGAAAAGCAGCACCAGACAATTTCTTTCGTGGTGCAGACATCTTGTTCAATTATCAAAAAAACTATTGTAGAATAAATGTACATCAAAAATTATTAATATTCAATTAATATTCTCTTTGATCATTAAACCACAATAATACCTGAAAATCATTTAGAAACCTACTGTACATATGTGCGCACGTGTGGGAGTGTGAAAGACGCAAAAATATATGTGTATGTATGAGAGCAGTTGATGCAACAAAAACATGAAGAATTAAAAATGGAGAGGGCAAGTGAGAGCTAGCACCCCCCATGCACAGACACACAATCATACAGCGTCACAACATAATTACACAATTACACACAGTCACAAACATTCACCTACAGTCATACATGGTCAGTCACATTACAAAGTAATTCAATCTTCTATCTGGGTCCATGCAACAAAATGAAATGTGTAGTTACTGTGTGTACCCCCTCTGAACTATTGCTATCGCCCCTTGTTGGCACGCTACTGAAGTGACCATGTTTCATCCTCAAAATACAGATTAGGGAACAGTGCACAAAATAAATCCAGTTTTAAATTTTATGAAGCTACTTAAAATCACCACTACTAGCAAAAAAAAAAAAATTGGGATTCAGTTACACCATATGGCGATATCCATCACTATGTTACAGTTCCCCAATATCCCCATTCCCCCACCATTTGGCTACTGTGACATTCACTTTGATTCCCAAAAATTCACACTTTTAGAAATGAACCTAATAAAACATAGTTCAAATTGTACATTTCATTAAAGAGACATTTTTTATGAACCATTACCACTACATAGCATAGTGGTCTGACATGACATCACCCCCCATGTAAGTAGTCAAACCGTATTAGAGCAGTTTGACTTCTTAACTTACATGGCCCTACCTTCACTACATCAGCCAAAAGCCAGAAGATCTCTGCATTACGCAAGAGTGGGCACGGTTGATGAAGTGGAGGTGGAGAGCAGCTTAAAGGAACACTATATCGTCAGGAACACTATACACCTGTATCCTGTTACATTAGAGCACCCTCTCCCCCCCAACCTCTGTGTGTGGTCATAAAGCGATATTACGTTTTTCCCCCACACAGATCATTAACCTTTGCATTGGGAAGCTATTGTGCCTGTGCAGCAAAACACTGCACCAAAAAGCATCTCCTCATACAGATGCAATGAATCAATGCATCTATATGGGAACGTTAAAGGGACTCTCCAGTGCCAGGAAAACATATTAGTTTTCCTGGCACTGCAGGACCCTGTAGTAACCCTCTCCCTCCCACCCCAAGTTGCTGACCGGAGTCCAGCGCCGAGGGGCAGACTCTGCCTACTCTTCTCCCTCGCCAACGTCAGCCAGTGGGGGAGACCTAATGCGCATGAACGGCAATGGCCACGCACGTGCATTAGACCTCCCCATAGGGATTTCGGCGATGCTGGAGTCGTAAAACACACTTTTCGTGTTATAAGAACATGGAAGTCCCTCTAGCGGCTGTCTAATACTAGAGGAGGACTTAACCCTGCAAGGTAACTATTGCAGTTTATGAAAACTGCAATTACACTTGCAGGGTCAAGGGTAGTGGGAGTTGGCACAAGTGGTCTGGGTGCCTGGAGTGTCCCTTTAAGCTCCTCCACGCAGGGCGTGGAGACGCTTAAAGGGACACTATAGTCACCCCGTCTACTTCATCTCAATGATTACATTTGCGGTTAAATCTTCCGGACAGCCTTAATAGAGGCGCATCTGCAACGCTGTAGGCATTTAATGCCTCCATCGCGCAGAGCGTCCATAGGAAAGCATTCCTATGGACAATTTGAATGCGCGTGCGGCACTTGAGGGGGAGGGGAGGCGCTGGAATAAGGTAAGCTGCTGAAGGGGTTTTAACCCCTTTCAGCGCCACGGGAGGGGGACCCTGAGGGTGGGGGCACCCTCAGGGCACTATAGTGTCAGGAAAATCACTTTGTTTTCCTGACACTATAGTGATCCTTTAACACCAGTACTGCAAACCGTATCTTTACTCTGAAAAGATAGTGTTTACCTTTTAACCCCTTAAGGACCAAACTTCTGGAATAAAAGGGAATCATGACATGTCACACATGTCATGTGTCCTTAAGGGGTTAAAAGCCTGCAGCGACAGGCTATAGACACCAGAACCACTACATTAAACTGTAGTGGTTCTGGAACTATAGTGTCCTTTTAATGTGAAGTAAAAATAGTTATGTAATAAATATTACAAAAGAATAAAAATATTGGATTTTCTACTTACCACAGAGAAGGATGATCTCTGGCTGCAGTCTGGCTCCTGGTCAAATACAGGCTCTGGAGGCTGGGGAAGCAAGAACCAACTACAGGAGGACTTCAAGTGGGCACTTTAAAATCCCCCCTCAAGCGTGCTCAATGGAGGATCATGGAGGTCGGTAGAGGCTCTGCTGACTGCAGTGCTGTGTGACCTGTCCTGACCCCGAGAGACCACCCACCTTCACTGTTGCATGATGGGTGGTCTCATGGGGTGGGCCGTGGCCCGTGGGCGGTCTCACATGGGCGGTCGCGTCTCTCTGGACTGTGCTGTGCGGCTGTGCCGTCTGAGGCTTTCTGTAGCGCTCAGGCGGCACAGCATGAGGAGGAGTGCCGCACCGGCCGCCCGCCCTCGCTCCCTCCCTCGCATCTGCCCGCCCTCGCTCCCTCCCTCCCTCCCTCGCATCTGCCCGCCCTCGCTCCCTCCCTCCCTCGCATCTGCCCGCCCTCGCTCCCTCCCTCCCTCGCATCTGCCCGCCCATGATTTGCCGGCGCATCCACCGGCGCCCGTCTGAGCCTGAGGTCTGACTCTTACTTGAGTTGGAGGCAGTAGCAGGGCCGGCGCCCCCTGCTAAGTTGCGCCCTAGGCGGCCGCCTAGGTCGCCTTACAGGTAGCGCCGGCCCTGGGTGGGCCTGAAAATAAGGGAGTGGTGGCAGTTTAGAAATCATGTCCTGATTTTTCAGCTTTTGCCAGCTCCCACTCTAGGTTTGCCATTCATTCCTATGGGACAAATTTAGCCACAAGAACGACGATATTCCGTGAACCATTCGGCGAAACGTTCCACAAAGTAATAGCAATCCGATCGGGAACAATCTGCACGTTTTGGTTAAATTTTGTCTATGTAGTGTAAAAACTGTGGGAGGAGTTAGGGTGGCAAATTTGGCTATAATAAGAATAATAATAATAATATATATGTGAGATAACAATAAGTGGTCTTGCTATGCAAGAACACTTAATAATATATATGTGAAATAACATATATATTATCTCACATATATATTAAGTGTTCTTGCATAGCAAGACCACTTATTGTTATCTCACACATATATATATATATATATTATTATTATTATTAATATATATGTGAGATAACATTATCTCACATATATTAATAATAATAATATATATATGTGAGATAATAAGTGGTCTTGCTATGCAAGAACACTTATTATTATTATTATTATTATTATTAAGTGTTCTTGCATAGCAAGACCACTTATTGTTATCTCACATATATATTATTATTCTTATTAAGTGTTCTTGCAAGAACACTTATTGTTATCTCACATATATATTCTTATTCTTATTATAGCCAAATTTGCCACCCTAACTCCTCCCACAGTTTTTACACTACATAGACAAAAATTTACCAAAACGTGCAGATTGTTCCCGATCGGATTGCTATTACTTTGTGGAACGTTTCGCCGAATGGTTCACAGAATATCGTCGTTCTTGTGGTGAAATTTTTCCCATAGGAATGGCAAAGCTAGAGTGGGAGCTGGCAAAAGTGGAAGCTGAAAAATCAGGACATGATTTCTAAACTGCCACCACTCCTTTATTTTCAGGCCCACCTACACAAATCTTATATCAAAACGTTCAGCTATCCCTGCTGCCACTAAACATGTCAACGGCTAAGCCATAGTCCTGATAGTTTTCACAATAAAATCATTTGTTTGCAACTAACGCCGTCCATTGACATTCATTGAAACTTCACTCTACAAAGCTCAACTTTGAAGTGCAATTTCTAAACTGCGACTGTGCCTTCATTTTTAATACTTCAGAGACATACCAGACTACTGGTGGAGGCAAGAACACTTCACACAATTTCCCCAGAAATTGTAGCTTTTCTAGTTTAAGTAAGCTTTCCCTTTTAAAATTGGTGGACTTTACTGCCATTGCAATAGACTAAAGACTGTACCTGAGTAAGCAAAGTCATTATGTGCAGGAATTGTGCACTTTAAATAGTAGAATACTTATGCTATTCTAGTGAATTGGGCTGGCTGCTTAACACCTCATTTCGTATCTTTTGGTCACATTTAAAGCTGTAAATGTATTTAACATTTTATTTAAATAAGCCTTTAATAATTTCAGTTTAAAAGTTATTAGAGATCCTATTTATTTACAATTTTATTTAGCCCTGATTTATCTTACATATATATTATTTTTAGTCATTTTATTAATATTTATTTTTGCAGAGCATTTAGAGAAGCAAATGATGTATAACCACCTGTTGCCCTTTTTTCTAGGAGGGTAGTACAATTTCAACTCTGTTAAGGAAACAATATGAGCTAGTTTTCATATATTATATAAAATATATGCTGCAGTGTACTGCATTGTACTGCACTGAATGTATTTAAAAGCCATGTCTTTCTCTTTATGGCTGTATGTAATAATGTTGTTCATAATTTGGAATATAAAACAACGACTTCTCAATTCCTTGGAATGTTTACATGACTCTGTATCTCCGCAACCTTGGCTGGAAACTCCAGACTCCAAAAATAGTTATGCTGTTATAATTCCTGATTTTATAACAAGACACGGAGGCTCATATTGCATATCCCTTTCTTTACTGTCCACCAATAGCAGCAAAGAATACAAACAGAATGAAAAAATAATGAACATGCAGTAACTTAGGCCCCTCCCCGCTCAGGTCCCAGTATAACAGGCAGCACTTCCCTTCCATTTCCCTCTTTCTTTGCTGCTCCGACACAAAGATAAGTACATGTCATTTTTTTTCATTGATATTTTCTGTCAGTCTGCTTACCACTTAAACCTGGTAGCATTCTATAGTTTTTTCCTACCATATTTATCTTACATTTATTTGTATTTATTGTATTTATGTATTTATTTATTTATTCATTTTACTTATATTTATTTCATTTTCATTTTGTATTACAATTATTTAGTACTCATTGTACCTCTATGTCTTTATCTGTTTTTTCTGTTAGTCTCAGGGCCCAGACCTCCCCTGTCATTGTAGTCTTGTCTCCTGTCTGTCTTTTGCCCTGGCGCCATTTTGCGCATGTTCTCTCCCCGGCCGTGTATGCGCGCAAATTGAGCCTATTTGGCTGATTCGCCACACACACATCTCATTCCCCATTCGGCGAACAGAGCGTTCGCATGTTTGCCGCATTCAAATTTTTTATGCGAACGGTACATTCGCCTACTCTTTATTCCCTTATACTTACCTATCTGATTCCCGAATTCACCTTATTTTACCGAACGTTCGGTAATTTTTGCCGCTAATCTCGCGGGTGCCGCGAATCCCGCGAGATTACCGGCGGCCATTTTCAGACTTCCTGTCTCCTACATCTTAGTGTGTCACTGGTCTGGGCCCTGGTGTGAGCGCTTTTAGCTTTGTCTAGCTGTTTGGGTGACTAACCCATACCTTTTCTCTTACCTATTATTCCCTGCTAATTTTCTCAGCATGCCTAAACCCAGACTATCCGCTGGATCCACTCCCTCTGGGGAGTCTGATACCCCACTCATTAGGAGTGAGGCTCCTGTCACCTCAGACAACTCGCCTACTATGGCTGATGGAACTACCCACTCTGATGGGGCACAGTTTCTAGCGCTGCAGCGCTCAGTGACAGACGCCATTATGGCGGCCATGGGGTCTATGTCCTCCACCCTCTCCCACACCATTTCACAGGCCCTCTTGCAAAGTCCTTCAGACGAGCAACTTTCGGACCTCTCGACGCCTTTACCGCGTCCCTCTGTGAAACCCCAGGGAGAGGTGTTTAAAAAGGCTACCCGTAAGTCCAAGCACCCCTCTGCCTCCAGAAACACCATGACTGGCATACCTTCGGTCGCCCCAGAAAGCGTGTCCCATCCACGCAAAAGAGCCTTTCCGCGCCAGGCAGAACGGGCACGGCTATGGAAATGTGCCAGAGCACAGATAGAGAGCGACACCGACTCAGAAATTGGGTCAAATGAGGAGGCTAAGAGCGAGTCGGATACTGACTCTGATGCGGATGCCGCTGATGCTGGTCTTGACCTCCTTTCCTCTGCTCAGGCAGAGATGCCCGGAGGCGAGATAGGGATCAGGAACCCCGTGTGTGGTGCCTAACAAAGTTTGTGACACTCCGGAGGTAGACCCCAAGGTAACCCAGTTCCTCACTAAAATGGGCTGGAATCCCCGTAAAGGACTGGAGTCGGCACTGAAATCCTGCCAGGACAAACACCTGGACATATTCGGACCCTTGGCCAAATTATTTGACTTGGCGGAAGACGCCAGAGCGGAGAACCGCATGGTTGACCCCGAAGACCTTAGAGGTTGGGTCCAGAGAGCAATATGCATTGCTGGGAGTGTAAATACCTCCCTATCTATAGAAAGGCGTAAGGCCATATTATTCAAAATTGAGCCCAAACTGGCCAACCTCGCCCTTACGGAAACGGGTAAAGACGCCCAAGGACTTCTCTTCGGAGATTCCTTCATAAAAGATTTAGGGCACTTTGTTGGAGCATTCACGGCTCTAGACAAGGCCCAAGCCTTCATGAGGCGAGTATTCCAGGGGCGGGTCTCTACCAGGGCCGACAGATTCAGGAGCCGTCTGTCCTGCCGCAGTTACCCCCAATCCCGTGGCACGGGAAGAGGCTCCTTCCAGCACCGTAACCAGTACCAGGATGCCACCTCCCGCCCCACATTTTTTCCATCCCGCGGACGTCCATGGCGATCCAGAGGCTTTCGGGGTAACCCAAGCTCAAGACGACCATACGGTGAGTTACCTCATACCACACATTTCTTCTCCGGGTTACGTAGGGGGCAGACTCCAACATTTTTTCGCAGCCTGGTCACAAATCACTTCAGACCCCTGGGTACTGACCACTATTCAGGGTTTCAGTATAGAACTCACCACTCATCTCATACACATTCCCCCTCCTCGACCGATCTGCTTTTCCCTCCAGGACCGCAGACGGATCGACGAGGAACTCTCAACCCTCCTTATCAAAGGGGCTATAGAACAAGCACCCCTCAACCCCGCAGGTATCATAAGCAATATCTTCCTGGTGGAAAAGAAGGGCGGCCAATCGAGACCCGTCATAAATTTGCGCCCCCTCAATGCCATAGTCAGGTACCGCCATTTCAAGATGGAAGGTATTCACCTACTAAGAGATCTCCTCCTCCACGGAGACTGGCTAGCGAAGCTAGACCTAAAAGACGCGTACCTGACAGTGCCGATAGCGGCGGCATCTCGAGACCTCCTACGCTTTTACTGGCAGCACGAGACATGGCGATTCACCTGCCTACCCTTTGGCCTCTCCTCAGCACCGTGGTGCTTCACGAAGCTATTACGGCCTGTGATGGCCTGGCTACGCAGTCGAGGAGTTCGACTAATCGTCTACCTAGACAATATTCTCCTCATGGCTCAGGAGCGTTCCACCCTCCTCACACATCTACGGCTGGCCATAAACCTCCTTTCACGCTTAGGTTTCATAATCAACTGGGAGAAGTCATGCCTGACCCCCGCCACTCGCATGGAATTCTTAGGATTCCTGGTGGATTCGGGGGCAGCAACGCTGAGCCTCCCGATATATCCAAAATTCGATCCATCCGCAAAGAGTTACGCAGGGCCCTCATCCGGCCCCAGCTCACCTTATGCCAACTTGCACGACTCATAGGCCTGCTGGCCTCCTCGATACAGGCCGTGTTCCCAGGTCCACTCCACTACCGAGCGCTACAGCGCCTAAAGATCGCTCACCTAAGATCCGGGGCATCCTACACGGATCTGGTATCATTGGACAGCAAGACGAAAGACGAGTTGCGATGGTGGATTCTCAACCTGTCCGCATGGAATGGCAAAGCCATCTTCGGCTCAATGCCAGAATTCACGATCGACTCAGATGCGAGTCTTCACGGCTGGGGAGCCCACTGCGAGGGAGTCTCAACAGGGGGCCGTTGGTTGGAATCCGAATCCCGACTGCACATCAACGCCCTGGAACTCCTGGTAGGCTCCTTCGCCATTCGCAGCTTCGCCAGGGACCAAGCCCTATCATGTATTCGGCTCCGCATGGACAATGTTTCGGCGGTGAGATATGTCAACCACCTGGGTGGTACACAGTCGGCAGTCCTGGCCAGACTGGCGAAAGACTTTTGGGAATTCTGCCTGGAACGGAACCTGGTGGTCTACGCGGAATACCTACCTGGTCTGCACAATGTCCAGGCGGACTGGGGTTCACGTTATCTCTCAGACACCAGCGACTGGAGATTGGCCAAGGAGGTGTTCTCCAATATATCGTATCTCTGGGGACCGTTTACCATAGACCTTTTCGCCTCCCGGCTCAACGCCCAACTCCCACGCTTCTTTAGCTGGAGGCCAGATCCAATGGCGGAGACAGTGGACTCCTTCCTACAAGACTGGAACGGAGGCCTCCTATATGCCTTTCCCCCGTTTTCCATGATCCCGCGCTCATTCCTACAGACCCGCAAACACCGGGCAGAAGTGGTCATGGTCACCCCATTTTGGGAAACGCAGTCGTGGTTCCCCCAAATGCTCGAGATGACTTTAGACTATCCCCGACTACTACTGGGACACCACAACTTACTGCAGGACCCGACGGGACAATATCACCCCCTCCGGTTAGAAGGCTCTCTCCCACTCCTGGCATGGTGGATCTCCGGGGACCCTGGGAAATCCAAGGAGTTTCGGACATGACTAGACGCCTATTGGCAGCAGCATGGGCTCCCGGCACTAGACGGGCATATGGGTCAGCTTGGCGAGCTTGGGCTGGCTGGTGCATGGCTAGGAACGCGGACCCCGTTTCGGCCTCTGTAACAATGGTCCTTCAGTTCCTGACGTCCCTCTTCGAGGCTGGAAAAGCTTACAGGACTATCAACCTTTACCGATCTGCTATATCGCCGATTCACCAAGGCTTCGATGGCTGCCCCGCGGTACAGCACCCCTTAGTGTGCCGACTCCTCAAGGGTTCTCGATTTTCACGACCACCCAGGCCCCGCTACTCCATGACCTGGGACGTCTCGGTCGTATTGGCTTTCCTCTCATCCTGGCCCGCTAACTCAGAACTCTCCCTCAAACAGCTATCTGCCAAATTGGTTTGCCTGCTCTGTCTCATCTCATGCAAGAGGGTTTCGGATGTCAGAGCACTGGACTTCGATGCCAAGCCATATACCCCGGACGGGGTAACTTTCAACATCAGCAGACGGACTAAGACTTCCATCAAATCAGTATCCTACCCTAGTTTCTCTACCTCTCCTTCACTATACCCAGTGGCCTGCCTTCGCGAATACGAGACTCGCACCAACCCACATCGCTCTACCGTCTCTCCTCAGTTGTTTTTATCTTTCCGTCCTCCTTTTCACCTGGTTTCTAGCACTACCTTGTCACGATGGGTGAAATGGCTGTTGTCCCAAGCAGGTATTGATACCACGATATTTGGCGCCCATTCGGTCCGGGGGGCATCAGCCTCTTCTATGATGTCGGCAGGCGCACGCCTGGAAGACATTATGAGGACGGCTGACTGGTTTAGGGAGTCTACATTCCGAGAATTTTACTTTCGGCCGGCCCCACATACATTCGCTGCGGTAATGGATCAGCTTTAAACTTGCAATATGAGCCTCCGTGTCTTGTTATAAAATTACATGATTTTGCTATTACATGACGAAAAGTCATGATTTTATTAAAGACACGGAGGCGAGTATTGTCCCACCCTTTTTCGTTCTTACACAGTTGTAATAATAATAATTTCCCTCCCAGAATTACTCATACTACAATACACCACATATTATGGTTCAGTACGGTAAGTGGGGCCATACTTAGACAATGATGTTTCTGTAATGCTGGGTATATCAGTTGTTTTGTGGGACTGTGCATATGTGGGTTATTTTCTCACCCGTGTAACCTTGAAACTAGTTACAAGTATCGACTTTAACCTGTCGGCTCCTGTTCCTTTATGTTTTCACAGCTTAATCCGGCAAGACGGCAAGCAGTTGTTCGGCTTAGAAGGACTCCTCCCGCTGTTATCCGATGGTCCCATGACTCCTATGGTCAAGCTTCCCAGTTATTGATGTTCTACCCTCTTCAGTTTTAAGTTATTGCCTTGGGACTTTGTTCTCACACTACTCTCGTTCTGGACATTTTACCTTGGTCGCATCTTCAGAAAGAGGGAAATGGAAGGGAAGTGCTGCCTGTTATACTGGGACCTGAGCGGGGAGGGGCCTATGTTACTGCATTTTCATTATTTTTTCATTCTGTTTGTATTCTTTGCTGCTATTGGTGGACAGTAAAGAAAGGGATATGCAATACTCGCCTCCGTGTCTTTAATAAAATCATGACTTTTCGTCATGTAATAGCAAAATCATGTAATTTTTAATCAACAGCTAGCGTAACTGACAATATGGAAAATATCACTGTTTTATAAAACTTTTCTTATATAGTGAACATTAGAATCCAGAACGCAGTAATGCAATAATTAAAAATCCTGTCTGTCTGTTGCTTCTGTGTCATGAATGTTTTCATTAATCCATAATGCAATTTTCTCCGCCCTACCCAGCATGCTAGCTGTCACCAAATTCCTGTGGCTGCTATGCCTACCTCCTGGCTCTGTCAAGGCCTATTCCTCTTAGCTGCACTGATCCATGGGCTACATGACAGGCGCACAGTCGGATTTGCCGGCATATGCGCTAACCTTACCCAAACCCCCATTAAAACACGGACACAGGTTATACTGTTGGAAATAATTCGTCCACAGCTTTATTAAATTATTAATAAAATAATTAAGGAATAACAAATGGGGTCATTGCCAACAAATCTTAATAATGTTAACCTTCCCCATATACATAACATACCCGTAGCAATGACCCCACAATAATAACAATAGATTATTGTAGGGGTGTACCGAGACACCGCTACCCACCATATCGATTGTAGGGGTGTACCAAGACACCGCTACCCACCATATCCATTGTAGGGGTGTACCAAGCCACAGCTACCCACCAGTTCCAGTGTAGGGTGTACCAAGACACCACCACACCCCCAGGTTCGGAGCCACCGACGGGCTCGAACCTACCAACCACGTGCAACACTGCCCAATCCACACTAAACCTCAGGATGCCCACTTTCTCCTCCATCTACCCTCCGATTTAACCAGGCCATTCCCCGCCGCTGTGAAAAAACGGGAAATCAACTAACCTAACCAAATACAGGGAGGGTGGGAGGGACAACTGACAGGTAAGCTTAGGTTCAGTTAAAATGGCCACTTCACATAATGGCTGGTATAAATACTCCCCTTATGGCTCCGCCCTACCCAGCATGCTAGCTGTCACTAAATTCCTGTGGCTGCTATGCCTACCTCCTGGCTCTGTCAAGGCCTATTCCTCTTAGCTGCGCTGATCCATGGGCTACATGACAGGCGCACAGTCGGATTTGCCGGCATATGCGCTAACCTTACCCAAACCCCCATTAAAACACGGACACAGGTTATACTGTTGGAAATAATTTGTCCACAGCTTTATTAAATTATTAATAAAATAATTAAGGAATAACAAATGGGGTCATTGCCAACAAATCTTAATAACGTTAACATCCCCCATATACATAACATACCCCTAGCAATGACCCCACAATAATAACAATCTAAATAACATGTTAATACAGAAACTGGTCACCCAATTTGACCACATTTCCACCAGGTTAAATTGTAGGGGTGTACCGAGACACCGCTACCCACCATATCCATTGTAAGGGTGTACCAAGACACCGCTACTCACCAGTTCCAGTGTAGGGTGTACCAAGACACCACCACACCCCCAGGTTCGGAGCCACCGACGGGCTCGAACCTACCAACCACGTGCAACACTGCCCAATCCACACTAAACCTCAGGATGCCCACTTTCTCCTCCATCTACCCTCCGATTTAAGCAGGCCATTCCCCGCCGTTGTGAAAAAACGGGAAATCAACTAACCTAACCAAATACAGGGAGGATGGGAGGGACAACTGACAGGTAAGCTTAGGTTCAGTTAAAATGGCCACTTGCTATAATGGCTGGTATAACTACTCCCCTTATGGCTCTGCCCTACCCAGCATGCTAGCTGTCACTGACTTCCTGTGGCTGCTATGCCTACCTCCTGGCTCTGTCAAGGCCTAGTCCTCTTAGCTGCGCTGATCCATGGGCTACA
>OW240913.1:79262395-79288533 GCA_933207985.1 Pelobates cultripes | reverse complement strand
TTAAAATTGGTAAAGACAGGTTTGAATCCCAGTATATAGATATTAATTGGTACAAATCATTGCACTCCACCCCTCACCGGTATCTGGAGGCAGGTTGGTAACGGTTGAGTTATACCGCCCAGTACCTTTTCGGTCTCGGGTGCTTTGCCATTCCCCTTCTACTCCTTGAAGTTATGTGATTTTGCATGATTATGGGCTTTGAGGAAGCACCTTTGGTGCCAGGGCTTTTATAGGGCCCCCTTACTGGTCAGGACATCAGCATAGCCTCCCCTTATGCCAGTGACCCTTCCTTGCTAGATGTGAGAATGCCAGAGCTGGGGTATGGTCAGTACCTCCTACCATACATTCTCCATGACAGGGAGACTTTAGCTCCTCCCAGTGGAGGGTAGGACAAAGAGCGTGGTGTACCTATAGGGCATAAGGGCTAAGCCCACGTATGTTCTTATGAAGGGATGTTTCTGATCCCTCCCTCTTTGTCTTGGATTGGTGAATGCTACATTTAAATTGGAGCCCAAGTTGGTTTTTAGCCCCAGACAAAGGTGCATTGTTTGGCAACGAAACGCGTGTCAGGAATTTGGTCTGTTAACCTTTATTCACATTTATTTGAGCACATTATGTGTTTCATTTTGTGAGTTTCTTGTACCTTATGGGAGCTACTTTGGGATACTGGGGGCACTGTTTAGCATATCAGATTAGTACACATATTGCATGAGTTGCTTAATTATTGCATTAGTACAGATACCATCTAAATGATTAACTGATTTGAGGCTAATGAGCGTTTTCTTGTTCTGTGGCAAGAGCAATCCTTGCTCTTTGACACTGACTCCTACACACAGCACTCTAAACGAGTGGTGTTTTTTGTAATGTGAAAGGTTGATTTCCTACAGCAGCGGTTCCTAGAGCATTCAGTGCCCCTGGGAGTACGTGAAAAAATGTGGGTAATGGCAGCGGTACCGGCCACCGCACGGGCTGGGAATCGCTGGCTGAGTCTATCGGGTGGCCCATGCACTTTTGACACTGTGAAGGGTGTTGTGTGTGTGTGTTGGGAGGTGGGGGGCTGTGTGTGAGGGGTGTTGTGTGTGTGTGTGTGAGGGTGCTGTGTGTAAGTAGTGCTGTGTGGGCAGGGGGGTGCTGTATATTATTATTATTTATTATTATTTTATTATTTATATAACGCCATCAGATTCTGTAGTGCTGTACAATGGGTGGACTAACAGACATGCAATTATAACCAGACAACTGGATGTACAGGAACAGAGAGATGGAGGACCCTGCTCAATAAGCTTACATTCAAGAGGGAGTGGGGTATAGTGACACAAAGGGTGAAAGTAGGGGTATGAAATAGGTTGTTAGAAAAGTATTCACTGAGGGTTTAGTAGGTAGTTTTTTTACAGTTGCAGGAGAGGAGTCATGGGGGTGGGGGATAAAAACCTGCTAACCGTTTAATTGATATGCTTTCTAGAAGAAGTGAGTTTTCAATGATTTTTTGAATGAGTGGAGACTGGGTAAAAGTCCACAGAAGAAGTGCAGCCCTGGTGAAATCTTGGAGGCTTGTATTAGAGCTGGGAGTACGGACAGAGGATACACGTAGGTCTTTGACAGAGCGTAGGGGCCTTGTCGGGACATACTTGTGTATTAGGGAGGATTGGTAGGTTGGAGCAGCATTATGCAGGGACTTGAAAGCAAGCACCAGAATTTGAAATTGAGCCCTATATCTAACTGGAGGCATGGGACGTGGGAGTGGACAGGAAAATGAGCCTTGCCGCATTCATTATAGATTGCAGCGGTGGAATCTGGGAACACGTAAGACCACTGAGAAGGGTATTGCAGTAGTCAAGGCAAGAGAGAACAAGAGCATGGACCAGCACCTTTGCCGCATCCGGGCTTAAATAGGGGCCTATGCGCGCTATGGTTTTGAGATGGAAGCGACAGGATTTGACGATTGATTGGACATGGGGGGGTGAAGGAGAGGTTGGAGTCAAAAAGAACACCCAGGCAGCGAGCCTGCGAGGTAGAGGTGATGATAGCGCCTTTGACTTGGATGGAGACAGACACAGGAGTAGCAACACTTGAGGGAGGAAAGACCAGAAGTTCTGCTTTGGACAGGTTGAGTTTAAGGAAGTGAGCAGCCATCCAGTTTCAAATTGAAGAGAGGCAGTCAGAGACACAAATCAAGATGGATGGAGAGAGATCAGGAGAGGACAGGTAGATTTGCATGTCATCCGCATAGAAATGATAACAGAAGCCAAAGATGCTGATGAGTTAACCAAGGGAGGCAGTATAGATAGAGAACAGTAGAGGACCAAGGACAGAACCTTTGGGGGACGCCGACAGAGGGTGGTTGGGTGGAAGAGGTAGAGTCAGAGAAAAAAGAACGTTGGGAGAGGTAGGAGGAGCACTAGGAGAGAGTAGTATCCAATAGACCAAAATTACGGCAAATGCGAAGAAGCTGTTGATGATCAACAGTGTCAAAGGCAATGGAAAGATCAAGGAGAATTGGGATAGAGTATTGGCCGTGAGATTTAGCAACAGTTAAATCGTTGGATACCGTTTCGACAGAATGACCAGTGTGGAATCCAGACTGAAGGGAGCCAAGCAGAGAGTTGGATTTGAGAAAGTCAGTCAGTCTGCTGTACAAAACTCTCTCAAGGATCTTGGAGGCAAATGGCAGTAGCAATATAGAGCGGTAGTTGGATGGGGAGTTGGGGTCAAGGCTGGGCTTTTTCAGAATTGGGGTTACAGTTGCATGTTTGAAGGTTGAGTGAAATGTGCCAGAGGAATAGGAGAGATTGAAAATTTTAGTGAGAGGAAGAGCAAGAGAAGGAGACAAAGTGCGGATGAGATATGAGGGAATAGGATCGAGGGAACAGGTGGTGGGGCGGGAGGACCAGAGCAGAGCAGAAACCTCTTCTGCTGTAGCAAGTACAAATGTGTGTAGAATGGTGGAGGGAGTGGGGATGGGTAATGTATTGGTAGGGGAAGGAGAGAAATTAGTGATCTTTTCTCTGATTGTAGAGATCGTCTCAGTGAAGTGAGATGCCTAGTGTGACGGTAGTCACCATCACTGGGGATGGAAGACAGACACTATGGGTGGGCTCCCAAATTCCTTTTGTGTTTTGTCACATTGTGCCTATTATTTGTGCAGTGCATGTTGAATGTATTGCTGGTCTGTGCATCTGCCCCTCCCCCTTTTTCCTGTCCTATTGTTTCCCCAGCAGGGCGTTGTCCCAGGGACACTGCCAGACCAGTTTAAACTAGCTGTTCTGTCCCTCCTCAATCTCCCATCAGCCCTTGCTATTGTCTGACCCCACCCTTCCTTGTACTATAGTAATCTATGTAGCCTATTGTATGTAAATGAGGCTGTTGGGGGCTTAAACTATGTGTGCTGGATTCATTAAAAGAGTTGCTGTTTAACCTTCACCATGTGTCGTCTGGTGTTTGGTCCAGGGTGGAAAAGGCCCTAAGTGATCCCAGTCAAGTCTCGGCGTCTGGGTCTGAAGTGTTTCAGGGTCCCTGATAGCTACAAGGAAGCAGACTTGGCGGAGGTACTCGGTTGGAGTACTGGAGCTCCGTTACACCTAGTTTGTGGCGGACAAGCTGGTAGAAGGAGGGGGAGTAAAAGGGCAAAGAAGAGCTTCAAAAGTGTGAAAAAGGTGTTTGGGTTGATGGGACAGTGTACTTATGAGGGTGTTAAAGTAATTGACTTTTGCAGCAGAAAGAGCCAGGCTGTAGGAGCGCAGCATAAATTTATAGTGGAGGAAGTCAGATGCAAAGTGAAACTTTCTCCAGCAGCGTACAGCAGTTGTAGAACATTTAGGTAACAGGTCAGCTTGGTGTGCCAGGGTTGTAATTGTGGACGCTTGCTGCGTTTAATTGTAGGAGGTGCCATGATGTTGAGTTGAGAGGAGAGAGTTGAGTTGTAGAGTGAGATTGCAGAGTTAGGGCAAGTTATATTTGAGATGGGTAAAAGGAGAGTTTGGAGTTTGTTGGAGAAATGTTGGAGATCAAGTCAGTTGAGATTTTGGAGAGATTGGAGATTTGAGGGTGGTGAAATTTGGGTACGGGGTGTGCTGATGTCAAATGTTAGTAGATGGCGGTCAGACAAAGGAAATAGAACAGTGGAGAGATTAGAGGTGGTACAGACATTGGTGAAGATGAGGTCAAGAGTGTTTCCTGCTGTATGTGTTGCTGAAGTAGACAACTGCATGAGGCCAAAGGAGGAGGTTACAGAGAGCAGATGGGAGGCATCAGGGCAGTTGAGGTTGTTGATTGGGATGTTAAAGCCCCCAAGTATGAGGGAGTGCTAGAGGAGAGAAAGTGTCATAGCTAAGAAGAAAAGTGTTAAATGAATAGCCTAGGATGACTGGGGAGCAATAGATGATGGCAATTCTTGGCATGGAGTTGGCTTAAAAAGGCGGACATTGTGAACTTCGAAGGAAGTAAAGGAAAGGGAAGGGGCAAGGAGGATAGGTTGAAAGGTACATTGAGGGAAGAGAATGATGCCTACACCGCCTTCTTTACAGTCGGGTCTGGGAGTGTGGGAGAATTGTAGTCCACCGAAACATAAAGAAGCGAGAGTAACGGTATCAGAGGGGGACAGCCAGGTCTCAGTGAGTGCCAGTATTGTGAGTGAATTAGAGATGACAAGGTTGTGTATAGCTGTTGATTTAATATTACTACAGATTAAACGGGCATTCCAGAGTGCACACTGAATGTTGGTAAAGGAGGATAAACTGCAGGGTATGTAAATGAGGTTTGTGTGGTTTCTGGTTGTCTTAGAGTGAGCAGACGAGGTGAAGCTGAGGGAGATGAGAGAAAAGGAGAAGAGGAGAAGATAGAGCATTGCTCCTTTGAGTAGGCACTTTTAAGAAAGCAGAATGAGCAGAAGTAAGGAGAGTGATTGACTGTTAGGGGTTAAGGGAATGAGGGAGTGAGCTGATTACTGTCAATGTTTGCAGCTGTCTTTTCTTATCATCTAAAGTTGTATGTTAGAGTCTATCTATAAATGTAGTAAGAAGCTTGGGGTGGGGTGGATGGGCCTCTGAGCAGTATTCTAGTTTGCAGCAGGGCGCTTTTTAAAACTCAGACTGTGGAAGACAGAGATAATAGGGTCAAAAATGCAATAAAACTATGGAATGGAGATGCACAGAGGAGGTGAGGATTTGTCAAGCAAGACCATTCTGGTGGGTATCAATAAAATAAGGGCGGGGGAGCAGAAATAACAGAGAAAGTCTTCAGAGATAAGCAGATAGTTGAATAACATTTAAGTTAACAAACCAACAATGATGAGTAGGGCAGGGAACAACTAGCTTTAGTATGCAGAATGATACAAACTACAAAATATATGTATGTATGTATGAATAAGCACATACACACACATTGTATATATATATATATATATATATATATATATATATATGTATTAAGGCCTTTTGGCCTGTAATTGTGGGAGGGGCGTATGACTCACCTTCTCCCTACTTAAGGGACACCCCTTACCTGACTCCATACCGTTCGAGGTCAGCGCTGCATCACCCTCCCACCCACTCCTCATTATTAACTCCTTTTCTCTTACATTTCTTCTTGGTGGGCCCTTTTTATTTACAGGCCTACCTCATCGTCGGTTCTGGCACACCACAACCGACTTGCTCTTTTAATACCATCCCACACTTATCAGTGTTTGTATCTTCTGTACTATCATGAGCCCTTAACACAAATATATATATATATATATATATATATATATACACACACACACACATACATACAGTTGCAAGAAAGAGTATGTGAACCCTTTGGAATGATATGGATTTCTGCACAAATTGGTCATAAAATGTGATCTGATCATCATCTAAGTCACAACAATAGACAATCACAGTCTGCTTAAACTAAGAACACACAAAGAATGAAATGTTGCAATGTTTTTTATTGAACACACCATGTAAACATTCACAGTGCAGGTGGAAAACGTATGTGAACCCTTGGATTTAATAACTGGTTGAACCTCCTTTGGCAGCAATAACTTCAACCAAACGTTTCCTGTAGTTGCAGATCAGATGTGCACTATGGTCAGGAGTAATTCTTGACCATTCCACTTTACAGAACTGTTTCAGTTCAGCAATATTCTTGGGATGTCTGGTGTGAATAGCTTTCTTGAGGTCATGCCACAGCATCTCAATTGGGTTTTATCCTGTAATCCAGTACTGTGTACAATACTCCAAGTGAGGTCTTACCAGTGTTCTGTACAATGGCATGAGCACTTCCCTCTTTCTACTGCTACCTCTCCCTATACAACCAAGCATTCTGCCAGCATTTCCTGTTGCTCTATTACATTGTCTGCCTACCTTAAAGTCATCAGAAATAATCACCCCTAAATCCCTTTCCTCATATGTTGAGGTTAGGGTTCTATCAAATATTCTGTACTCTGCCCTTGGGTTTTTACGTCCAAGATGCATTATCTTGCACTTATCCACATTAAATGTCAGTTGCCACAATTCTGACCATTTTTCTAGTTTACCTAAATCATTTGCCATTTGGCTTATCCCTCCTGGAACATCAACCCTGTTACATTTCTTAGTATCATCAGCAAAAAGACATACCTTGGTCACAAGTCTAAGCTTCGAATATATTCCATTAACTACAACCCTCTGTTGCCTGTTACTCAGCCACTGCCTTACCCATTCAACAATATTGGAATCCAAACTAAAAGATTGCAGTTTATTGATAAGCCTTCTATGTGCAATAGTGTCAAAAGCCTTACTGAAATCTAGGTAAGCAATGTCTACTGCACCACCCTGATCTATAATTTTAGTTACCCAATCAAAAAAATCAATAAGATTAGTTTGGCATGATCTCCCTGAAGTAAACCCATGTTGTCTCTGATCTTGAAATCCATGTGTTTTTAGATGTTCAACAATCCTATCCTTTAACATGGTTTCCATCACTTTCCCCACTACTGAAGTAAGGCTTACTGGCCTATAGTTGCCTATTACCTTTCTTGTGAATGGGCACAACATTTGTGAATGGTGATAGTGTCAGCTGTAAGACCAAACCATTAAAACCACCTGCCTAATATTGTGCAGGTCACCTGTAAAAACAACTTTGATGTGTCGAGGCATGGACTCCACAAGTCCTATGAACAGTGGTGTATCCTGGTTTTGTGCTGCCCTAGTAGAGATTTAGCAATAGCAATCCCTTGTAGCAGACTCCTTCCCAATAAGAGACAGCACTCCAAATTGAGGGTGAAGTAGAACTGTCTAAAACTTTATTTTACTTGGGACTAGCCCATATGTTCATTACATTAACATTGCTGTGAAAACTCAATAAAATTACAAACAGTCAAATCATAGCAGGTAACATACAGTGACTTATTATAACATAATTACATATTTATAAATGGTTGGGGAAGACCATAATTAACACAAATTGTCTGTATACCACTAGAGGGGGTGGCTTTTAATACCCTTTGCACCCTAGATTTTGAGTACATGTTGTACATTTATTGGTTACCCCTACTGACTTTATTTTTAATACCTCCTTTAATTCGCCATGTTCCAATTCTGATGCTTCCATTCGCATTGAAGGTGCCTCCACTGTGGACAGGGGTCATCACCAGCACTCTGAATGGCTACCCAGCCCCATACTCAGCAAATTGCAATTCACTGTGTATTTGATATTGCACCACTTTTGGTTGTAAGTAACCACTGCATACTGGGAACACCTCAGACGACTTGCTGTTTTGGAGATGCCCTGACCCAGTTGTTTAGCCATCACTATTGGCTCTTGTCAAAGTCATTAAAATCTTTTCACTTGCTAATTTTTCCTGCATGAAATTCAAGAACTGACAGTTCACTTGCTGCCTAATATATCCTGCCCTTTGACAGGTGCCATTGTAACAATATAATCAATATTATTCACCTATCAGTGAATTTAGTATTGTGGCTGATTTGTCTTTAGTATAAAGCAGTGGTACCCAAAAGGTAGATCCCAAGATGTTGTAGAACTAAAACTCACATGATAATTTCCATGCCTTCAGAATGCCTTTAGAATGACAAAGCATCATGGAAGTTGTAGTTTTAAACCAAACCATCTGGGGATCTACCTCTTGTGTCTTAAGCATTTCATTTCCCAAAGGGATGAATGAATAGGTGAAAGATAAAAATTGTGTACATTTACATAATTAAAATCTTTAAGTTTGTATGCAAAGCAATTTATACACAAAAGTGATGCGTTCTGATATGTTTAAATGCTAGCTATGCATAACTTGCTTCAAATAAATGTTATGCTAATATTTTTACAGTCAAAAAGTGCTCGGTAGTAAAGGGGTAATTATAATTATCAACTGATCTTGTTATATCAGGACAGGTATCTCTTTGGACTGTGATGATCTTGTTCAGATCTCTAATTGTGTCTTCTGAGTTGCACTTCACTCAAATTTTCTTCCCCAAATGATCATTTCAAACAACCTCAATCATGATAGATGCTTCTGGCTGCACTCTCCCTTGCAAACACCCTAGGGCAGCACTTTCAGGGGGGCGCCAAAAAATGGCACCCCAAGCTCCCAGACAAATGCTTTGTTGCCTCGTGTTCTCGGGCTGTTCACCTTACTGTGAGTGAGTGTAGCTGTCAGTGTGTGTCTGTGTGTGAGAATGGGTGTGCCTGTGAGTGTGTGTATGTCATTTTATGTGTATCTGAGAGTGTGTGCCTGTTAGTGAGTGGGTGTGTCAGTGTGTGTCTGTCAGTGAAAGTGTATGTTGGTTAAACAGTGTGTGCCAATGACTGTGTATCTGTCAGTGAGTGTATATCAGTGCATGTTTCAATGAGGGCATGTGTCTGACAGTCAACAAAATGGCCTTGACACAAATTGGGGGGGCAAATTTTAATTTTGGGGGTGCCCGAATTTAGTCATGCCTAGGGCAGCACAAATCCAAAATACACCACTGCACCCATGGCTTTAGCTGCTGATAATGCTTGCTTCAAAGTATGAAAGGAACAAATGAGTTGGAAATAAGCAACCTACTCACTTCTTCCACTCGGAAAAGAACAATGCATTCCTACACATTAGGTCTGTAGCGTGAGTGATCTTCCTTCAGTATGAAACAAAAACAGTACCCTATCAACTTTTATCAACTTTGTCTGTGAAAATAGCAGGTGTAGACACATTGCAATGCTCAGCTAGGGAGTAAATAACCACAATGAAATCTTTTTAAAAAGATGGAGCAGCAGCAGGAACAATTCAAGTTGAAAAATGTATAGATTTTTTTTTTATTTTCATTACTTACCAGATACTTACAAATTTCAAAACAATATTTATAGGAGAGGTGAGTGATCAGTAGGATGTCAGCTAGGAGATAATGGTACCTCAAGTATTAAACTGAAGGTAACTGGAGAGATTGAACTTGAGGAAGGCTATTTGCTCTGTCAGTTGCAGGGACATTTGTGAGTGTTGTGGTTCAGAATGTTCCCTGTAACAGAAAACACTTGCTTACTTTGGATAGTGACCAGTGATGGTAGCTCCTGGGTAACTAGACTCTGAGCAAGTCACATACTTCTCATTCCAGTAGTCCAGAGGGACATCAGAAGGAGGCAATACACATTCAGATAGGTAAACTCTGACCATTTCAGAAGCTCTAATAGTCCCCTTTTGGCTGCTTGCTGAACCCCTTTTCTCAAACTCCCAACAGCCTCAGCGCAAACTGCAGATGCGTATCTTTGCTGTGTTGGCGTTATGCTGTTGCCACTGCTGCTGGGTATAGCAGACAAAGACACTGTGTTAGGTTCAATCTGTAAATCATCCTCAACCAGCGTGCCTCTCTTTATCTGCAAATCATACAATGTGTTAATAGGCCTGTGTAATGAACACTGGTATAGGAGATACCCGTTCGCCTATTCCTCTTGGACTGCCAGAGTCTAAGTGATTATAGCTCGCAGTTCGGGTGTTGATTCGAACGATTCTCCACATGAATGTCAGCCTCCCAAGTGTATTCTCCCAGCAAAGAAGACAGGTACCCAAACATCAGCCAAAACTAGATGAAGGGTGTAACAGGAATGATTTTAATGGTGCCACAGTGGCTTTTATGCAAGTCAACCATGCAAGGGTTACTCCCACATGGACCTTGTTGGGGACTCCAATACAAAGTTATACACCAATCACAATAGGGTTACAAAGTATAACACTCCCACAGTAAACACATCATCCCTCCTCTCTGCCTGGGAGATAATTGGGTCAGATACTGTAATAACTCAATTATCTCCAGGCAGAAAAACAAATTTTTCCCCAAAACTTCAAAAGCACCCCAAAATACATAAAATCTCTATATATGTCATATCCCCTGATAGCCCTGATCTGGGTGACCAACATGTTCAAAAATCAGATCAGTTCAGGAGTTGTATGGAGGTCCTAGTTTGACCGACTGCACATGAGGAAACAATTCCATGAGTTCAGGTTGTGTGGTCGGTCTATTTCAGAAAGTCTTGAAACTGAATAAATCCTGTAACAGTACCCCCTGGCACATAGTAGTGTTTGTTCCCCTACCAAACAGTGCTCTCCTAGCTGGTCGGGAGAAGGAAGAAAGCATTTGTAAGGGTTTGACCGTGTTTAGTTCCAGACACTCGACCACCAAGTTCTGCTGCCTCTTTTCATGCGAACAAGATGGCCGCTGTTTTCTCCTACATGTGGCGTTCGACTATACAAGCAGTGGCCACACAAGGAGGGCACTAATTCCTTGTTCTCTTTGTAGTTAAGGAGCCAGGGGGGTGGTATGTGTTCCGTAGTTTCAACTGCCGAACGGAAAAAGTAAAATTACCGAAATAACAGGGTAATTTATTCACAGCCTGCACCTTTTTTTAATATGGATTCCATTGTAGTAGTACTTCCTTGCCTGGCTGAGTCTTGCAGTGTGACTGTACATGTTACCTCCACAGACGCAGTTGGTATAAGCTTATAGGGCACTGTTTTTTTCCAATCAAAAACCTTCGCCTCATGCCTGTTGAAGATGCGAGTGGATTATCATTTGTGTCAGTGGAAACTGTTGCAACACTAGTCTGTATACTAGCCCTTGGTGAACTAATGCAAATGTAAAGGGAGGTGGAGGAGGTAGTAACAATGACAGTTAGTTACTTAAGACAGTGGTAGCAGATGATGTTACAATTGTCTCCAGTGAATGAAGTGATTCAAAAGCAGATAGAATTGGACTTAGTCAAGGTGGAAAAGATGCGGGAGGACACACTAGCTGGAGAAAATAGTGGACTACTGCCTCTCCACTTCAGAATCTTCTCTTGTAATTCCTCTGGCTATAGTAGAAGTCATCTTGGGACAGACTTAAACAAATATTTGCAACGGTGGAGGAAAGAGATAAATCATCACCATATTCACCAACACCAAGAAGCATGGGGGACACTACCTTGGTACTCTGATCTACCTCTCACTAATGTAGTCTCTGATGGCAATAACAAAATCTCTTCATTAATTGCTTCTTGGGGAGGCTGCAAGAAATAGGACATAGCATGAGCAATGGCAACAAATCCACAATTTTCACAACACAGAAACTGTGACACTTCAACTAGATGTAGCAGAATGAAGTGCATTGGCATCGGATGTGACCACAGACGTTATTGTAGAGCTGATGGTCTTTTTTGTGCACCTAACTAACTCTCCTGCTCTATCCACAGATTCTTCAGATTCTTTATAGTTGCCAATTGTAATACAAAAAGGCCAAATGAAAACCATTTGCCTTCCGGGTGAATTGGTGGATTTGACATAACGAATATGCTACTTCTACTATCCTGAGGCAAAATAATACTAATTGTGGAGGTATGTATGGTGGTAGTGATGGAAGCAGCATTGGCAGAGATAGCAGTATACATGGCTAAAGAAGAGGTGTTAAGACTCTTAGAGACCATGGTACTATTGCTGATGGTGGACTGTGGAACATGACCCCTTCAACTACCCATCCTCAATTTCTTCTTGGGATTAAAAAGCAACATTAATGATGGTGACACATGCAAAATGTAAAACGCATTGTTTAGGTGATATACCCCACCAAAAACCACAAAATAATAGTGCATGAATATTTTGATAGCCCCCTCTAACTGATCACTGGTTCATCTGAATTCGAGGACAATTATAAAATCTAAACATTGTTAAATAGCCTGAACAATGTCAGGATTATGAAGTCCGAATGAACTTTAGTGAATAACCGCATAAATTAGTTATTCAAAGCTGGTGTAAATTGCACTGGCAGTGGCTAGGCACAGCACTATCTCTCACTCAAAGTTAGTGTAAGTGACAATGGCAGTGGCACAGATTTAACATAACCAGTCTAACACTAAGATCAAGGATTTTCATAATTAACTTAAATTTGGAATATTTGCCATATAGAGTTATATTGGACATTACATTTTTCAGGGTTAGATAGGGGTACTGTGCAGAAAATAGCAGATTCTTTGCAAAAGTGTTGACTTTATGAAAAATGGGTCCAATTTGGATGCCCTCTATCCTTGGTCCTGCTCAGATTGCTGACATGGCTCACGAGACATAAATAGCTGAGAAAAGCCCTGTCTGATACTGTTGCTTTGTGATTATTATTATGTTATTTATATAGCGCCATCAAATTCCACAGCGCTTTACAATGGGTGGACGAACAGACATGTAGTTGTAACCAGACAAGTTGGACACACAGGAACAGAGGGGTTGAGGGCCCTGCTCAATGAGCTTACATGCTAGAGGGAGTGGGGTAAAATGACACAAAAAAGTAAGGATAGTATTAGACTAGTGACAGTTGCAGAAGAGGAATCACTCGGGAGCTATTAACAGGTCAATTGATACACTTTTATGAAGTGTGTGATAAAGTGAAGGCAGATAGGCCTTTTAACCCCAGGGGGAGTATGTGTAGTTTGTGTGTCGCACAACACAAAGCATTGTTTAGTTATGGGCCCCTGGGGTGGAGCATTTGGAGAGAATGGTGGGCCAATGCTCCACTCCACGGTTTAGTGGTTTTCTGGGGAGACATAGATCCAGGCAAGGGTTTTTTGGACCGTCTCCAACCCACTGCTCAGGTGCAGTTAATGAGCTATTGCAGTGGTAATAAGCCCCTCCCTGCTAGGCAGGTAAAGGAGAGGGATTGCTGGCTTCCTCCCAGGAAGCAGGTAGGAGAGAGAGGCTGTTCTCTCCAGATAGTCAAGGAGACTAAGCACTGGGAGTGCAGAAAGGAAGCAGTCAGGGCAAGGCTGGCTTTGAGCACTGGGAGTGCAGAAAGGAAAGCAGTCAGGGCAAGGCTGGCTTGGAGCACTGGGAGTGCAGAAAGCAAAGCAGTCAGGGCAAGGCTGGCTTGTAGCACTGGGAGTGCAGAAAGGAAAGCTACAGGCTAGCTAGCAGAGTGTTGCTTTCTAATAAGGTTGGTGCAATATTGTTTTGTTTAGTTTAACCCTGAGAGATAGGGAACCTAACGTCAGTTAGTGCTCAGATGAGCTAGGTTTTTGTTTATAGGGTTTTCTGTTACATTTATGTTTTAATTTACTGCTGTATCCTGTGTGGATTTTCAAATAAAGTGCCTGGAGTATATGCAATTACAAGGACTGTGCATGTTTTTGCCCTAGAGGACCGTGCTACCTGCAAACAAGGATCACAATATGGTGGAGAATGCCGGTACTGTAGCACATTGAGGGTCTGTGGGTGTGCCAGTCATTTGGTAGTCTGCTTGAGGACTTTTATTTTGGCAGACCTGCTAATCAAATAAGTAGCACTGCACCTTTAAGACTGTTACCCGCTTGGTGCTATAATGGAGGACCTGCTGAGAGCTGTGGTACAGGCAACCGCTAAACAACAAGGCACAAACAGTTTATTGGCTGCACAGGTTGAGAAGCTAAGGGACGCTCAGCAGGAGAATAGAGCTGCCCTTACGGAGGTTTTGCAGATTGCCCCCTGCAGGGAGCGTGGGGACAAGGGACCCTGTAATCAAGCTACTGACATCCTGCATAAGGTGACAGAGGCAGTAGAGGAAGTCTTTAGCAAGCTGAAAAGCATGGAGGCAGCAAAGCGTGCTGTTGAGAAACACGCAGAAGAGAGAGAACAGGAATTAGAAGGCAAGAAGGATGAAATTGAGCCTAACAGTAGTGATAAAGAGGTCTTTGAAAAAGAGTTGGTGGTAAGCAAAAACCACCCAGAAGGTGTAAGTAAAGCTAGTGGATACAGCCAGGGAAAGAAAAATGAAGCAGAAGCCCCTGATGTACACTCAAGTGAACAAGTCAAAGGCATGAAAAGCAGACTGACTTGGGGAGTCAGAGAAGACAACAGCGAAGGAGCTGAGCTCAATAGAGAGAAGCAAAGCACCCCAGTTGAGTTAAAAAATGCTGTGCACTGTTTAGTAGCAGAGGCTACCCAAAAATGGCAACGAGCTGTTGGACAGTTTGGCAGAGAAAAGCTAGGCAAAGTAGCCGCTTCTGATCTAAGCCAAGAGAGAGCGACAGTTACAGAACCAAGCTGTGATGATAAGATGGGCACGTCCGCAGCTAAGCCAGACCAAGGCGAACGTCACAAAGTAGGTGACATTGGCATAGCAGAATTAAATATTTCAGAGACACCTGGTATAGCTACAAAGACTTTGAATGATTGTTCGGGAGCCATAGAACTGGAACTGCTGGCAAAGACTACTGCTACAAGGCCTGGGCACACTGACTACCTGGAACAGCTGCCAGATTCTGGGAACACCGTCGTGGAATTAAAGGCGGGACTCGGACTGCCTGACCGGCTGTTTGATACCGGGGCTGTCCTGACCCAGAGAGAGGCCATGACTGCGTCTCTGGACACCCCCAAGGGAACAGGGAGACTGCCAGACAGCCCAGAGGAAAGCATTGCTGATGTTGAGAGGTGGCCACTCAAGGCTGAGCAAGCAGAGGAAGCCAGCAATCCCTCTCCTTTACCTGCCTAGCAGGGAGGGGCTTATTACCACTGCAATAGCTCATTAACTGCACCTGAGCAGTGGGTTGGAGACGGTCCAAAAAACCCTGGCCTGGATCTATGTCTCCCCAGAAAACCACTAAACTGTGGAGTGGAGCATTGGCCCACCATTCTCTCCAAATGCTCCACCCCAGGGGCCCATAACTAAACAATGCTTTGTGTTGTGCGACACACAAACTACACATACTCCCCCTGGGGTTAAAAGACCTATCTGCCTTCACTTTATCACAAGTGGTTTTTTAACGATTTTTTGAAGGAGTGGAGACTGGGTGAGCATCTAACGGCGAGTTCCACAGGAACGGTGCAGCCCTTGAGAAATCTTGAAGGCGAGGTGGGAGTACGGACAGAAGATAGACGTAAGGGCCTAGACTGGACATACTTGTGAATAAGGGAGGATAGATAGGTGGGAGCAGCATTATGTAGAGATTTGAAAGCAAGAACCAGAAATTTAAATTGAGCTCTATATCTTATAGGAAGCCAATGTAGGGACTGACAGAAGGGTGAGGCGTGGGAGGTGTGGGCGGACAGGAAGATGAGCCTCGCCCCCGCATTCATTATGGACTGTAACGGCGCAAGTTGGGAGCACGTAAGACCACTGAGAAGCAGATTACATTAGTCAAGGCAAGAAAGGACAGTGGAATGGACCAGCACCTTAGTCGCATCAGGCGTTAAGTAGGGGCGGATGCGCGCAATGTTTTTGAGATGGAAATGGCAGGATTTGGGGATAGACTGAACATGAGGCTTGAAGGAGAGTTCGGAGTCAAAGAGAACACCTAGGCAGCGAGCCTGTGTGGTGGAGCTGATGGTAGTACCGTTGACTTGGAGGGAGACAGACACAGGAGTAACAACACTTGAAGGAGGAAAGACCAGAATTTCAGTTTTGGTCAAGTTTAGTTTAACCCCTTAAGGACCAAACTTTTTGAATAAAAGGGAATCATGACATGTCACGTGTCCTTAAGGGGTTAAGGAATTGGGCAGCCATCCAGTTAGAAATAGCAGAGAGGCAGTCAGAGACACTAGTAAAGAGGGACGGGGAGCGATAAGGAGAGGACAGGTAGATTTGCATAGAAATGATATTGGAAGCCAAAGGAGCTAATGAGTTTACCAAGGGAGGGAGTATAGATGGAGAACAGTAGGGGACCAAGGACTGAACCTTTGGGGACACCAACAGAGAGGAGTTGGGGAGAAGAAGCAGAGCCAGCGAAAGAAACACTGAAAGAGTGCTGGGAGAGGTAGGAGGAGCACCAGGAGAGAGCAATATCTTGTAGACCGATATTAAGGAGGATGAAAAGAAGCTGTTGATGATCAACAGTGTCAAAAGCCGCAGACAGGTCAAGGAGAATTAGGATAGATTTTGAGTAAATCATTGGATACTTTGGTCAGTGCCGTTTACACAGAGTGCTTAGCGCTGAAACCAGACTGAAGCGGTGTCACGTATTCATCCGCTTACAAAAATGTGGTTAATGACATTTACTGTCAACACAGGAAAAGTTGTGCCGAGCAACAACCAAATCCACAGAAGGGTTAATGCTGAGCAGCAATTATGCAAATCTGGTAACTGCCTTTTGGGGTCAAAGGCCGGTTACAGCCTATCAGACCTAGAGGAGTTGTATTTAGGACCAGTTCTCATCCTGCTCAGTGCCCTGTTGTGGATTCCCTTGTGGTTGTCCGAGAGCGTGTTATTGATTCTGGTTATTTGACTTTGGCATTGTTTTTGACTTCCCTGTTTTCTGGCATCCCTGACTCCTGGCTTTTCCTTATCGTTGTGTCTCTTTCTGTTTCCCTTGACCTCAGCTATTCCTGACTATTCTTTGGTACGTTAGTCTGGCCATTCTAAGGTCCGGTATACATTACCTATCAGTCCTCTGTGTTACACAGTTCTACGTGCTGGATCATTCTGTAATCCTGACATTATGACAGGACCATAGATCCTGTAGAATTGTGTAAGCACATAGCTGCTTGCGAAAGGAAACTGGAGGATAATGATCACCGCTTGGATCAATTTGCCCAGGCTTTCAGTACCCTTCTTACCTGTATAGCACATCTGCAACCTGTGGCTGCTCCTACTGTGTCATCTCTGCCTTGTGTACCTCCGCCTATAGTATACAAGGTACCAACTATCTCTCTATCTCCTCCTCTGCATTTTGATGGTAATTTCCAAGAATGCCAGGGATGCCTTAACCAAATAGGTATCATTTTGAGGCCTCACCGGGATCTTTTCCCAGAGACAGAGCTAAAATTGGTTACCTGATGAATCAATTAAAAGGTAAAGCTTTAACTTGGGCCAATCCATTACGGGAGAATAATAGGAGTGTGGCACACAATTACCAGGAGTTTATTACAGAATTTAAACTTACATTTGAACCATTAGGCAGGGAGGAAGACGCCTCGACTGTCCTGATGCATATCAGACAAGGCAACCGGTCTATCTCGGAGTATGCCATAGAATTTCGTACCCTAGCTTCCGAGGTAGACTGGACTAATAGTGGGTTAATCTCTGCATTTAAAAAGGGACTATCTGAAACTATGCTAGATGAGATTGCCGCTAAAGACTTACCCAAAAAACGTAATGAATTTATCACTTTTGTCATGCAAATTGATAATAGATTGAGAACCAGAGAAGCTACTAGAAACAATACCAGACACATGAATATGCCTTTAGCACCCAACTTCTCCAAACCTATTGTCCCTGAATTTACAGTCCGAACCTGAACCCATGGAGTTGGGGGTCACTAGACTGTCGAAAGCAGAAAGACAATATAGGAGAAAAGAAGGCCTATGTCTATACTGCGGTAGAAAAGGACATATGAGAAACAATTGTCCCATACGTCCGGAAACTACCGCACCCGTAAGGGGACAAGTCTTAGGTGTAATGGAAACGTCCTCTGGAATGGATAAAAATAGGTTTCTCCTTGATATTACTATTGCCTTTGAAAATAAGAACTTTTCATGCAAAGCTCTGATGGATTCAGGTGCTGCTGGAAACTTCATTGACGTTTAATTTGTTAAAGGTAATACTATACCTATCAAGGAGAGACTATCACCCCTAGCTGTTGAAGCTATTGATGGGAGATTACTCTCACAACCATTGATTACACACACAACCTTACCCATTAATGTGTCCATTGGTGCCTTACATAAGGAAGAGATTACATTTCAGGTTATTGCATCCCCTTCCTGTCCGATCATATTAGGCTTTCCGTGGCTTAACAAGCATAACCCTCATATTGACTGGGCTAATGGGGAAATATTAGAATGGGGTAAGGATTGTTATGAAAGGTGTATATTAAATCTTGTCAAAAGAGTGGGCACTATTGGATTACCCACTAGTACACCTCAAAACCCGGAAATCCCTATACAGTACCAAGACATTAAAGAAGTATTCAGCAAAACTCAGTCGAATACTCTACCTCCTCACAGACCTTATGACTGTTCTATTAATTTACTACCTGGCGTTATGCCACCTAAGGGAGCAGTCTATGCTCTGTCACCTCAGGAGAGTAGAGTAATGGAGGAATATATTAAGGATTCATTGAATAAAGGCCACATATGAAAATCATCCTCGCCTGCTGGGGCAGGATTCTTTTTTGTATCTAAAAAGGACGGTGAGTTGAGCCCATGTATCGATTACAGAGCATTGAACAAAATCACCATTAAGAACGCCTACCCCATTCCTCTTATTGCTGAATTATTTGATAGACTCCAAGGTGCTAAAGTATTTACTAAGCTTGATCTTAGAAGTGCTTACAATTTAGTGAGAAGCAAGGAAAACCACGAGTAGAAGACTGCATTTAATACCAGAAGTGGACACTATGAATATCAAGTGATGCCATTCGGGTTGTGAAATGCTCCAGCGGTTTTCCAAGATTTCATAAATGATGTACTCAGGGATTACATTTACTCATTTGTCTTGGTCTATCTGGATGATATCCTTATTTATTCTCCTGACATTCAAACTCAACATGATTACGTTAGACAAGTTCTGCAGACCCTGTTAAAGAATCAACTTTATTGTAAATGTATTAAAATGCATCTTTGACCAATCTGAAGTACAGTTTTTGGGATATAATATCTCTGCCTCGGGGTTTCAGATGGATCCTAAAAAGCTGGAATCGGTTCTACAATGGCCTTTACCCACTGGGTTGAAAGCCATTCAAAGGTTCATTGGTTTTGCCAATTATTACAGAAGGTTTATAAAGGGATTTTCTTCAGTAATAGCCCCCATCACCAATATGACACGCAAGGGGGTTAGCAGTATGATATGGTCTAAGAAGGCTATAGAAGCCTTTGAAACTCTCAAACAGCGGTTTGCCTCTGCCGACATATTGATACATCCTGACATCAGTAAACCTTTTCATAGTAGAAGTTGATGCATCAGAGACAGGGGTAGGGGCAGTTTTCACCCAGAGGGAGAGCCAGGATACTCCATTGCATCCTTGTGGTTACTTCTCTAGAAAGTTGTCGCCTGCCGAGCGCAATTATGATATTGGCAATAGGGAATTGTTGGCCATTATTCTAGCTCTCAAGGAGTGGCGACATCTTTTAGAGGGTTCCATTACTGATCACAAAAAACCTGGCTTACATAGGAGATGCTAAACGATTGTTTTCTAGACAAGCTAGGTGGTCTCTGTTCCTTTCTCGCTTTAATTTTCTTATTACTTATAGACCTGGTTTTTAAAAATGTCAAGGCTGACGCCTTATCCAAACAGTTTGATACTGAGTCTATACAAGAGCAAGAAAAGTCCCATATCATTTCCCCGGAATGTATAATTGCTTCCACTATCCTTTCATTGTCCTCTCCGCTGCTTGGCTCCATCATGAAGGCTCAGTCTCAGCCGCCCTGTGGTAAACCTCAGGACAAATTGTTCGTTCCATTGGGGGAAAGGGTTAATATCATGAAGGTGTTTCACGACAATGTGTCTGCTGGTCGCCCAGGTATTAATAAATCCACTTCTGCTATCATGAGGTCATTCTGGTGGGATTTCCTCAGGTAGGATGTTAAGGAGTATGTGCAGGCTTGTTCTGTTTGTGCGGTTTCCAAAGTACCTCATAAACTCCCTTGTGGCTTGTTACAACCTCTTCCCGTTCCTGAGGTCCCATGGTCCCACTTGTCTATGGATTTCATTGTAGAACTTCCTAGTTCTAATGGTTATACCACTATTCTCATGGTTGTTGACTGTTTTTCTAAAATGGCTCACTTCATCCCTCTCAAGAAATTACCGTCATCTCAAGACCTGGTACTGATCTTATACGTGAGATTGTCCATCCGCATGGCATTCCTCACAATATTGTATCTGATAGAGGTTCTCAGTTTGTATCCCAGTTTTGGAGAGCTTTCAATAAGCAATTGGGAATTGAATTGTATTTTTCATCCTCTTACCACCCCCAGACTAATGGTACAGCTGAGAGGGCTAACCAGTCTTTGGAGTTATACTTGCGTTGTTTCGTTAATAGCACTCAAGACAATTGGTCCGAATTATTACCATGGGCCGAGTTTGCTAGGAACAATGCTGACCATGACTCCTCTGGGCATAGTCCATTTTTTGTTAATAATGGCCGGCATCCTACTGTCCTACCGGCTGTTTTTTCTGACACGGCTATTCCTTCTTTGGATGACCGTCTGGCTTCCATCCGTGATACCTGGGTTAAAGTTCAATCTGCTCTGGGTACTGCTGTTGACCGTTTCAAGCATTTTGCTGATAAACGTCGAGGTGCCAACCCTGTTTACCAAGTGGGTGAGAGGGTTTGGTTATCTTCTGGTAACATCAGGCTCAAAGTCCCTAGCATGAAATTGCTCCTAGGTTCCTTGGACCTTTTCGTGTCCTTCGTAGGATTAATCCTGTTGCGTACTCTCTGGCCCTTCCGGCCTCCTTGTAAATTCCTAATACCTTTCATGTGTCCTTGCTCAAACGTCTTGTTTGCAATAAATATACTGTCTCAATTTCCCTTCTCCTCCTTTAGTTGTTTCTGGACAGGAAGAGTATGAGGTCTCCTCCATAATTGATTCCAGGTTTTCTCGGGGCACTTTACAGTACTTGGTGGATTGGAACGGTTATGGACCAGCCGATCGTTCTTGGGTTCCGGCATCTGATATACATGCTGGCCGCAAGATTCACTATTTTCACGCCAAATTTCCTCTCAAACCTGGTCCTGCCCGCCCAGGTGGGGGGTAATGTCACATATTCATCCGCTTACAAAAATATGGTTAATGACATTTACTGTCCACACAGGAAAAGTTGTGATGAGCAACAACCAAATCCACAGAAGGGTTAATGCTGAGCAGCAGTTATGCAAATGAGATCTGATAACTGCCTTTGGGGTCAAAGGCCGGTTACAGCCTATCAGACCTAGAGGAGGGGTATTTAGGCCCAGTTCTCATCCTGCTCAGTGCCCTGTAGTGGTTTCCCTTGTGGTTGTCCGAGAGTGTGTTATTGATTTTGGTTATTCTGGTTATTTGACTTTGGCATTGTTTTTGACTTCCCTGTTTTCTGGCATCCCTGACTCCTGGCTTTTCCTTATCGTTGTGTCTCTTTCTGTTTCCCTTGACCTCGGCTATTCCTATTCTTTGGTACGTTAGTCCGGCCATTCTAAGGTCCGGTATATGTTACCTATCAGTCCTCTGTGTTACACAGTTCTACGTGCTGGATCATTCTGTAATTCTGACAAGTGGGTCTAGCAGAGAGTTGGACTCGAGGAAGTGTGTCAATCTCGCATACACAATTCTTTCAAGGATCTTGGATGCAAAAGGCAGTAGCGAGATAGGACAGTAGTTGGATGGGGAGTTAGGGTCAAGGTTGGGCTTCTTTAGAATTGGGGTTACAGTTGCGTGTTTGAAGGGCGATGGAAATATACCAGAGGAGAGAGAGAGATTGAGAATTTTAGTGAGAGATGGAGAAAGAGAAGACAGAGTAAGGATGAGATGCGAGGGAATTGGATCTAGGGAGCAGGTGGTGGGGTGGGAGGACTGGAGCAGAGCAGAAATCTCTTCCAATGTAGCGGGTGCCAATGAACATAGAACAGCAGAGGGAAGTATTGTAAGGGGAAGAAGAAAGATGAGATCTCTTCCCTGATTGTAGAGATCTTGTCAGTGAAATGAGTTGCAAAGTCTGAGGCGGTCAAGTTAGTAGGTGAAGGAGGAACAACAGGGCGAAGAAGAGAGTTAAATGTGTGAAATAGTCGTTTGGGTTCGCGAGAGAGTGTGGTTATGAGGGTATTGAAGTAATTGAAGTATTGAAGTAAGTGATGTAATTGAAGTATTGAAGTAAGTGATATCATACCTTCCAACATTGAGTGGTATGCAATCAGTGTAGGTGGGCAGGCCTGAGAGGTGGTAATGGAAAATGAGCAGGTCTGCCCACTGGATGACAGATAAGACCTGTCTGCCCTCAACATGTAGGGCCTTGCAGAGAGCACAGAGAGGTATCCATGTGAGCATTTTATCTCATGCTATGTATTATGACATACATTTTTATAATAGCAAGTTTGTTTTGTTGTTTTTCTAATTTGCCCTTGACTTTTGAAACATAAAAATAATTAAGGAAAACATTACTTGTAAAATGTGTAAAAACAAACTTTCAGGACTATTAGTTAAATGTGAATTCATGTAAGATTCTAAGTGGATTCAGAGCATTTTATATTTTAGGCTTAAATGGGAAGATTGGCAATATTCTCTAAGTCAGCTATGTTTTTTTTGTTCAGCTATTTGATTTTTTTTTTAATTCTGTTCAGATTCACTTTGAATTGCTGTCAATTGTCTCTTTAGTGAATAGCGTTTCTTTTCACATATTAGTAATTGGATTGTCTATGGACAAATAATGTCAGGCTACATAATTAGTATTACTATTTATATAGCTCCAACAAATATTGCAGCACAAATGACAATAATTGCTTTACTTGAGTAAATGCCACATTTGTTGATCTAATGCTTTAGGTAGTGGGTGGACGTTGATGTTGATATTAAACATTAATAAATTAAATAAATAATGCACATTCATAGTGTCAGGGTTGGCTCCTACGCCCTTACTAGACAGGATCGGGTGAGCAGTGTCAAATATGTCTTTGAGCAAAATATGACACCGCTCACTAGACATGTTAATATTAGCAGCACTTTAATTAAAGGTCGAATTAGAGAAACATGATCTGAAATAATAGTATATCCCTATTCCTCCCAGACCCACCACAACATTTACATAGTTTCTGTTACATTCTATGCATATACTTATACAGTTAAGAAATGTATTCACATTTATTTGCAAATCACTACCTAATTTGTAAATTAAAATTGCAAAATATAAAAAAAAAAACAATTTGTCACCACCTATGTTTATGTTGTTTGTGTATGCCCATGTATTTAACAGCCCATAAAATATACACCCTGTAACATTCTTTTATACAAAACCACATTTCAAAATGTATGCTACTAAATTTGATTTGAAAATGTTCTGCAACTTAAATATAGTTGTGGCTCATTTAGTGAACAAACCACTTTACCATGCATTTTCATGTGTGAGCTTGATCTGACATTTTTTAAACTATCTTTATCCATTGGTGCCAAACAGCAAATGAGCCAACTCTTCTATTGTTAGCTAAATTACATAATTATTGATAGTGGCAAAACAGGTCTCAGTAGTTGATTTTTTTTTGTGTGTGTGTGTGTGTGTGTGTGTTTTTGCTTTCACACAGCATTGCTGGCTGACTTTTCCTGGTTACGAGAATAAAAAACAACCACACCTTATATTGTACATAAAAGTATTAAATAGAAATTTGAAAGTGGTGTTACATTCCACATTACCTCTCCTAATGGAACAGCGCCAAGATAATCATTCATACATAACAAAGACCCTAGCAGCAGCAGCCAGAAATTTGAACTTCTATGTCAGGTTACTAGTTTGCTGTAGATCTTTTTTTTTTTTTTTAAATTGACAGATTCAAGATGAAAGCCAGAAGTTGCACTGAAATTACACTGCACTGCCAAGAATGTCTTTAATAACCTGTGTATTCTGATTGCAGGATACAAACAGTTTTCCTGAAGATTGTATGTATGTCCCGATGATGTATGTATCTGTGCATGTGTAAATGTCTGTGCATGTATCTGCGTATGTGTAAATTTGTCAGTGTATGCTTCTGTGCATGTGTAAATTTATTAGCATATGTATCTGTGTTTGAGTAAATATGTCAATGTATATATCTGTCTGTGTGAGTGGATGTGAATAAGTTAGTGAGTGAATGGTTTTTGTGTAAGTGGTGGCTAATATATATATATATATATATATATATATAGTTAATACAATGCTAAACAAAAATCTGCACACCAGTCAAGCCATAAGACTTGCTTTTCCCACAGAAATCCGAAATCAGCAGTGATGTTACAACCGCAAAGGATTCTGGGTGGGCATATGCAAATTAGTTTAACAAAGAATCACATTTTTGCCTCATTCCATTTTAAACATGGATTCCTTTTAATTTGTGTTTGCAGTATACAACTGCTTGGAACACAATTTAGGATAAGATGCAAAACCAGTGAACCACTCATGGACAGCTGTTTCGTTGTTAATGCAACTCTTCAGCATGAGGTTGGTTACTGGTTTGCTTATGGAGGCTTGGTAGTGCTTGTGAAGCAAGATCCAAATAGATTATGGTGGGGAAAAATTGTGATTGAAAACCCCTTCCACCTGAAGTATGTGGATAGTTAATACAATGCTAAACAAAAATCTGCACACCAGTCAAGCCATAAGACTTGCTTTTCCCACAGAAATCCGAAATCAGCAGTGATGTTACAACCGCAAAGGATTCTGGGTGGGCATATGCAAATTAGTTTAACAAAGAATCACATTTTTGCCTCATTCCATTTTAAACATGGATTCCTTTTAATTTGTGTTTGCAGTATACAACTGCTTGGAACACAATTGAAGATTATGCTAGCTTTAGTGTACTAATAATCTTAATTTTAATAAGGACAGGAGGCGAGTATTTTGCATTAACTCTCTTTACTAAACTCCACAGCAGTAAAGAAAAACATAAAGAGTAACAAATAAATCACTGAGCAGCATAGTATATAAGGGTCATGCTGCCTGTACACTTCCTCTTTCTTAAAGCGACATCCAAGTCCAGATAGAGCTCGAACATCCAGAAACTCAACGAAACAGTAACTGCGGTCTCTGGCGAGCGGAACTTGAGGAGACTCCTGGTAACGAGATAGGAGGAAAGACCAAACAAAGCCGTCATCCCATTTTACGGAGTTGTGAGGTTAACGAACCATCGACCAGTGGAGGTCCTGAAGAGGGTTACACTGAAAGGAGAGTATAAAATCGGTTAGGTACTGAACCGTAACTGTTCATGCCTGTGGGCTTTAACAGAATGGTGTAAATTAAACAGTACAGACAGATTGTAAGCTGGCCATAGGCTAAATATGTGTTAGGTGTAAGCATGTTGTACAACTAAACTGTCCGTCTAGGTGGAAACACTGGGGATAGAGATGGAAGGGATACCGGATATGTCCAGAAGATAGTGGAACTACTAATATGAATCCCAAAATCCATCACCTTAAGATCCACTCCCCCGAGGAGTCAGGGTAGGGAACAAAAGGGAGGGAAAATACTCGCCTCCTGTCCTTATTAAAATTAAGATTATTAGTACACTAAAGCTAGCATAATCTTCAGTTTTATAACATGACAGGAGGCTTCCTATTTTGCAATTTTAACGCTGAAGAAGTGACATCCCAGCAGAAGGGGGAGTGCGAAAATAAAATGTACGGAAAGTGGATTCCCTAGACCAGTCCGCCGTTCTGAGAATATCCGAGAGGGACGCCCCTGCCAGGAAGGCTGATGAAGCCGCCGCACCGCGAATGGAGTGGGCGCCGAACGCGGGATCTATACCTGCAAGGGAAAGGATCCAGCGGATCCATCGGGCCAGTGTGGTGACCGAGACTGGGGCGTGAGGGCGCACGTAGGAGACTAGGAGTTGGCCCGACGTAGAGGATCGGAGTGAGGAGGTAACGGAAACATACCTGCGAAGGGTGGACACGACACAGAGTTGCGGGTCGTCGGGGGAAAAGGGGTAGAAGACCGAAGTCGAACCCGACCTAGTGCGGCGGGAAATGTGGAACGTGACCCCTTCCGGGGCCACCTCGAAAGCGTCCACGTCGAAGGCCCTAACATCCGAAACCCGTCGGAAAGATACTAGACAA
>OW240913.1:79174454-79259631 GCA_933207985.1 Pelobates cultripes | reverse complement strand
GCCCCACAAACACTGTCCCCCATACACACACTGCCCCACAAACACTGTCCCCATACACACACTGCCCCACAAACACACACACTGCCCCAAAAACACATACAGTGCCCCCATACATACACTGCCCCCTAACACACACACTACAACCCTGACATACACTGCCGCACTCACACACTTCACCCTTAACACACACCACTGCTCCTATACCCTATATACCAGCAGACCCAAGATAAGTTGTCAAACTGTTCTTAAACGGTATGACTACTTACTCTGGGGTGGAATCCTGGCACTACTGACACCATAACTACTACACTGAGCTGTAGTGGTTATTGTGCCTGGATTATTTAATTAAATAATCTACAAGTGCCCCTCCCGAGATCAGGCTCTGGATCCGCCACTGGTCCCCACTAGGTCTATGATATATCCCTGTACAGTTTGTAGGATCCATGTGTCTGAGCATAGGGCGGCCCAATTCTGGAAAGAAAGGGAAATACGGCCCGCAGTGCGGGTACATGGTAACAGTGGAGGAATATGGGTCCTTACCTGCAGCAAAGCGGGAATGTCCGCGGGGTCCATGACCTTTTTCCGAGCCTCTGGAAAAGGGTTGCTGACGATAGTCTCTTGTCGGGTAAAATGGTGTTGGTTGGGTGCGGGGGTCTGAAGGCCAAAATCGGCTGGCGGCACGGCCCCGTTGCCGGCCAGCCCTTCCAAAAACCCCTCTGGTAGGGTTGCTTCTGAAAACTCTGCGCATTGAGGACTGCGCCTTATTAAGGGAGGTGAACACGTTCATGTGTTTATTGAGTTCCTTGAGGAACGGTTCACCAAATAGTTTCCCTTGTGCCTGGGGCCCAATCTCCTTTGTTCCAAGGTCTGCCAATTTGCCGTTAATACGGTACAACGCTGCTTTTCGTCTCTCCGAAGAGAGCGTAACATTAGTGTTTCCGATGAAACAAAAACACTGTTGTGCCCACTCACGAACTTCATGTGCCCATTCCCTGATGTCCTCGGCAGAGAAGGAGTCGGCTTTGGCGTAGGCATCATCCGCCAGATACATAATGCTAACCAGGGGTCCTACGGAATCCAGCAGGTTATCTTGCGCGCCCCATAGGCCTTTCTCTACCCCTCTGCGAGGGTCTCTACCACTGCGCATCATGAAGGTTGACATAACCTTGTCGAATTCTGGGGTCTGAGCGACCTTATCCGGCAGGGAAGGGCGTGGGCATTCAGACCTTAGACGGCTGCGGACCTCTTTCTCCACAGGTTTGCGGAGCCACAGGTGCATAAACCTGGAAAGGTGTTCTGGAGGCAACCAGTCACCCGATCTGGGGTGCCGTATGTTGCGGGGGTCGAACATCGCCTGACCTGAGGGGTCCAAAATGGTGTCTGTATCAAGAGGAGGTTCTGCGTCCGCAGTGTCCTCGATACCTCCCGTCTGGACCGCACCCAGGAGGGTCTCTCGCATGAAAGCTGAGACAGATTTCTCGCCCGAGCCCCATGCGTCGTAGTCCGAGTCAGAAGTGTCAGCTTGCCACTCATCCAGCACTGACATGGACTGGGCAGGGCCTCCTGATGCGGGGCTGGGGTGTGTAATTTGGCAGACTTGCGCTTGGCAGGTGCCTTACCCTTAGGTGGTTTGGGTGTATAGTCTTCGCCTTTGTCATGGCGTTTTTTAGGGCGGGAGTCATCCCTTGCCTGGTGGTCGGACAATTCAGAATCCGACTCGTGGCGTGGACGTCTGCGTTTTGGCATGTCAGGAGCCGAAACTCGAGCCTCGAAGAGTGCCTTCTCCACCGAGGCAGCGACAGCTGCGTTAATCATGGCCTGGAAGTCCACAGGGACGTTCTGGGAATTTTCCATGTTAAGGGTAGGCTGATAGGTCACTGAAAGGCACAGCAATAAACGGGCACCCAGGTCTTGATAATAGGCGTAGGGTCAGGTTTGGTATGGTGGGAACAAGCCCAGAATAACCCCAGTAGGGTATAATAGTGACCTTATAAACTGGGGCTCACCCAGTTAGAGAGAACTGCAACAGCTAGTCTCCCAGTAAGCAGCGTATTTATAGTGGGGGCTCACCTCGGTTGCACAGGGTTGGGACCCTTGAGTGCAAGGTGTGAAAAACAGCAGTGCAGAGGTAACAGCAAGCGAGCACAGCCACACTGAGTCCCTAATGAGATGCACGAGGCAAAACTAAGATGGCCACGAGAATCTCGCGATGTTCGCGATCCAAAATGGCGGCCGCGAGGTAGGCCGCAAGCCGGGGACTAAATTTTTAAGGCCGGCCGCAGGCGGAAGCGGGCCGGCGCGAAAACGGCCGCGAACGATACCGGCCGCAAGGAGGAAGCCCAGGAGGGCACTCCAGGTTAGGGGGGAAGTGGGGGGGACCTGGGGAGACCTAGGGGAGGCCAAGGGAGGGTCCCAGAAGGAATAGAGGGGCAGATAGGAGGTAGGAAACCCACAGAGAGCCCCTAGTCCCACAGCCAAGTACAGAACAGAGACAATGGAAATAAAAGGTGATAAAAACAATGATAGTAAGGTATGAAAATAGAATGGAACAAATAAGCAATGACAATAAATGTATAAAGCTCCAGGGGAGCAAATATTCTGACCTGTCTGCGATGGAGCAGTAAAGAAAGAGGAAGTGTACAGGCAGCATGACCCTTATATACCATGCTGCTCAGTGATTTATTTGTTACTCTTTACGTTTTCTTTACTGCTGTGGAGTTTAGTAAAGAGAGTTAAATGCAAAATAGGAAGCCTCCTGTCATGTTATAAAATTTGAAGGCTTGGCCTGTAGTTGTGGGAGGGGCTTGGTCCCCCTTTAAAAGGGCTGCCAATCCACTCCCACCTTACCGTTGCTGGTCTGGTGAGTCAACCCTCCCACCACTCCATCTATTCATAACACCCTCTAAGGTGGGCCCACTTTTTATTACGGGCCTACTGCTTTGTTGGTTCCGGCACACCACAACCGACTGGTTCCAACTCATTGATGTTATGGTTATTATATGCTAGATTTCTGTGTTCGGCCATATTGCCCCGACTACAAATATATATATATATATATATATATATGTATATATATATATATATATATATATATATATATATATATATATATATATATATATATATATATATATATATATATATATAGTATATATATATCTACAGTCTCTGTCACCTTGTGGTTTCTATCAGGTATGGGTTTATTGCTGTGCATACATCTGGTTTCACTATGTAGAGTAAAAAATAAACTACAACAAAAACATTATTTTATTGTATATTTATTTCATGATATGTATTTGTACATGTTGTTACTGTATCATTACATGATGCATCTCATGGGTCAAACTTACAGGATAAGGCTATTTGTTACCAGGCATCTATCACAATTGCAATTTCTGTCTGGTTGTTATACTATGTTTTAACACAGCAATGTAAGCAGTAATAGTAGGTTTTGTATACATGTCTGGTTGTGAATACATATGGTTTCACTATTTAGAGTGTAAAAAAAAAGACAAAAATAATAACAAAACATAGTGATGAGAGATGCTCATAGATGCATAATGTACCAATGTGCAATGTACATGACTGGTGGTGGTAACCAAGAATTTCCATGATCAGATATTTCAGGTATGTTTTAGGTTTGGGAAGGGTCAAAACAAAGGGAATAGGGTTCACATTGTCATAGGTCCCATTTGATTAGGTACTTCTTGTGCTGCAGCTATCTTCGAGCATGGCTCCTCCAATTAAAGATAGGTATTTCTTTAATTCATTGGCTTGCTTCTCATAAATTGGTTACTACTTTACTCCAATTGGCCAAGTTTGGCGAGACCACAATCAAGGCTACTGTGAGGCCAACAACCATCCTCCACATCTGAAGTTTTCACCCCGTGTCCCAAATCATAGTTAGCCCCCTTGCTCAAGAGTTAGGGTCTCAGCCATTACAATTATATATAGAGAAAAAGCACTCAACCATTTTCAAGTGCCATAGGTTTTTGCATCTAACAGGGACTCACCCCTCTACTATAATAGCTTTTCACTTAAGTGTAAGTTTTGTCACTTTCATGACGTAACTGGATCTCCACGAGGCCAACAACCATCCTCCACGCTTGGGTTGGAATAAAGATTTTACCTTTATTATTTACTTATTTTGGATGGGTGTGAGGGTGACAAAGCCACTTTAGAATTAAATGTTCATGTAACTTTTGCTGTATGCTAATTTCGATGTACCGTATATACTCGAGTATAAGTCGACCTGAATATAAGTCGAGACCCCTAATTTTAACACAAAAAACTGGGAAAATTTATTGACTCGAGTATAAGACTAGGGTGGGAAATGCAGCAGCTACGGGTACATTTCTAAATAAAATTAGATCCCCCAAAAATTGTATTAATTGAATATTTATTTACAGTGTGTGTATATAATGAATGCAGTGTGTGTGTGTATAATGCAGTGTATTTGTATGAATGCAGTGTGTGTATGAATACAGTGTGTGTGTATGAGTGCAGTGTGTGTGTATGAATGCAGTGTGTGTGTGTGTGTATGAGTGCAGTGTGTGTGTGTGTATGAATGCAGTGTGTGTGTGTGTGTGTGAGTGCAGTGTGTGTGTATGAGTGCAGTGTGTGTGTGTATGAATGCAGTGTGTGTGTGTGTGTGTGTGTGTGTGTATGAGTGCAGTGTGTGTGCGTATGAGTGCAGTGTGTGTGTATGAATGCAGTGTGTATGTGTATGAATGCAGTGTGTGTATGAGTGCAGTGTGTGTGTGTGTGTGTGTGTGTGTGTGTGTGTATGAGTGCAGTGTGTGTATGTGATGCAGAGCCTTGGTGGGGGGTGGGCATTTTTTTTAATTATTATTATTATTATTTTTTATTTTTTTTAATGTTATAAAATTTTTCTTATTTTATTGTTATTTACATTTTTATTTAGATTTTTCTGTCCCCTCTCCCTGCTTGTTAGCTGGCCAGGGAGGAGGGGCTCTCATTCCCTGGTGGTCCAGTGGATGGGCTGTGTAGGAGGGGGGCTGGCAGAGAGCAGTAACTTACCTTTCCTGCAGCTCCTGTCAGCTCCCTTCTCTCTCCTCCGGTCCGGTCAGCTCCCTTCTCCTCCACGGCAAGTGCTTAGTGTGCTCTACTAACACACTTTGAAATACAAATAATAAAAATGTCTTATTTTTAAACTTGTGAAGGTGTAAAATAAAAAAGGAGAAACATGCAGGGTCTGCCTATCTGGCTTGTATATTCAATCACGGCAAGTGTGAGAAAATATACAAATTCTCGATCAACCCAAGTAGAAAGATAGTATCAAGAAAGACAACAGAAGGGTAGGAGTTCATAACAATAATTACCTAACCCCTTCCTCTCTACAAACCACAACCCTGGTTATAGTTACAAAGAAAAAGGTAAAACAAAAAAAATTGCAGCCATCCAGAAGGGCTGGATCAAAATAAATATATATGAGAGATATCTGGGATTAATCAAAGTAGCTAACCTATGTAAATACTGCGTCTGAAGGCACCTATACCAGGCAGTAGCTGCTCTCTAATTAGGGGGCCTCGTGGCCACCTAAATCACCTTAGGGCAGTGTGACATGCAGGGTCCTTGGTTAGAGACCGAGGACCCGACACACTTATGCCGCCAGGTGCAAGGCCCCTCCACACCGCATGCCCGGGAGAGAGCCAGCCTGTCTGCAGCTCTGTCGAGTGCAGAGCTGCAGACTGAGGGGGTCTCGCCATCTCAGAGCACTGCTGTTGGTTACCACGCAAGACTAGACTTACCACGTGGCCTGCAGCTCTACACCCAGCGGAGCTGCAGCCCGTGAAGGGAGCCCACCGTACCACCAGAGATACAGCATGGACTGCCAACCCGACCACCAGGGATACAGCCTGGCCGGACCACCGGACCACCAGGGAAAAAGTTTATCATAAAGGTATTTATGCCTCAGCTCCCCAACCCTGTCACTGTCCTCCTACCACCCTTTGCCCTAGTTGCCCTCCTACCACCCCCTGCCCTGTCACTGTCCTCCTACCATCCCTGCCCCAGCCACCCTCTACCCTCCTACCACCCCACTACCCTGTCACTATCCAACTACCACCCCTACCCCTTCCACCCTCTGCCCTCCTACTACCCCACTACCCTGTCACTGTCCTCCTACCACCCTTGCTCCAGCCACCCTCTGCCCTCCTACTGCCCTCCTACCACCCTCTGCCCCAGCCACCCTCTGCCCTCCTACTGCCCTCCTACCATGCCCTGCCCCAGCCACCCTACCACCCTCTGCCCAAGCCACCCTCTGCCCCCTACTACCCCCTACCCTGTCACTGCCCTCCTACCACCCTCTGCCCTCCTACCACAAATTGCCCTGTCATAGCCCCCCTACCATCTCCCCTACCTCCCCAGCCCTCACACCACCTTCTGCCCGAGCCACGCTCTGCCCTCCTACCACCCCCTGCCACCCCTCTACTCTTCTACCACCCCCTACCACCCCTCTGCCCTCCTATCCTGTCACTGTCTGCCTACCACCCCTTCCCCAGCCACCCTCTGCCCTCCTACCACCCCACTACCCTGCCACTGTCCTCCTACCACCCCTGCCTCAGCCACCCTCTGTCCTCCTACCACTCTCTGCCCCAGCCACCCTACCACCCTCTGCCCCAGCCACCCTCTGCCATCCTTCAACCCTCTGCCCCCCCCCCCCCCCCCCCCCCCCCCCACCACTGTCTGCCCCAACCACCCTCTGTCCCCCAGCCCCTATCACAGCCCCTCTATCACCCCTGCCTGGGCCCCCTACCACCCATTTGTTTGTCACAGGCCCCCATCACTCCCCTGCCCAAGCCCCTCTACCATCCCCTACCCCTGTCACAGCCCCCTACCATCACCTGCTCCACTCACCCCCGCTCCGTTTTCACCCTCTCACCCAAGTAAACCCCCACTACCCCATGTCCATCACAGGCCTCTGACACCCCAAGCCCTGCCTGTGCTCCCCCCACCACCCCTGCCCTGTCACAGCCCCCAGCCCTGTCACAGCTCCCTCAACACCCCTGACCTGTCACAGCTCCCCCACCACCCCTTCCCTGTCATAGCCCCCTGCCACTCCCTGCCCTGTCACAGTCCCCTGCCACTCCCTTCCCGGTCACAGTTCCCCACCACTCCCTGCTCTGTCACATCCCCCACCACCTCCTACCTGTCACACACCCCTATCACCCCCTGCCCTGTCAAAGCCCCCTTACCACCCCCTGCCCTGTCAAAGCCCCCCCATACCACCCCCTGTCCTGTCACATCACCCCACCCTCTCACAGCCCCCCACCCTGTCACAGCTCATCCTATGTCACAGGTTCCCTACCCTATCAAAGCCTCCTACCCTGTCCCAGCTCCCCCCTACCCTGTCACAGCCCCCTCAACCTGTCACCCCACACAAACACACGCAACACCTACCCTATCGCATTAACACCCCATCAACCCTGTCAGACTCACCTTCTCTTGCACTGTCACACTCTTCCCCCAAACCTGTCACACTCATCCTCTATCGGTCTATCCCACTCACCCCCTTCACCCTGCCACACTCACCCTATTACATAAACCCATACAATCCTGTACTCCAACTGTTCAACACTAACCCCAAACCCAGTCATACATAGGTAGACAATGCCAGATACACTCAGAAATACACACACCGGCACTTATGTATACATGACTGCACGGCTATGTAACCATACCACTCAGTCATATAGAAGCGATTGGCATAATTGCTAATTACATTTGTTTATTGCAAATTAAGTTAGTTTGCCATAACTACAGTCAGAGAGATCAAAATGCCGCGGCACAGGGAGCCGCAACACTGCAAGCCTCTGAAAAATGAATACAGAGAATAGCTCTCTGTATCCAGCGCTGCAAGCTTGTCCTTAAATTATTATTATTATTATTATGGTATTTATATAACGCCATCAAATTCCGCAGCGCTTTACAATGGGTGGACGAACAGACATGTAGTTATAACCAGACAAGTTTGACACACAGAGGGGTTGAGGGCCCTGCTCAATGAGCTTACATGCTAGAGGGAGTAGGGTAAAATTACACAAAAAGGTAAGGATATTATTAGACTAGTGACAGTTGCAGAAGAGGAATCAGTCAGGAGCTATTAACAGTTTAATTGAAGCGTTTTTAACGCTTTTTTGAAGGAGTGGAGACTGGGTGAGCATCTAACGGAGGAGGGAAGCGAGTTCCACAGGAACGGTGCAGCCCTCGAGAAATCTTGAAGGCGAGCATCCGAGGTGGGAGTACCGACAGAAGATAGACTTAAGTCTTCAGCAAATCGTAAGGGCCTAGACGGGACATACTTGTGTATAAGGGAGGATAGATAGGTGGGAGCAGCATTATGTAGCGATTTGAAAGCAAGAACCAGAATTTTAAATTGAGCTCTATATTTTATTGGAAGCCAATGTAGGGACTGACAGAAGGGTGAGGCATGGGAGGTGCGGACGGACAGGAAGATGAGCCTCGCTGCCGCATTCATTATGGACTGTAACAGCGCAAGTTGGGAGCACGTAAGACCACTGAGAAGCGGATTACAGTAGTCAAGGCGAGAAAGGACAGTGGAATGGACCAACACCTTAGTCACATCTGGCGTTAAGTAGGGGCGGATGTGCGCAATGTTTTTGAGATGGAAATGACAGGATTTGGCGATAGATTGAACATAAGGCTTGAAGCTTGAAGCACCTTATATACACAATGCAACCCCTATTTTTAACGTTAGGTGTCAGTGAGGGCCTTATGTTTGTGTTTCACCTAAGGCCTCACAAAGTCTAGAGCCGTCACTGATACCAGGGTTAAAGCATACCCCATAGACTAGCTATTGAGATACCTATCTAAAGGTCCTAATACATAAACCTTACTCTCATACTCAGGGTGGTACAAGTGCTTAGAGGTAAAGGTAAATCCCTACCATATAAAAATCAGAATCAGTCCCACACAGATCCTAACACCCAAATCTCTCTAGCTGCTTCGAGGCAGCTCTAAAATAGAGAAGCTAGGCTTACTATCCTGGCAAAGTGCATGATAGCAGAGCCCCTAGGAAACCTTAATAAAAAAAAAAATCGCCTATAGTGGCAACCTCCTAAATGCGCGTTTCAGCGCTATGTTTCACCTTTGTCAAGAGTAGAAATGAACTGAGTTTGCCAGCTATTTTTATGTGTAGTAACTCCGCCCCATCTGATGATGTAACATGGCCAATCAAGTGCCGACACGTCAGAGGCTGTATAGGCATTCCCCCACAATCAGTAATGAACCAATTAGTGCAGGTTAACCCTTCAAGGTAGATAGAGATTATAGGAGGCTGTTAAAGCCAGTTGAAGTCCATATGTGAACTCAGCCTTTTAGTTAAAGGAGCACTATATGCACCCATACCACTTCAGCTCTATGAAGTGGTCTGAGTACCAGGTCTCCGTAGTTTTAACCCTGCAGCTGAAAACATAGCAGTTTCAGAGAAAGTTAAGTAATTTTAAGGGATATAAATCTAAAAAGGTTGTAGATTGGTTTTTAAGGAATAATTGAAAGAATTGTAGATTGGTTAAAGAAAGGGAGAAAAGGAGAATCCTTTGTTGAGTCCGTGTGGGCTCAGTGTTTTGAGTCTATATATCCAAAAGCATTCACGTTGCCTTAGATACTTGTCGTAATCACCTCACCTCTGGTTTTTCTTTACCAACTCCAAGCCACAGGACTGTAAACCCTTAGAGTCCCTGCATGGCATTCCCTAAGATGTCTTGAGATGGGGTGTCCACTGGGTTTTTTTGGGGACCTGATATGTTCCTTCATCAGTTGTTTAAAAGAGCAGAAAGTTTTCCCAACATATTTAAGATTGCATTGGTCGGTAAGTAAATATACTATACCTGCCGTATTACAATTGAAGAAGAATGTGATCTTAAACACATTTACACCCTCACTGTCTGTAACATTTTTAGAGTCCCTTTTGATGTGTTTACACACTACACACCTTCCATATGCAAAGGTGCCAACTAAAGGGTTCTAGAGCCATGTTGTTAATGAAAGCTGTTTATGCTGAAGGTGACTAGGGGCCAACAAGTCACAGAGGTTTTTCCCCCTATGTGCTGTCATAGTCACATTAGAGGTGAGCACCGTTTTTAGGTGTTCATCACCTGTGAGAATGAACCAGAAGCATTGGAGTGACTTTTTCATACTCTCCCATCTCGCAGTGACACTAAGGCTTACAGCTCTGACCCCTCGCCCACCACAGGCCCTGTGCCATGCTCTGTACATCACAAGTGCCAAAAGTCCATACCCTACTGAATCATGGAAGACTCTCAGAGCACCCCTAAGGATTTCCAAGCTATGATAAACGCAGCAGTAGCCATATCCATGGAGAAAGCACTTTACAAGGTGATGGTGGCAAATGCTGAACAAACAAAACCCAAACCCCACCACCCCTGTTATGATTCGGACTCTGAAACTTCGGAGTCCTGACTACGGAAGAAGCCCAACCTGGCAAATGCCATTGGAAGGGCGAAAAGGGGATGACGCCTGCTAAATTACTTAAGTTGGCACCAGCCAAAACTCCTGCCCCACGAAACGACAGACAAGGTAGTTCAAAACTGAGGTCAGAATGCCCATGCCTTTTCCTACCTGATCAGGTTGCCCAAACACCTGATCACATTCATGACAAGAGGAGGTTGTGGCCCATGTGGAGGGGGGATTCAGAGGGGCTCAGGACAAACTATTGGATTCCATCTGTCCCCTCTCTCGAATTACGCACCTGGCAGACAATGCCTTCGTGAGGACTGACCAGTTAGACACTGTGACGAGACCAGTCTCGCCACATTGCATTGGAGAAGCCTGGTTGCTCGCCTGCTGCCTTTGGACTATGGCCCCCTGTTAAAAGACATCTTTTTTTGCCTGGGGTTCGGTAGATTTGTTTGAATGTGTTATACCCCAGATAGGAATCCCATGGAGCCCATTCGTATGAAACTGACTGTAAAGACTTTGGCTCCATGGCGATTAAACTGTATTCATGTGGTCTGAGCGCCATTCACTTAATAATGTGCGCTCGGACCTGAGCTATCTGGGGATATGTTACATGTCTGTGTTTTATGTAATAAATGTGACTTTATGTATTTTAAAGTGTTTTGTGTCTTTTTGCAACCATGTGCTTAATGGAGTCTTGTGTCTGTCCTGGGAGATAATTGAATTACTCTCCAGGATAGAAGACTCTGAAACTGGTTTGGGCCAGAAAGCCATGCTTCATTTAGTCACAAAGGACTTTTTACTAACTTTTGAACCCCTGGTCTGATTCATGCCATTTTTAATATGTTGTTCCCCTGAATGGATTGATTGTGAATATGTAATTTTATGTGAATGTGATGTATGGTTTTAGAGTTATGAAAGTTGGTTAGAAAGTATGTTTTAACTGTATGTATAATTGAGTTTCCTCTCAGGATAAGGGGAGGGAATATGTGGGATGTAACTGTGATGTGATTGGTTGTTTTATACCTCCCTGTGGGCGGTCCTGTATTTGCAAGACTGTAATAAAAACCAGGCTGGGTGTGCCAGCACCTCAGACCACTGCTTGACCCTCAACACGGAGCCTTGTCTCGTTCTTGGGGGGATTCACTGTATGCTGTTAGAGACTGATTGCCAGTAGTGTAAGCTGATTGTCTGCTTTTCCTGTTCGTCTGCTAGCAGCTATTTGGGAGGTTCCAGTTCGGGAGTTGGAGTGCTATTTTGTATCCAGTTCGGGAGTTTGGTGTTCTGCAGTAGCTGTGCCTGTATCTCTGGAAAGGGGGCCGATCGCCTAAACGGTTTTTACCCCTTGTGTGCAAAACGGTCCGTTACAATTGGTGGCAAGCGGCGGGATCGTTCCTACAGCCAGAAGGACAGCTACAGGAGACACCATTCCGTGGATTTTACAATTTGAGGGCAACGCATGTCTCAGTACAGCGACCCTGACAGCAACAGAATGGAACCAGCAGTGGAGTACAGATACTCTGTACAGGAATTTGACCGCATGATGTGGTTGCGGCTGAACTTCTACGGACCTAATCCAGCTGAGAAATCCGTGAAGTTCGTGAGGAGTCTAGTATTCAAGACTCTGCTGTACCGGGCAGAGGGTGACGGTCAGCTGCCACGGTGGGTGGACCTCCACCGGCAGCTACAGTTGCGGGACAGAGAGAGCCCAGTCTCCTCTCCCCAGCGGCAGTGTGATATGCAGGGAATTGGGAGCCCAGTCTCCATTCCCCAGCGGCAGTGTGATATGCCGGGAATTGGGAGCCCAGTCTCCATTCCCCAGCGGCAGTGTAAAGTGCAGGGAGAGGAGAGCAGCGTCCTCCCTCCCCAGCGGCAGGCTGAGTTACAGGGGGCAGAGGTAGTTGTTCCTGCCCCCAGCAGCAGAGTGATATGCCGGGAAGGCAGTGTAAAGTGCAGGGAGAGGAGAGCAGCGTCCTCCCTCCCCAGCGGCAGGCTGAGTTACAGGGGGCAGAGGTAGTTGTTCCTGCCCCCCAGCAGCAGCGTGATTTTTTGGGAATTGGGAGCCCAGTCTCCATTCCCCAGCGGCCGAGTGATGTGCCGGGAATTGGGAGCCCAGTCTCCATTCCCCAGCGGGAGATACAGCAGGGAATTGGGAGCCCAGTCTCCATTCCCCAGTGGCAGAGTGTCCTACCGGGAATAGAGAGCCCAGTCTCCTTTCCCCAGCAGCAGGACACTGTATTGGGAGCGGAGACAGTCGGTCTCCCTCCACAGAGGATGAAAGTATGTATGGGAGAGGAGCTTGCCACCACCTCTCCCCAGCGGCGGATCATTAATGGGCAGGGAATAGAGAGCTCAGTCTCCTTTCCCCAGCGGCAGAGTGTTCTATCGGGAGAGGAGCCTGTTACCCCCTCTCCCCAGCGACAGCTTAGAGTATCCAAAGGGGAGACAGTCGGTCTCCCCCTCCGGCAGCAGAGCTGTGCAACAAAAGGGGAGACAGTCGGTCTCCAGCAGCAGAGAGGTGTATCTAAAGGGGAGACAGTCGGTCTCCAGCAGCAGAGCGGTGTAGTTAAAGGGGAGACAGTCGGTCTCCCCCTCCAACAACCAGGCTTCAACCAGGCTACCCTCCCAGTAGCGCTGGCAACAGGGCAGAGTGCCGCTGGTCTCTGCCCACGCAGCAACCCACCCAGTCAGCGTACCCGTACCCAGCACAGCCGTGGTGAGGCACCTGGACATGGACAAGCTTCTCCTTTACCCAGGTGTAGTAACCATTTATTGTGGGTGGGCTGTGCTGTTGATTATGTTTTGTGGGTGGGCTGCTGGACTAACAAGGGCACTGACCGGCAGGAGGTCAGATACCCTGTTAGTCTGTTTGGAAAAGGGGAGAGATGTGACGGGACCAATCTCGCCACATTGCATTGGAGAAGCCTGGTTGCTCGCCTGCTGCCTTTGGACTATGGCCCCCTGTCCGTTACAGACACCAGCACTTTTTGGGAATGGGCACACAACATATGAGAATGCGCTCAAAGGTGTTTCTGCTTTGTTGGAAACACAAATGTGGTCCTCTCTTCTGAGAGACACAAGGCAGCAATACTCTGCATAGAAAATTGGTGGAATTTGGCACCAAAGAGCTTGGACCTCTGGCGCAGGACAAACTATTTGGGGAAGCATTCCTCAAGGAGTTGAACAGACACGTGAATGTCTTTACCTCACTTAATAAGGCACAAACGTCTATGAGGAAAGTCTTCAGGGCCAACCCCACAAGGTTTTTTTTTTGCATGGGCTAGCCACCAAAGGGGTCTTGCTGCCAGCCATTTCTGGCCATCAGGCCCCGCTCCTCGAAACTCCAACCCTTCTACCTGGAGGTGGGCTACAGACAGCCGTTCTCCTACTCTAGAGGATCTGACAGAGGTTGTGGAGCAAGTGGACATGGCAGAGCACACTTCTCGGCAGGTAAGCAGCCATTTACCACAGACTCCTTTTTGTATTGCAGGCCGTATTTCTCTATTCTTGCATGCCTGGACGACCAACTCCTCAGAGGCATGGATTTTACAAGTGATGCGGGGTTATGTCATCAACCTCACCGAACCTCCCCTTCAGTCGAACCCACCAGTTGAACCCACCACGACGGACGACTCTCAACTCATTGAAATCGAACTGCAGGAGCTCCGCACAAAAGGGCGCAATTGAACCGCCCCCCCCCCTGGAACCTGGAGGATTTTTTAGCAACATGTTCCTAATAAAAAAGAAAAATGGTGACTTTAGTCCCGTTATCAACCCTTGAAAGCTCAATGCACACGTGGTTTACCACCACTTCAAGATAGAGGGCATTCACCTTTTAAAGGACCTGCTTCAAGAAGGCGACTGGTTCACACAGCTGGATCTCATACACGCAGACCTTTAGGTACCCGTCCATCACTCCTGACGACGATTCCTCTGATTCATATGGCTAGACCGCCTCTGGCAGTTCACATGCCTCCCTTTTTCCCTCAGTTCCGCCCCATGGTTCTTCACCAAACTGGTGAAGCCGGTGGATACTCATCTTCAAGCGAGAGGAATTGACCTTGTGGGACTTACTAGATAGGCATAGAAAAGAATGTAAATCATAACAAACTCCCATGCCTAAGTAAGTGAGGAGATGAAGTGCTAAACACCCAAATCTGCAATGTACATATAGGCTTAATAAGTCCTGGCCTTTTAATGCATAGGGTGTTAGTAGATCTCCCCTTAATTCCTGAGCAACGGTAAGAAATGCAAAAGGGAGAAAGGTTACTGTCTAGAGGACAAGCAGCGCTAATAATCAAAAGTAGGACAGATAAAGTAAAGTAGAGAAAGCCCCTCTCCCTGTTAAACTTACTAAATAGGCATAGAAGAAAAAAAATGAAAGGAAAAACTTAAATCATAACAAAAACGTGTATCATACAGTGCAGTGAAGTGCCCATGTGTGTGCAAGTTCAAATTGACCCATAGGAAAGAGCCTTACGCGCGTTTCAGTGCAGTATATATGCACCTTCATCTAAATGTATATTGCAGATTTAGATGTTCAGCATTTCATCTCCTCACTTACTTAGGCATGGGAGTTTGTTATGATTTATGATTTACATTTTTTCTTCTATGCCTATCTAGTAAATCCCACAAGGAGAGAAATTTATTTATTTTATTTTATCCGTCTGTCTACGTATGATTATTAGGGCCGCCAAGCTTTACAATACAGCAGCAAGTGCCCCCAATTACAACCCTGGTACACCAAGCTAACCCGTTACCTCCAAAAATGTTCTAGAACTGCTGAACGCTGCCGGAGAAAGTCTCACTTTGCATCTGACTTCCTCCACTATAAATTCATGCTGCGCTCCTACAGCCTGGCTCTTTCCGCTGCCAAAGTAAATTACTTTAACACACTCATAAGTACACTGTCCCATCAACCCAAACACCTATTTCACACTTTTGATGCTCTTCTTTGCCCTTTTAATCCCCCTTCTTCTACCACCTTGTCCGTCACAAACTTTGCATCTCACCCAAGGCTCAAGCTACAGATGACTGGATGACCAGTCTGTTTGAAATTGGCTAACTTAGATCATGATATGCGTTGAACTCTACCCTAGTTTTAGTGCCTGACACGTACTCTCCAGAATCTCTTTTTCCTTGTGACATTCTGTGGTTTCTGAGGAGACAATTGCAGCTGTCACCCTCAGCCCCCCTTTTTATGTCCTAAGTAACTTCATGTTTTTTTTAAATATAGTTAACTGTTGAAATATGCTTAGTTCTGTAAATTCCTTTTATGGTACAAAGTGACTTCAAGCATCCTGTTTTTGTCGCACAAGTCACAAAGCTATTTACTATATGATCTTGCCCTCCCATTAAAAAAAGCAGAAGCTTTCATTCATACACAAACGCTGGTGTCTGGTGTCTGATTGCTTCTCCGAGTGCACTCAAACTAACAATTTGGTTTCCCCAAATAGCGATCCCCATACTTGTACAAACAATACAATGTTACAATTAGTTGTGTGCTACTGGGAAAAACAGATCATCCTCAAAACTGTCTGTTATATTATAATGTAGATGGAAAGGAGGATCATAATCAGATAGGAAATTTTACTAACCACGATTGCCAGATCATTTTAAACGTTTCATATTTTTGGTGAGCAGTATCCTTTTTCCATGTGAACCTGATGTCGGATTTGATTCATTACCATATCAGTTTTTATAGCGTCAGTTTGACGCCATTTCCTAGCTATTATAATTTTTAAAGCCAAAAATCCTTGTATGACCATTAGTTTATCTTTATTCGGTAATATATCTAAATCCAAGTGAAACAGAGTTCTTTCAATTGTTGGTGGAATAATGGTATTACAGTTACAGTGGAGAGAATACCAAATATGTCCATCCAGGCCTGATTTATTTTTTTACAACTCCACCACATATAACTAAAAGTCTCTTTGGTTTAATTACATCTCCAGCATAATGGGTTCACCCCTGTATTGAATTTTACTAAGCTTGCTAGGACCATATACCACTGCATCATAATTTTGTAATGCACTTCAACCATATTTAAACAATGGGTTAACTTACTCACTCCCCACGTACTACTCATCCATTGTTCTAGATCATAATGAGAGTCCAATTCTTTTTGCCATGCTAAAAATGGATGTCATTTGGATCTCTTTTCCAGATTTTCTAGTATACTATGCCATTTACTTAAAGCTTTTTGAATTATTTCACCATTGAGAATCAAGGAAATATTCTGGCTTGTTTTTTTTAGTATAAGCAAAGATGTGAGTACTTAAATAATGCCATATTCTCAATGAATTAAAAAATCAGAATCCTCAAATGCATAATCGTAAATTAATTGGGTTAGCGTTTTAATTCCAATTTCAGTTACTAAATCGCACACTTTGAATTTCTTAAGATTTGCCCAATTAGATAAATTTAAGTAAGGGATATTATATTTCAAAACATTGAAAGGAGCAGACAACAACTTGTCTTTCAAACCTATTCGACTTTTAAAGGTTATCTAGAATTCAATACAGTTCCTAGTTATCATTGCCAGTTGATTTTTTTTAATTTATTTTTTTATTATTCATTATGTAACCATAATATACATTCCAAGTTATTCATACCTGCTAGTTCGTGTTCTATAGAATTCCAGCTCTTATCTTTACTCTGGTTATATTGAATTTTAGACAAGTGGCACATCATACTTAATTCTGCATATCGTTCTAGGCTGGGCATATTTAGCCCACCTTTCGTACGATTGGAAGAAAGAATCTTATTATTTAGTCTTGGCTTTTTATCAGCCCAGACAAATTTATTAACATTTAATTGAAATTTCTGAATAACATATGCTCTAATTACATTTATCCTTCCCAGCCATGATATAAAAACAACTTTCCAATCTTTAAGTTGTCTAATTGTTTCTTCCAAAGTATAGAATAGTTACATAGTCAGTTAGTTACATAGTTACATAGTTGAAAAGAGACTTGCGTCCATCAAGTTCAGCCTACCTCACATTTGTTTTTTGCTGTTGATCCAAAAGAAGGCAAAAAAACCCAGTTTGAAGCACAATTTTGCAACAAACTAGGAAAAAAATTCCTTCTTGACCACAGAATGGCAGTCAGATTTATCCTTGGATCAAGCAGTTATAGTTAATTTTAATAATAGTTCCTATGTTTTTAGGGGATTTTAACTCCCAGATAATTAATTTCATTGATTTCCCCAACAAAATGAAAACTTGTTACTTAAGCTAGATCTTTCCTATTGCTAAATCCATAACCTGCGATTTGTTTAATTTTTTTTAATATAATTTGCTACATAAGCATATTCTTGAATTTTCGAGCATTAACAAGGCCAGAGAGTTCTCAGGATCGTATAAAGAAAGAAGAATGTCTTCAGCATACATACTAAGTTTGTTTTCCAGATCTCCCATTTTGATACCCTTAATGCCGATGTTATTCCTAATTCTTGCTGCAAAAGGTTCAAGTGTTAAAATATATAACTTTGGTGCCAGCGGGCAGCATTGTCGCTTGCCATTCTCTATTTCGAACCATTCTGATCTTATTCCTTGTCCAATTACTCTGGCACTTGGATTAGTCTATAAGGCCATGACAGAGCCATTAAAGACCTCACTGAACCTGAAGCTTCGAAGAACTTCCTCCAGAAAGGTCCAATTGACTCTGTCAAAAGCCTTCTCTGTGTCAAGTGATATAAATAGATATGGTATTTTGTTAGAACTAACATATTCCAATAAATTTATTATTTTCCTTGTATTATCATTAGTTTGTCGATCTCTAACAAATCCAACCTGATCTTTTTAATTTTTTTTTTTTACATTCTTTGTTTATTAGTTAGGTTTTGCATAGAATAATTTGTTACAGAGAGGAAATGTTTTACAGGGTTATACACATGCATTCGTCTTACAATTTAACAACATTGTGCGTTCAAATCGTAATTAGCTTTGCTAGAGTTGTACACTTAAACAATTTTGCGTTGGATTTGTCATTGTGACCCTATTGTAAAGGTGTTCCTGGGTTTGTGTAGGGCTTTTTTTCTGTGGGAGTTCACTGCTGATTTTGGACTGGTTTGCAACTCCATGGTCTTTATTTTGGAGGGTATCTGAACTATGAACATGGAAGGGGGTGAAATATAAAAGGGGTGAAAAGGAAACTTATTTACAGGAGATGATATACCATGAGGAGGGTAGTGGTTGCTGGTTATCCAGGGTGTGCTTGTCGGCCAAGGTGGGAGATGATTGATTGGTGTCTGTCTGCAGAAGGGGGAAGCGTGGAATGAAAGTCCCCCCCCTCTGATTCTGTGGTTACGTGGGTATAGGCTAAGGTGTGCTTGTAGGGTGAGCCAGAATTGCGGATCCAGGTTTGTGGGTGCGTATATTGAAGTGATTGCGAATTTGGTGGGAATGGGCACGCACTGGACTAGTGTGTCTCCTGTCTGCTCTAGTGCGGTTGGCCCAGCACATAAGTTGGTGGCGTTTTGAGGGGTTGTTGAGCCCCTTACAGATGATGGAAATGCAGGTTATGCTAGCTGGCATGGTGATGGGTGGGGGTGGGTTGCACAGGTGGGGGAGAGGCAGGTAGACCCAGCTGGTAGACAGTACCACACTTTTTGACTAAGAGGGTAGAGTTTGCAGCGTCTGTCATCTCCTGACACTGGGTGTTGTGGAGGAAGACGTAGTGTTGCCATGGTATATCAGGAAGGTAAACAAATAAAAAGAACTGCCTGGTGCAAGGCTAAAGGTGTACAGAGGTGTGGGTGTGTCCTGGGGGCCCCGCCACTGGTGGGGTGCAGTTATTGCCATGCCTAGGGGTCTAGCAAGGGGGTCTCGTCCCTCCCAATTGGGAGATGGGCCCACGAGGCGATGCCTCGGGGCGGTAGTCTGGAAGATACGGGCGCAATAGGGGAGGTGTGGGATGGGTCTTGGTTTGGCGGTTTTGCATACATTTTTGTGCATACAGTTTTATGAGCATAAACAAACATTTCTGCGCGAATCCATTCTCCTCTGAACGGTGTCCCCCCATTCCTGCCCTCTTGCAATCACTCATTCCCCAGCATCTCTTTAAGGGGGCAGTTAAATTATGTGTCTACAATACAATTAAAGGGGAATAGAAAGTTGCGTTGTTTGTTCCAGGTTGGACTTAGATCAGGGCCCCCCCTGGTGACTCCACTGTGAGGGTCAATGTGCCCACCCCTAATGTGTTCTAATGGAGCTGTTGATCAGCATCTGTTCCCCCCTCCCATTTCAGTGAACCCCATGCAATATAGTAACAGCCTGACATTGGCTACAAAGTAATCTATAACATTGAACATTGAACTTATGAGAACTATCAAAAAGGAGTGTGAAAACTCTGCCCATTGGTGACTTGCAGTTAGAGTTTGTCCTTCTGAGTAATATTCCCGCGGAGACTGTCCTCGGGGGCCCTAAAATATATTTGTGCCGTAGAGTGTCAGTGTTCATGGGTTCAGGGAACTCTTGCTCCTTGTGTCACTTGTAGCTGCCTCTTTTTGGAGCGGTTCCGCTGAGGTAACAGTTTCTCCCACAGTGCTGTAGTAGTGGTCAGAGTCCTACTGCGGCATCGCAGGTTTCAGTCCGTGCTTCGGGTAAGTGAGGGCCAGCATTATTGCATCTCTGGGGGCTGTTTGGTTGGGATTGGGAAGTTTTTAGGGCTCTAGGGGTCCTGTCTATTTCCAGCTCTTCTGGGGTCCTGTCTGGAGGAGGATGAGGAACACCTCCTGCAGCGTGGAGTGGAGCATATCTCCAGTGACCATCTCCGGTAGGCCTCTAATCCTGATGTTACCATACGAATGCTGTAAACAGCAGAATAGGAAAAACCATACGAAAGGTTTACACTCCTAGCAGTTGAACTGGAACAGCATACAATAAATCCCCCCAAGAACGAAACAAAGCTCTGTGTTGAGGGTCAAGCAGTGAACAGGCAGAGCTGTGGGTTTATTGTTCTTATATACTCATTCTTACACATAAGTACCACCCACAGGGTTTTGTAAAACAACCAATAAACACATACAATACACTCAGACACTCCCACACAAAATCCTACCCTCTGCCTGTGATACAATTACCTTACACAATGGGTAATGTAATTATCACAGGCAGAGAAATACAGTTTTTCCACATTATTCATAACTTTAAAAGTGTACATCACATTCACATAAAACATTTTCAGAATCAGCATACTTTAAATATAAACATAACCAAAATTCAGCCAAATCCGTCCAGTACTTAAAAAGTTAGCTGAAGTCCTTTATGACCAAATGAAGCATGGTTTTTCTGGCTAAAACCAGTTCCACAGAGTCTTCTATCCTGTAGATAATTGGGAAGTAATCCAATTATCTCCAAGGACAGAGGCAAAATTCCACTTAACACATGGTAGCAAAAGACAATAAAATACATAAAAATATATAACTGTGCAGCTATTGCATAAAACAGGTACATTCAACATATCCCCAGATAGTTTAGATCTGAGCGCACATTATTACTGAATGGCGCTCAGATCACATACATACAGTTCAATTGCCATGGAGCCAAAGTCTTTCACATAGTCTTTCGTTATACGAATGGGCTCCATGGCATAGCTATCTGGGGTATCATTGTTCAAATAGGGCCAGTACCGAATGACCCGGCTTTCGTGTCTTTGCAGGGGAAAATCAAGCGTTTCAACATGGGGCCATAGTCTAAATGCAGCAGGTGGGCAACCAGGCTCCTCCAATGCACAGTGGTAAGATTGGTCTCGTCCCAAGTTGGACATACATTTTTTAAACATGCAGCAAAAATAACAGAGTATATCTTTTTATCTGTATTAATCAGGGAAATAGGTCTATAATTTGATAGTTTTACCGCCTCTTTACCTGTCTTTAAAATAGGAAGAAGAAATGCCTGAAGCATGCCAGGTGGAAGATATCCAGCTTCTCTGCCCTCGTTAAATATCCCAGTCAAATATGGACCTAGAGTGTACATAATTTTTTAAATAAAATTCTGCTGGGTATCCATCAGGTCTGGATGCCTTGTTAGGCTTCTGTGCTCTAATTGCAGTCATAATTTCTTCAAATTTAATAGGGGCATCCAGATAAGTAGACTGTACTTACCTAGTAGATATTTTCCTATTTGATCCCTATCTTTTAACTGGTCTGAGATATTATATAGTCTAGAATAAAAAACATTCTTCTGGGCTAGTATATTCCTTATCTCCTTCAGATATTTTAAATATTTTTTCCCTTAAGTTACATATTTTAGGTAGATTGGTCATCATTTTATCTGCTCTATTAGCCAAATAATAAAATTTATGTTTAATTTTTACTATATTTTATTAACATTTATAATCAATTGTACTTGAATTTCTTTTTGAATTTTGAACATTTCTTGAGTATTTTTGAGGTCCTTAGAATTAATGAATTTTATTTTTTAATTACTTAGAAAAATTTACAAATCTGATAATTTTCTTATATGCTTTTTCCTTAAAATTTACTCTTTTTTTAATTGAGTTACCTCTTGATACACATTTATAAGTTGCCAAAACGTTAACTAGGCTAACATCCCCCGTTAGATTTTCATTAAAAATCTTTAGATATTAACTCATTTTGTAAGGTGTGTAAGGGGGCAGTGGGGCAGTATGTGAGGGGGCAGTGTGTGTTGGGGGCAATGTGTGTGAGGGAGCAGTGTGTGTGAGGGGGCAGTGTGTGTGTGTGAGGGGTGTAGTGTGTGTGAGAGGGCAATCTGTGTGTGTGAGGGGACAGTGTGTGTGTGTGTGTGTGTGAGGGGTGTAGTGTGTGTGTGTGTGTAAGGGGTGTAGTGTGTGTGAAGATGCAGTGTGTATGTGTATGAGAGAGGGGCAGTGTGTGTGTGTGTGTGAGGGGGTAGTGTGTGTGAAGGGTACATAGGGTCTATGCTGTGTGTAGGTGGGTGAGATGTGAAAATCTATCTTAATTTCTCCCTCTCCCTTCTTCTTACCTTTAACATAATGCTGCATGTCCTGGTGGTCCAGTGGTGGCATGTTCACTGTAGCCTGCAGCTCCTCTGGCTGCAGGCTGACACTCCTGTCCTCCTACGAGCACAGCACTGTATCGGAGCTGGAGGAACACAGGGCTTCCCAGGCCCTTCCCTGTCTCTGCTGGAACTAAGTGCCAGTGGGCAAGTGAGGGAAATCTTGTATCTCCTCACCAGCCTGAATGATCTCAAGCAAGGCTGGCTCTGCATGTGCTGGCAGGGGAGCTGAAAGGATCTCCCCTGCCGGCTTTGGTCCACGGCCATCAAGGCCCACGGCCATCGAGGCCCACTGGGTGTTTTCTGCAGAACCCACAACCACCCACCTAAAATCCCAAACCACCCACTAATGGGCAGTAGGGACCAGGTTGACTACCCCTGGTTTATGGTAAAAACTTGTGCATAACTTTTGAATAATAAGACATCAACCATGCAATCTTTATGCAAGGAGAAATTTATGAAGGTGTATTGTATTGAGTTTCAGTCAGTAGATTCTTCTTTTTCATTCACTTTTTTACAACTATTAGATATAATGGATCACTGGAGTGAAATGTCTCTAATTTCTCACATAATGCTGCATCTTGAGCTCAGAAGACGTTGGTAAATAGCAAAGAAAAAAAAAAAAAAAATATATATATATATATATATATATATGAAATTTCAAAAGAAAAATAATGCATTGAATTACAAGCACATGTGAATTTCACACACACATATGGGTGTGTGTGTGTATATGTATGTATATATGCTTCTTAAAATGTCAGTTTTCTCATGAAAAAAATTGTTAAAATTTTGACAATAAAACTTTAGTCCACTATGTGGCAGTGTTGTTTTATCTATATCAGATTGACCATCAGTACTATTTCAGGAACTCTGATTACATTATGGTAAGGACTTTGAGAAAAAGCTAATATTTATTTTATTTCAATATATTTTAAGTCTAAGTTGTTAAACTCTATGTATTTTCTGAAGATTTTAATACATCAGTGACAAATGTATATCAAAGTGAATAAAAGAAACAATTGTGATACATTAGATCATGATAGGAGTTCAAGGATGCCTGGGACTCCATAATATTTGTTTGTAGTCTGTACTATGCTGCAAAACCTAAGGAAGTAAAAAACGTGAAATTGAAATAAAACATTTTTGTTGTACATTGGCAGGGTATAAGGCTAGACTAGTGTGTAATTAAAATTGCAATCATGTAATGCTTTGTATTTTATAAATTCATTTAATTTGGAGATTTGTTTCATTGCCAACTGTAGTTTGACTGATTAAATTCGCAAATTCGCAACCGAAATGTCGCAGAACCACGAACCAAACTAAACTTGCAATGGATGAGCATGTTTGTTCTGATTCGTGATTCTGAATTTCGTCCATGATGCGATTAATGAAAAAAAAGGTGATTGATGGTTAGGGGACAGTCACTAAATGTTAATTTTATTCACAGATCAAGTGATAAGTGATAAATAAAGGGGGGAAATAGCGGTAAAAAAAATCAATCTATTTATAGTATTATGTAATAAATGGTTAGTCTTATTAATTTTCTAGAATCCTTTTTTTGTTAACGAAATTCGGCAAAACTGAACCGCCAGCAAAATTCGTCAATCTTGAAATTTTTTTTTCAGGCAAAATGGTTTCTCCTGTATTTTTTCACAGTGCAAAAGTATATACATATATTTTCTGTTTCTTAATTAAGTTCCCTTTGCATATCTCCATGTATGAGGAAGAAATAGGAACTATAGTTTAATGTTCTCCTATCCTTCATACTTTATCAGTTGTCTGTGTCCATGAGGACTGGTGGCTGTGAAGAAGACATCTACACATTAAGCAGAGCTTTAAGGTGAAAGTCTAAGTCCCTGCTTTAACCTTACTTATGGTCACAGATAACAGCTGTGCTGTCACTCTTACAATAAGATGCTTTCAAATAGTCCTGAGTGCAGGGAGGTCTGTGCGGGAGGAGGCAGGCGCGCTTAAGTAGAGCGCCTCTGCCACTTCCGGTAGCTCAGAGGAACTAACGGAATAAAGCAAACCTCTTTGGCTGTTTTATTGAGGTTTTCCATAGCAAATTTATAAAAGTGCCGATTTCTCATAGAAATCAGCACTTTTATAAACTGGGTTTAAAGTAGGATATTCCTCACCCATAAAGTATTTCAGAGAGGAGAAGTGCTTTTGGGGTGTGGAGTGGTTCTTTAATGTGCTGGCATAGCCCACACTTTCTACATTTTAAAAACTGAATAACTGCTAAAGATAGAAACATAGAAACAGAATGTGACGGTAGAAAAGAACCATTCGGCCCATCTAGTCTGCCCAATTTTCTAAATACTTTTAATTAGTCCCTGGCCTTATCTTAAGTCTAGGATAGCCTTATGCCTATCCCACACATGCTTAAACTCCTTTACTGTGTTAACCTCTACCACTTCAGCTGGAAGGATATTCCATGCATCCACTACCCTCTCTGTAAAGTAATACTTCCTGATATTATTTTTAAACCTTTGCCCCTCTAATTTAAGACTATGTCCTCTTGTTGTGGTAGTTCTCCTTCTTTTAAATATAGTCTCTTCCTTTACTGTGTTGATTCCCTTTAGGTATTTAAATGTTTCTATCATATCCCCCCTGTCTCGTCTTTCCTCCAAGCTATACATGTTAAGTTCCTTTAACCTTTCCTTGTAAGTTTTATCCTGCAATCAATGAACAAGTTTAGTAGCCCTTTTCTGAACTCTCTCTAAAGTATCAATATCTTTCTGAAGATACGGTCTCCAGTACTGCGTACAATACTTCAAGTGAGGTCTCACCAGTGTTCTGTACAATGGCATGAGCACTTCCCTCCTTCTACTGCTAATACCTCTCCCTATACAACCAAGCATTCTGCTAGCATTTCCAGCCGCTCTATTACATTGTCTTCCTACCTTTAAGTTATCTGAAATAATTACTCCTAAATCCCTTTCCTCAGATGTTGAGGTTAGTAGGGTATCAAATATCCTATACTCTGCCCTTGGGTTTTTACGTCCAAGGTGCATTATCTTGCACTTATTCACATTAAATGTCAGTTGCCATAGCTCTGACCGTTTTTCTAATTTTTCTAAATCATTTGCCATTTGTCTTATCCCTCCTGGAAAATCAACCCTGTTGCAAATTTTAGTATCGTCAGCAAAAAGACATACCTTACCATCAAGACCTTTTGCAATACTGGTCCAAGTACAGATCCCTGAGGTACCCCACTGGTAACTAGACCTTGCTTTGAATATACTCCATTGACTACTACCTTCTGTTGCCTGTCATTTAGCCACTGCCTAACCCATTCAACAATATTGGAATCCAAACTTAAAGATTACAGTTTATTAATGAGCCTTCTATGTGGAACAGTGTCAAAAGCCTTACTGAAATCTAGGTAAGCAATATCTACTGCACCACCCTGATCTATTATTTTAGTTACCCAATCAAAAAAATCAATAAGATTAGTTTGGCATGATCTCCCTGAAGTAAACCCATGTTGTCTCTGATCTTGAAATTCATGTGTTTTTAAATGTTCAACAACCCTATCCTTTAACATGGTTTCCATTACTTTCCCCACTACTGAAGTAAGGCTTACTGGCCTGTAGTTGCCTGACTCCTCCCTACTACCTTTCTTGTGAATGGGCACAACATTCGCTAACTTCCAATCTTCTGGGACTACTCCTGTTAACAATGATTGATAAAATAAATCTGTTAGTGGTTTTGCTAGTACACCACTAAGTTCTTTTAATAACTTTGGGTGTATTGCGTCAGGCCCCACCGACTTATTTGTCTTTACTTTTGACAGTTGAAATAGAACCTCTTCCTCTATAAACTCACATGTAACAAATTGATCATTTGTCCCTTTTCCTAACTGAGGCCCCTTTCCTTCATTTTCATCTGTAAATACTGAACAAAAATATTCATTGAGGCAATCAGCTAGACCTTTATCCTCTTCTACATACCTTCCTTCTTTTGTTTTTAATCTAACTAATCCTTGTTTTACTTTCCTTTAATCATTTATGTATCTAAAAAATGTTTTATTACCCGTTTTTACTGACTGTGCAGTTTTCTCTTCTGTGTGTGCTTTGGAGGCTCTTATGACTTGCTTAGCCTCTTTCTGTCTAATCTTATAGATAATTTTGTCTTCCTCACTCAGTTTTTTTTTTATAATTACTAAATGCTAACTTTTTGTTTTTTACTATTTTGGCAACATCTGCGGAGTACCACAGTGGCTTCTTACATTTTTTGCTTTTACTGACAAGCCTAATGCAATTTTCTGTTGCCTTCAGCAGTGCAACTTTTAAATAATCCCATTTCTCCTGGACTCCATTTAAACTGCTCCAGTCTGACAAGGACTCCTTTACACATATTCTAATTTTAGAAAAGATTAGAAGGGTTATTCACTAAACTGGGAAATTAAAGTGAGTTCCAAGTGAACATTAAATTTAAAGGCATACTATAGGCTCCACTTCAGCTTATGCAATGTCCAAGTCCCACTTAGTGCTGCAATGTAAAACATTGCAGTTTTTGAGAAACTACAATAATTATATTGCAGGACTAAGACAGCACTTCCTGGTGGTTAAGCGAGTTTTGGTCACCTAACTTATGCTTAATGTCCTCACAATCTGCCTAAAGCGCTCACGGGGCTTGTGAGGGAGATCAGTGCTGGAATCGGGTAAGTGTTAAAAGGGTTTTTCAACCATTGCAGCGCCGGGAGGGCTGTGAGGGAGAGGGGGCCAGAGGGAACTATAGTGTAGAGAATACAACTTTGTTCTTTACACTATAGAATCGCTTTGAGGCTAAAAAAAGCTTAAAAAAAGCATAGCTGACTTAGAGAATGTATTCAGTTCGGCTGTTATGTCATAAAATGTAAGATTTACTTTATATTGTCACTTTAATAAATAAACCCAAATATAAGCATTTTCTATACAGTTTGATGGACTTTAGATTAGAAATAAAAAAAAATAAAAAAATAATACATAGCAGAAGGACTAAAAAATCTACACCAGAATCATGTCTTACAATTCTAAGCACTCTGCTGGATCTAGTTGCAGATCTAGTTGTAATCATACAAAAATAATACATGATATGTACGAATTTTGTAATCAATAACCTCAATACTATTTGCCATGAAACAGTGTTTATGAATATAAATCTGGAGACCATATCTAACCAACATTCTGATTCAAAGAACCTATGATAGTTGTGTAGCAAAAATCACTAGCATCTAGTAACAAAGGGAACAGTCAGAGGAACATTTCTTTAAACACAGAAACAATTATCCTGCTGCTAAATGAGATAAGTATACAATTGTTCAAAATAACCACTCTACATTAGAGTCATCGGGGAGAAGATAATATGTTTGTCTCTCTGTCTCTGTGACTTCTCCAAAGAGGGTGGAAACATTTGTTCGTGTGTTGGTAGTCACTCATGTGAAACACAAAAAGTCTGAGAAATAAATATGGAAGCAAATGCAGTCTGCACACAGATTGTTATCTACAATTTAAGTGGTTTGGTGTAATGATTTCTGTCCTACATTCTGTTATCTGGACTGTGAAATGCATGTCCTTTATTTTACATTAGCATAAACATAATGTGTTTGTAAAAAGATATAAGGATAAAATCAATAGTTAAATACTTATAGTCAGGGTTAGGGGTGCCACCAAAAATGTTGAGGCCCCTAACACAGCTGAAGGTCTGGGCCCCCGGTGGTCCGCTTCCAAGCCCACCCTCAGGGTATGCCTCCAAGTCCAGCCACAGGCCCGCCTCCAAATTTGCCCACAAGGATGCAGCTTGTGTAGAGTGCATAAACGGTGTGTGTTGTGGATGCAGTGTGTGTTGTGTATTGGATGCAGTGTGTGTGTAAAGTAGATGCATTGTGGCATTGTGTTTGTAAACTCGACACGGTGTGCATGAGTGAATGTTTAATGGATGCATTGTGTGTGTGTTGTGGATGCACGGTGTATGTGTGTAGTGGATATAGTGTGTGCTTATATGTAGTGGATGCAGTGTGTGTGTTTGGGGCTTATGTAGTGGATGCAGTGTGTATATCATAATATACACACTGAACAAAATTATAAACGCAACACTTTTGTTTTTGCCCCCATTTTTCATGAGCTGAACTCAAAGATCTAAGGCTTTTTCTATGTACACAAAAGGCCTATTTCGCTCAAATATTGTTCACAAATCTGTCTAAATCTGTGTTAGTGAGCACTTCTCCTTTGCCGAGATAATCCATCCACCTAACAGGTGTGGCATATCAAGATGCTGATTAGACAGCATGATTATTGCACATTGTGCCTTAGGCTGGCCACAATAAAAGGCCACTCTAAAATGAGCAGCTCATGAAACAAAAGTGTTGCGTTTATAATTTTGTTCAGTGTATATATATATATATATATATATATATATATAGTTCAAAGATTAGGGTGCACTCCACAGGGCTTGTTCAATCACTGTGTTATTTTAATAAATTTAAAAAAAAACATACACAAAATCCTGATCAAAGTTTCAACCCCAATAGGGTCTTTCTCAAGATTTTGGATCTTGAGAAAGACCCTATCGGGGTCAAAATGTTGATCAGGTCTTTATGTATGTTTTTTTAAATGTATTAAAATAACACAGTGATTGAACAAACCCTGTGGAGTGTACCCAAATCTTTGAACTATTTATACAATGTGGGTTTGCACCAGGGTATCAACTAATTTTTTATCTATGAGGTGAGTGCCGAGCTTTCTGTATATATATATATATATATATATATATATTTATTTGTGTACGGGATAATAGTAGACGTATGATTAAATTAATATGATTTAGATAATAACAAAAGTCGGTTGAGGTGTGTTGAAACCGACGAGAGGTTAGACCTGCAATAAAGAGGGCCCACCTTGATGAAATTTAATTTGAGTAATAAAGGGTGCGGAGGGAGGGGAACTTCCGAAATCGGCGATGACAAGTAAGCTTGTATAGGACTAATAATCCCTCCCATAATTACAGGCATATGCCTTCCACATATATATATATATATCAGGGGCGGACTGACCACTCGGGCATATCGGTCACGGACCGAGGGCCCGAGACAGTCAGGGGCCCGGCCGCACAGCCATGCTCCAGCTGGAGAGATCAGATCAGAGATCTCTCCAGCTGGAACGAAAAAATAAATAAAACTATTTAAATGATAGGTTGTGGGGCCCCTGATGCAGCACGGGGCCCCACAACCTACCGCTCTCTAAATTCACCCCCCCCCTCTTCCCATGAGACCTGGCAGCTTCACCTCCTCTCCCTCTCTGCCAGGTCTCCTGCTTCCAGTCCCGCGGTGCTCGTGTGATGGGAGAGGCGGGACAGGAAGTGACCTCACTTCCTGTTTACTCCTCTCACACACAGAGCCCAGTGAGGGGAAGGAGCAGCAGCCGGGGAGACCACAAGGAGCAGAGAGACAGGTAGGCACTAGGTACCCCTCTCCCCCCCCCACTGTCACTAATTACCCCCCCACTGTCACTAATCACCTCCCCTCACTGTCACTAATTACCCCCCCACTGTCACTAATCACCTCCCCTCACTGTCACTAGTCACCCCCCCACTGTCACTAATCACCTCCCCTCACTGTCACTAATTACCCCCCCACTGTCACTAGTCACCCCCACTGTCACTAGTCACCTCCCCTCCTGTCACTAGTCCTTCCCGCTGTCACTAGTCCACCCCCCACTGTCACTAGTCCCACCCCCCTCACTGTCACTAGTCACCCCACTGTCACTAATCACCTCCCCACTGTCACTAGTGCCCCCCCTGTCACTAATTACCCCCACTGTCACTGGTCACCCCACTGTCACTAGTCACCTCCCTCCCACTTTGCTCACTAGTCACCCCATAATGCTAATCACCTCCCCACTGTCACTATTGCACCTCCCCTCACTGTCACCTAGTCCACCCCCCCACTGTCACTGTTGCTACTGTCACTAGTCACCCCACTGTCACTAATCACCTCCCCCTGCTGTCACTAGTCACCCCCCCCACTTTCAGCCGCTGAGTACCCCACTGTCATAGTCACCCCACTGTCCTAGTCACCCCACTGTCTGTAATCACCTCCCACTGTCACTAGTCACCCCCACTGTCACCTAGTCCACCCCTCCTGTCACTAGTCACCCCCCACTTTGTCACCTAATCACCCCCACTGTCACTAGTCCACCTCCCCTCCTGTCACTGATCACCCCACTGTCACTCATCCACTTCCTGTCTGTAATCACCCCCCCACTTTGTCATAGTCCACCTCCCTCACTGTCACTAGTCACCCCCCCACTGTCACTAATCACCCCCCACTGTCACTAGTCACCCCCCACTGTCACTAATCACCCCCCACTGTCACTAATCACCCCCCACTGTCACTAGTCACCCCCCCACTGTCACTAGTCACCTCCCCCCACTGTCACTAGTCACCTCCCCCCACTGTCACTAGTCACCCCCCCCGTGTCACTAGTCACCCCTCCTCACTCTGTTGCTAGAGTGAGGGAGGGGATGACCAGTGACAGAGTGAGGGAGGGGGTGACTAGTGACAGAGTGAGGGACGGGGTGACTAGTTACAGAGTAAGGGAGGGATGACTAGTGACAGAGGGAGGAATGGGGTGACACAGTGACAGAGGGAGGAGGTGACTAGTGACAGAGGGAGGAGGTGACTAGTGACAGAGTGAAGGGATGACTAGTGACAGAGTTAGGGAGGGAGTGACTAGTGACAGAGGGAGGGATGGGGTGATGTGACAGTCACCACCTCCCTCACTCTGTCACTAGTCACCATCTCCCTCCCTCTGTCACTAGTCACCCTCTCCCTCATTCTGTCACTAGTCACCCTCTCCCTCATTCTGTCACTAGTCACACCCTCCCTCACTAGTCACCCCCGTCACTAGTCACCCCTCCCTCACTCTGTCACTAGTCACCTCTCCCTCACTCTGTCACTAGTCACACCCTCCCTCACTCTGTCACTAGAGTGAGGGAATGACTAGTGACAGAGTGAGGGAAGGGGTGACTAGTGGCAGAGTGAGGGAAGGAAGGGATGACTGGTGACAGAGTGAGCGGATGACTGGTGACATAGTGAGTTAGGGGGTGACTAGTGACAGAGTAAGGGACGGAGGGGGTGACTAGTGACAGAAAGAGAGAGGGAGTAGTGACAGAGTGAGGGAGGTGGTGACTAGTGACGGAGTGAGGAAGGTGGTGACTAGTGACAGTCACCACCTCCCTCACTCTGTCACTAGTCACCCCTTCCTTTCCTCACTCTGCCACTAGTCACCCCTTCCCTCACTCTGTCACTAGTCACCCCCTCACTCTACTGACAGAGTAAGGGAGGGAAGTGGTGACTAGTGACAGAGTGAGGAAGGGGGTGACTAGTGACAGAGGGAGGGGTGACTAGGGACAGAGTGAGGGAGGTGGTGACTAGTGACAGTCACCACCTCCCTCTCTGTCACCAGTCATCCCCTCACTCTGTCACTAGTCACCCCTTCCTTCCCTCACTCTGCCACTAGTTACCCCTTCCCTCACTCTGTCACCGCCTCACTCTGTCACTAGTCACCCCCTCACTCTGTCACTAGTCACCCCCTCACTCTAGTGACAGAGTGAGGGAGGGTGTGACTAGTGACAGAGAGAGGGAGGGGGTGACTAGTGACAGAGTGATGGAGGGAAGGGGTGACTAGTGACAGAGTGAGGGAGGTGGTGATTAGTGACAGAGGGAGGGATGCGGTGACTAGTGACAGTCACCACCTCCTTCACTCTGTCACTGTCACCCCCTCCCTCACTCTTTCACTGTGTCACCCCCTTCCTCACTCTGTCACTAGTCACCCCTTCCTTCCCTCACTCTGTCACTAGTCACCCCCTCACTCTAGTGACAGAGTGAGGGAGGGTGTGACTAGTGACAGAGGGAGGAGTGACTAGGGACAAAGTGAGGGAAGTGGTGACTATTGACAGTCACCACCTCCCTCACTCTGTCACCAGTCATCCCCTCACTCTGTCACCAGTCACCCCTTCCCTCCCTCTGTCACCTGTCACCCCCTCACTCTAGTGAAAGAGTGAGGGATGGTGTGACTAGTGACAGAGAAAGAGGAGGGGGTGACTAGTGACAGAGGGAGGGATGAGGTGACTAGTGACAGTCACCACCTCCTTCACTCTGTCACTAGTCACCCCCTTCCTCACTCTGTCACTAGTCACCCACTCTCTCCCTCACTCTGTCACTAGTCACCCCCTCTCTCACTCTGTCACTAGTCATCCTCTTCCTTACTGTCACTAGTCCCACCCTCCCTCACTGTGTCACTGTGTCACCCCCTTCCTCACTCTGTCACTAGTCACCCCTTCCCTCACTCTGTCACCTGTTACCCCCTCACTGTCACTAGTCACCCCCTCACTGTCACTAGTCACCCCCTCACTCTGTCACTAGTCACCCCATCACTCTAGTGACAGAGTGAGGGAGGGTGTGACGAGTGACTAGGGACAAAGTGAGGGAGGTGGTGACTAGTGACAGTCACCACCTCCCTCACTCTGCCACTAGTCACCACCTCCCTCACTCTGTCACCAGTCATCCCCTCACTCTGTCACCAGTCATCCCCTCACTCTGCCACTAGTCACCCCTTCCCTCACTCTGTCACCTGTCACCCCCTCACTCTAGTGACAGAGTGAGGGACGGTGTGACTAGTGACAGTCACCACCTCCTTTACTCTGTCACTAGTCACCCCCTCCCTCACTCTGCCATTGTGTCACCCCCTTCCTCACTCTGTCACTAGTCACCCACTCTCTCCCTCACTCTGTCACTAGTCACCCCCTCTCTCACTCTGTCACTAGTCATCCTCTTCCTTACTGTCACTAGTCCCACCCTCCCTCACTGTGTCACTGTGTCACCCCCTTCCTCACTCTGTCACTAGTCACCCCTTCCCTCACTCTGTCACCTGTTACCCCCTCACTCTGTCACTAGTCACCCCCTCACTCTAGTGACAGAGTGAGGGAGGGTGTGACGAGTGACTAGGGACAAAGTGAGGGAGGTGGTGACTAGTGACAGTCACCACCTCCCTCACTCTGCCACTAGTCACCACCTCCCTCACTCTGCCACCAGTCATCCCCTCACTCTGTCACCAGTCATCCCCTCACTCTGCCACTAGTCACCCCTTCCCTCACTCTGTCACCTGTCACCCTCTCACTCTAGTGACAGAGTGAGGGACGGTGTGACTAGTGACAGTCACCACCTCCTTTACTCTGTCACTAGTCACCCCCTCCCTCACTCTGTCATTGTGTCACCCCTTCCTCACTCTGTCACTAGTCACCCACTCCCTCACTCACTCTGTCACTAGTCACTCCCTCCCTCTATCACTAGTCATTCCTTCCCTCTGTCACTAGTCATTCCCTCCCTCTGTCACCAGTCATCCCCTCACTCTGTCACCAGTCACCTCTTCCCTCCCTCACTTTGCCACTAGTCATCTCTTCCCTCCCTCCCCCACTCTGCCACTAGTCACCCATTCCCTAACTCTGTCACTAGTCACCCCCTCTCCCTCCCTCTGTCACTAGTCACCCACTCTGTCACCAGTCACCCCCACTCACTGTGTCTCCCCCTCACTCTGCCACCACTCAACCCCTCCTTCCCTCACTCTGCCACCAGGTACCCCCTCACTCTGCCACCTGTCACAACCTCCCACACTCTTCCACCTGTCACCTTCTCCCTCATACACTCTGTCACCTGTCACATATGCATTCACACAGACACTATATACAAAAAAGCACATGTAGTCATCCAGACATGCACAAGTGCATTCACACAGACTCAAATACAAACATGCATTGATACACAGGTCTTCACAATATACACATCCAAAGGAATGCCGTATTATGAGTTATATTTAACATTTATTTAATGCACGTATATTTGGCCTTCAAAGGGCCTGGGATCTAATTTTGCCCGGGGGCCCCAAAGGCTCTCAGTCCGCCCCTGATATATATATATATATATATATATATATATATATATATGTGTATATATATATATATATATATATATATATATATATATACAGCAAAATCCAAATAGGTTATGGTGGGGAAAAATTGTGATTGAAAACCCCTTCCACCTGAAGTCTGTGGATAGTTAATGCAATGTTAAACAAAAATCTGCACACCAATCAAGCCATAAGACTTGTTTTTCCCACAGAAATCCCAAATCTGCAGTGATATATATACACACATATAGCTACACTGCCACACATATACACAGATACACAGACACTCATGTACACAGAGACTTAGATACACACTGACACAGAATACACACACAAACACAGATACACACACTGACATACAAATACACACACAGACACACACAAACTGACACACAGACATACATACTGATGCACACATGCAGGTCATTGTTTTAGCCACCCTCCTGTCTCTTGCCTTTTGGATGCAGGAGGGTGGCTAGGGTTGTTGGGTGTCGCTCTGGCAGCTGGCTCTCTCCTCCTCACGGATTCCACTCTGCCTCCTCCCTCATGCATAGAGTAAGCTGGGAGGAATTGACAGACACAGTTGTATAAGTTGATAGAGAACTAATTTTTCCAGCACTGAAGGATGGACACTGATGCTACAGACTGGATATGTGAGAAAGCTTCATTTTTTTGTCAGGGTAAGAGGGTCAAGTGAGTAATTAATTTTCCACTGACCTTTTCCGTTCGATTTTGGATACATCTCTGCTTTTGAACTTAAAATGGCTCCCGTTCCTCATTTTTCATTAATTAAACATTATAAAACATTTTAACACTATCTATTTTGTTTAATCTAGATATATAATTATCTAATGTTGGCAACTCAGAACTGGCATTGCAAAAATGCCTGATATTGCTTAGCCATCATGCAATTAGGCAATACTGCAGGTCAGCACAGTCATAGTCACCATTGTTCCTGCTGTTATGGCTGCCTGAATGTCCTTCTCAATTATTTTTCAAAGTTCAGCGAGAAAAGCTACATAAACGTTTTGCAGCATTTTTTGTTCTGCAGACATCTACATCTCTTCAGGTCTAGTGTTTGGGTTGTTGGCTTAAAAGGGAACTTTATATTTATCCAATCAGCCTCAACATTCAAAGCATCTGACTAATATTATGTAGATCCCCCTTGTGCTGCCAAAACAGCTCTGATGCTTTGAGGCATGGGCTCCACAAAACCTCTGAACATGTCCTGTGGTATCTGGCACCAAGACATTAGCCGCAAATCCTTTAAATCCTACAAATTGCGTGGTGGGGCCTCCATTTGTGAGATTTGTGGTTCCAGTACATCCTACAGATGCTCGAACGGATTGAGATCTGGGGGATTTAGAGAATAAGGCAACACCTTGAACTCTTTGTCATGTCCTTCAATCCATTTCAGAATTTTTGCAGTGTGGCAGGGTGCTGTAGCAACCCACAAGAGATGTTCTGGAACTCAGATACAGTAACAGCTCTCCCTTACAAGCATAATTCACTGAGATCCCGAGAGGGAAAACACAGGAGACAAAGGCACCATAAACACCACAGACTGACTTTCAGAGCATCGTGGGTGCCTCAGGACATTGCCCAGAGCAAAATCCTACCTACACCACCCTACCTTCTTCATATAGTGAATCTTGCTGCCATGTCTTCCCCAGATAATGAAGCACTTCCACCCTGTCATCCTGCTGATCTAAAAGATCATAAGACCAGACAACCTGCGTCCATTGTTCCATGGTCCACTTCTGATGCTCACGTCCCTGTTGAAGGCACTTTCAGCTGTGGACAGGGGTAACCCTCTGGCTGGTCTGCAGCTACACAGCCCAATATGCAACCAACTGCAAAGCAATGTGAGTTCTGGCACCTTTATATTATGGCCAGCATTAAGCTTTTCAGCAACTTGAGCTACAATAGCTCTTCTGTGTGATTGAACCAGATGGGCTATTCTTTGCGCCCCACATGCATCAGTGAGTCTTGGGCACCCATGACCCTGATATCGGCTCATTCGTTATCATTCCTTGCATTAGTTATAGTAGCTACTAATTGCTGTATACCGGGAACACCCCACAAGACTTTCCGTTTTGGAGATGCTCTGATAGCAATATGTAATTTCTACTTGGCCCTTGTCAAAGTCACTCAGATCTTGTCTCTTGCTTCCAACATATGAAATTAAAGAACTGACTGTTCACTTTCTGCCTAATACATCCCACCCCTTCACAGGTGCCAACAATATAATGAATATCAGTGTTTTTAATGTTGTGGCTGATCAGTGTATATTTTTAGCTTTAAATAAAAATGAATAATCCAAGAAATTGTTTTTTTTCCAAAATTTTTCATGTTAACAAAAACAACAACACACATTGTGGTATAGAGCAATGCATCACTATCCAGGCAATTTAACGCGTGTGAAAGACAAACGCATGACAGATATACCTAATTTGAGTTATATTTTGGATTCATCAGCCTGGCTAGTAGCAGGATAGTAAATAACCATTTCTGGCAAGTTGCATAACCCATAGAACATTCTCTCTTTGTGATTACAGAGCAGACACACAAAGCCAACCTTCTATATAATTACAATGAACATGTAGTGTGAAAGAAGTAGCTGAACATTTTGATATCAATGCATACAAAATGACAGCCCATAATTATTCCCCTTTAGTAATGGGGAAAGTACAGATAGAAAGAGAACAAACTGAGAAAAACAGTGTAAATGTGAATCCTGATATATTTTTTTAAACTGGAAAGTACAGGAACTATTTATATCTTAATTTCTATTATTTTAGATTTATTTTTCTGAAAATGTACACGTTTACATATCTTCTACAACAACTATTTTTTGTTGAACTACTAAATATAGTAATAAAAGTAATATGAGACATGAATAGACAATAAATGTATTTTTCGAGAATCAAATAATTATTTTTCTGTTAGCGTTTTTTTTTTGCCTCAAAATGTCTATAAAGGTGGGGGACACATTCACTTAATGGGGATCACTCACTGATGGTTTCAAGAACTGTGATATTTTCTATCAGTCAGTTTGACGATCTGGCTTATTTACTTTCATAACTTGTAGGCTGGCTTTTAAGCTTAACTCAGCTCAGCCAACTAATTATTATACTGAACTTTGCTCAATGCCAGGAAACTAACAGGCATAAGTCAATAAACAAAAGCTACAAATAATAAAAACATAATAAAACATATATCTTGGTATATGTCAAATTCCAGTTTCTGATAACATGCTCCATGTAACATTGAGCCTTTAGGTGCCAATGCCATATAGGAGAGCTGATCACGTAGTCTCTATCGATGTTTGTTGTTGTCCAGTGGACACCCCATTTTTAAATATAAATAAATATTTTTAATAAAGAAGGTTGATTGTCTTTCTCAGTATGAGGGAACCAATTGGCTGTCTTCATCTGATGGGGCTAATATACTGGCACCCCTCTCCCAGTTAAAACTATATTAACTAAACTACACATTTTAGCAAATTGACGTGCAAAGAATAAAACTTAGACTAAAGTAGATGTTTGATTTGGAAAATTATCCTATTCATTTAGCCTGACTTCTCATTTTACTCATGTAGCCTGAATTTTCCCATTTGGATTTGAATTCACTATAATTCAGAGCTTTGTGAATAAACTGCCTTGTCTTACTATGTGTAGCATTTATGCCAGATACAGCTTTTCTTTTCCAGCCCATGAAACCACAACACCATTTAGTAAATAGCTACAGTTTCTATGGTTTGTTTACACCACTCGTTTTGGTTGGAACATTTTACTAACTGGCATTGTGGCAAAGTTAAGCCAGTTTGTACATTAACATTTTATTTTTGGCATTACTTTACGGGAATGACAATTAGTACAGTAAATTGAAATGTTTATCTTAAAGTGTTTTATAACAGGTGCCTTTCAAATTCTGAATTTACTATTTATAACACTTAAAAAATATACTGAAAAATTATACAGTGATTAAAAAACTTCATGCTGGTCACTTAATTTTGTTTTATTGCAATTTGGTTGTTTCTTGGTCTCTGGCACTAATGAGTTATAATACATTGTATAAGAGTCTATACTCTTACTTGCATATAATTTTTATTGACTTTCTTTTAAACAAATACTGTTCTAGCTTTTTTGCAATGGAGTTCTACATCATAATCTCCTTAAATGATTCTGGCACATTAAATCGTTCCCTTGGTTCAGCTGCAGAGCCCCTTGGAAAAAGCTATGAACAGCAGAAAATGATTTATTTACTGCCAAAATCCACATTCTGGAGGAAAACACGGTATATAGGATTACATGAGTCAGTTTGAAAACAACAAGAATGCTGGGGGATTAACTGTTTTGTTTATAGATCAACGGCAATATTAAAGGGATTTCTGGGAATCTGAGCCCAAAAGGAATTATGTATTGTATATTTCAATTAAAATACTACTATGCTTCTAGAGGCTACTGATGAAGGATCACCACCATCATAGATTATGAATCTATTGGCAGACTAAACAATAGGTGAAGCTGTAGCAAGTATATACTACAACATTAGCCACAATGTTAAAACCACCGGTCTAATATTTTGTAGGTCACTTTGCAAAATAGCTCTGGTGCATTGAGGAACAGATTTCACCTCTGAACATGTGCTACGGTACCTGGAACCAAAACATTAGTAGCAGACCCTTTAATTTCTGCAAGTTGTGAGATGCGGCCTCCAGGAATGGGATTTGTTGTTCCAGCATACCCCACAATCAGATTGAGATCTGGGAATTTGGAGGCCAATATAACACATTGAACTCTTTGCCATGTTCCTCAACCATTCCTGAATATCCACACGAATGTCAAGACCCAAGGTTTCCCAGCAGAACATTGCCCAGAGCATAAAACTGACTCCACCGGCCTGCCTTCTTCCTATAGTGCATCCTTCTGCCATCTCTTCCCCAATTAAATGATGCACACGCACCCAACCATCCACCTCATCTAAAAGAAAACATGATTCATCAGACCAGGCAACCCTCTTCCATTGCTCCATGCTCCAGTTCTGATGCCCATGTCCCCATTGAAGGCACTTTCAGGGGTGGACAGGGGTCATCATGGGCACTTTGACCAGTCTGCGGATATAAAGCACCATATGAAGCAGACTGCGATGCTGTGTTTTTTGACACCTTTCTATTATGGTCAGTATTATGTTTCTCAGGAATATGAGCTACAGTAGCTCTTCTGTGTGATTGGACAATGTAATTCAAGAACCAAGACCACTATAAAATTGTCTACAGATGGTTTCTGAATTATTTTAGGTTACCTAAAATGAATAAAAATATATCTGATAAATGTTGTAGAGGAGAAGGGGTGAGGCCTGATTGTCAAGCGAACCAGACGTGCTCAGCTAGAGCTCCTGAGGCTGGTGCCCAAAATCAGGGACTACTCCTGAACCACTCAATATTGCTGACCACAGATAACAATCTTTTGATCAGAGGACATCATTGAACCTATCGATACCTTGTTCGAGTCTCCTCATCATTAGATTTACAGAGTCGAGACCTGCGGCCTACATGAGTCTGAGCCGTGGAGAGGTGGCCACTTTGCCTGTTCTTTGGTTGATGGAATACCTCCCCACTACCCTGCTCCATGCACTCTTACCGACTGATGACAGCCGACACTGCACTGATCCTGACCATGGCAGACTACTTCAAGATGGCAGATGTTCCTTTATTTCCTGAACATGAGCTACCACCATCTGTGACAACCTGTCAGGGCATGATTGAGCACTTGATGCAGTGGGTTTATGACCTTTTTGACTGTTTCTGGGCAAAGTTGGAAGTTTGTCTTGTGACAGAGCCGGCTCGGAGTCTGGAGAGCCAGCAGGGATGATAAAGATGAGGGTTAACGAGGCACCTCCATACAAGCACCTGTGACTCACATCTGTGGCCTGCCTAGGCTGAGAGCCTCTGGGGATGTACCCCCACTGCATCGACCCCTGAGGCTGATGAACACGCACCACAGGTGGCGACATACCATCCAGAGCTTCCAGCAATCCCTGAACGGGAAGTACTTGGACTCAGACCCAAGTATCTGAGCCAGGGTTTAATGATGCTGGCCCTCATAACGGCCTGGGGCTGGAGGTAGACCAAGCCTCGATCCTTTCTTGCGGAACCTCTCAGCTGCTTCTCATGGTTCCCAATATGGGGAGTTGGCCAACTCTGAACTCACCTACTATGGAGCTAATTGCTAACACCAGCTTTCATTTATATGCCCATGTTTTTGTAATTTTGATTTGTGTTTTCTTTTCTTTACAGCTATGTTGCAATGCGATAACATGAGGCTTCAGTGGTATTATGATTTTGTGCACCTAGCCTGATATAATGCTCCAATAATATGCCAGCTAAATTACCATTGCCTAGCCTAGATTATCACCCCAGACATATATATTGTTCTATCACTTATTAGCCTGCCCAAATGCCAACTACATGCCAACCAGCATCCTTTTAACCCCTTAAGGACCAAACTTCTGGAATAAAAGGGAATCATGACATGTCACACATGTCATGTGTCCTTAAGGGGTTAAATATGTGTTCTTGCTCAATACTGCTCACAGTGATCCTAATTTTATTTATATATTGTAGTGCCAATATGTTTGTTTTGTGCTGTGTGGCAACTCGATATCGTGTGGTTCTATAATTTTGTACATCGAGTCTGTTCTGAAGCACCTACACTATGCCTCCAAGCACTAACACTTTAATTGTTTAGTTTTGACACTGTTTTACTTTTCATTGCTTTGATCATGTGAATTTTGTATTCTGTATACTTAAAATGCTCTTACAATAGATTAATTGAAGTAGTGGTGGGTTTAACACAATATGGGCATATGGTGGAACTGAATCTCCATATTTGTACTTAATACTGAATACTTAATCTGTATCATGTAAAAAAGAAATCCAGACCAGATCAAAAATGAAAAGCTTTAATCATCACAGACCTCCAAAGATTACTTTTGGATTGAAGAATATTCAATGCACTGTGATCAGTTGGCTATATGATACAATCTCATGGTAACTGTCAATATATGTCTGTTACGTCCTCTTCAAAAATTTTCTAATATAATGCCTCTGCATTCTTTATATCTGTGGTCTATTCATCATTTTGCTCATGCTCCTCTGTGTCAGGTACATGAATGGAGCAGAAGAGACATATGCTTGCAAGACTTCTATGAGTCTTAAATCATTTAAAAAGTGCCTTAAAACCCATCTCTTTAGGAAAGCTTTTATGGCCTCTCAGAGTAACCTCACCCTCACTTTTCTGTCCCTTGTTCTCTCCTAAAGTGCAGCACTCTACTATCTCCTCCAGCTCTGCTTCACTCCAATCTTATTTCATTGCTATTTCCTTTCCTATTGTCTTTCACACCCCACCTCCTATAGACTGTAAGCTCGTTTGAGCAGGGTCCTCTTCAACCTATCGTTCCTGTAATTTTTTTGTAATTGTCCTATTTATAGTTAAATCCCCCCTCTTACAATATTGTAAAGCACTATATGCTGGTGCTATATAAATGGCAATAATAATATTAATAGTTATGAATTACTGATTCTAGCCCTAAATGGATATAAGGAACAAATTGAGTGAGTTTGGATATTATTATGTCACGTTTTGAGTTAATAAACATAAGCACTTAAATTCTGGATAATTTTGGATATTAACAAATGTAACTTTATGTTAATGATTTATATTAAAATATGCATTTTACTATTAAACACAAAAATGTATCTCGTCACATGGTGGTTGTTTGGTAAGGTGGCAGTGTCTAAGGAGCAGCAAATTGAGGGGACATTGATTCATAATATAGATACATAATTGCCGAGAAATCTAGGTTGAAATAAAATGCATGTTCATTAAGTTTAACCATTAAAACACATCTTTAATACCGTTGATCCAGAAGATCCCTCCCCCAATTTGAAGCAATGGTCAATTATGATACAAAAAGGGAATAATATTTTTTGACTCTGTAATGTCAATCAGATTTCTCTTTGAATTATCAACCTTGGATCAACAATCCAGATAGATGTCAATTATAGCCTCGAAGATTTTATTTTTCCCAAATAACATCCAGGCCTTTTTCAAAAAAACAAAAACAGAAAATAGGGAATTGAGATCACATCCAGAAAATGTATTTCTTTGCAATGGTGGTGCCGTAAAGACCACATTTGATAAAAAAAACAGATTAAGGAAAAGCGCAACACAAAAATAAATACAATTATAAATGTAACAATGTTTATAATGTTACACTATGTGGCCATATTGTATTAAAATCCCCACAATGTTACAGTACCCCAATATTGGTTGATCCTATACTAATTATAATATGGGAGATAAAAAGGTTAACTGCAATACTAACTGCTTAAACTACTTCCTGAGACTCTCCTGAAATGTATGCTTTCCTGTGGTCACCTCCAAAGAGCCACCGATAGTGGGGGGAGGAGAGGGGTGCTCAACCCAAAAGGAATTTAGCCCTCCACTATAGGTGCACTTTTGGAAGTGATCACACTAAATCAAAGAACAATTTTGTCATTTAAACCAACTGATTTTAGTTGTAATTGTAACCTTTTGTGCAGAACTCTATCAAATACCTTAGCAACATCCAAAAAGATCACATCCACAGGAAAAGCCTGACCTATATTTCTATTAATTTCTTTTTTAGAGCGTAATAAAGTTAGGTTGTAATGACCTATCAAAGGGATGCAAAATGTGTGAATTAGTGTACTGCAAAATAATATAAATACTATGTATATGTTTCAAATATTTCACTGACACTGGTGAAATTTCCCACCATTTGGTTTACAGAGCAAGCAGAAAGAAGTAATTAATAGAGGTGACAAAAAGGAGAAGTAGTATATATATATATATATATATATATATATATATATATTTGTGGTCAGGGAAGAAAGCTGTATAATTGTGGACCTATACCTATAAACATAAGTATAATAATCGGTTGTGGTGTGCCGAAACCGACGTACGGGTAGACCTGTAAATAAAGAGGGCCCACCAATTAGTAGTTTTAAGCTTTGTGGAGTGCTGAGTGGGGTAACCAAGCGCTGTCAGCAAGGTATGGAGGTAAGTTGAGAGTTTATATAGGCCGGTTGCAACCCCTCCCACAACTACAGGCTCCACCTTCCCATTTGTGGTCAGGAAAGAAAGCTGTATAATTGTGGACCTATAACTATAAGCATAAGTATAATAATCTAAATCGGTTGTGGTGTGCCGGAACCGACGTACAGGTAGGCCTGTAAATAAAGAGGGCAAAAGAGAAATATCAGTTCCATACTTTAATACGTATAGATATACATTAAGTCACCCGTGAATTATTATTTCGACAATTGTTTAAATGCTTGTCTTATCTCTTACCCGCATTTTGGTGAATGCGGGTAACTGTAGTGCCTCGTTTGGCCATACTTCCCTAAAACACCTGTCTTTGAAAATCGCTGCGAAGCCTAGATGACCAAAATACTGGGGAGTTCTCAGATAACGGAGGTATAAACATATTCCTCCTGTTCCAGTCAGACAGAAAATGGTACCACGTGGTAAAATCTGCCCTAGCCTGACTGTCATCGTTGTGTAAGCCTGGTAACAAACTAAGAAGCCATGAGATGAATGCTCGTCCTTGAGGTATGACTCTCATGGCAAAGTTCAGAGAACCTAGGAGTGATTGTAGGTTCTTCTGTGATGCCATTCCTTCATTAAGGAATGACCTGACCTCTGCCCGTATTCTCTGAACTTTGTCCGCTGGCAAGCTAGTGCATCTGAGTCCAGTGCGATACCTAAGAAGGTTAGTCTGGTGGTGGGGCCTACAGTCTTGTTCTCTGCCACTGGTATTCCTAACGTCTTTAAAAATGCCACTGTTTTTATGATGCTATGGGGTACTGCGCCAGGTTTTTCTATTGTCAGGAAGTCGTGCAGGTAATGAATAATTACTGGACAAGCGCAGATATTTACTAGTAGCCAGCAAAGCATTTCCGCAAACTAGTCGAACAATTTGGGGCTGCTTTTGGCCCCGAACGTCAGACAGTTAGCGAAATAGTATAGCCCTTTCCACCTTACACCATGCAAATGCCATAGAGATGGGTGCAAAGGGAGCAGCTTGAAGGCGTTTGAAATGTCAGTTTTCCCGAGCCAAGCCGCTACCCTTGCTTCCAGTATGGCTTGTATGGCGTTGTATGGTGTGGTGCTAGAATGAGGGGCTGACAAGTTAATGATTAAACGTGCTTTATTGTTGTAATTTCCCAGTGCGATTCCTGTTGGGTTGGTTCTCCAACAAGTAAATGGTGGTTGTGTGAATGGCCCTAACATGAAGCCATTCCCCACTTCGGCTTGCAGCAGTTTGTCTACTCTTGTATGGTCAGTTGTGGCTGTTTGTAGGTTTATGCATTCTACCATACCTGCTGGTAGTGCTACCACTAGTGCTCCGTGAATCCCGTGATCAAAAATTGCTTGTGTTTGGATTGATGTGATTTAAGGTAGAACACTAGCATGTCGCCTTTCCGTCAGTCATTTCTTGGGGAACAGGTGGTTAGGGCACATTGTCTTAGCACATTGTCTTAGTGTGAGCTCTGTGGCAGATGGTGCAAACATGTAACAATCTGCAGGCGCTAAAGCTGCAGCCCCCCCAACAATTTTTGAATTTTTTTATTTAACACATGCAGGGAGACTGCCTGTCAGTTCAAACAATCCCCCTGCAGGCAGATGCACAGGCACCTATTGAGGCCATGTGACCGCTCTGTTAGATTGCCTAACTCGCCGAGGGGGGACTGCCTGGGCTGTCAGGCAGTCCCCCCAGACTGGGAGCAACATCGATTGCCAACGGGGGAACGACAGCGTTTGGGTGAGTAACTATTAGCGTTATGACGATTGAGGACTGGTCCTCAAGGGGATATTTCCGATGACGGTCCTGAACCATCAACGGTCCTGAAGGGGTTTAAATACATTTTTTTTTTGTAATGCCATAAGGCAGTTTCATTTGCTCACTAGCTCCATCATGTGGAGAGAGTACAAACTACATTGACAGTGGGATAAAATGTGTTTTTAAATGGAAATATGTATTATGCACTTATCTTCCCACATCTTCACAGATCTTGTATCCATCAATGAAATATCTATTTGGGACCCATGAACTACCATCCAGAGTTATTTCATTGGGTCACATTTTAGGGAGGGAGGTACAGTGTAACGTGCAGCCCAAGAGAGTATTTTTTAGCAAGTGTATATCTTTTATCACATTTATTGGAAAACCACCACTTACCCAAAAAATATTTCTATATTTTACATGATTTGGTTTTGTTTTTTTCCATTGGCTTTATATACATTTTAGAACTGGAGATTCATTTTGTTACGAAATGCAATTCTTCTGAATTAGGGCCAATCAGGTGTTCATAGACAAAGAAATGTAGATGCTACACGCAATGTGAGAGCATGTTTGTTTTATTCAGAATTGATGGGAAAAAATTAAGATTGATTGATGACTAGAGACAGACACTATGTTATTCACAGATCAAGTATTTTTTTATATTTTTAAAATATGTTATATATAAATAGACATTTTCACTGGTCCTCTTTTTTCTTCTATTGCTTTGTTTTCTTTCATTTGTTCTGTGAACCAAATGGTGGGAAATATATTATGGCAGGAATAAATTATGAATATATTTTCTGTACACTGACTGGCCAATTTTCTAATTGTTTAGGTCCTCTTTTTATTTTTATTAAACCTTTTTCTTGTTAATGAAAGTTGGACAAGTTGAATTGCCCTGTGGGTTAAATTATTGAAAAAAAAAAAAGACTTTTCATCATACACAAGTGTAATGTACCGTACTACGGACCAATAGCATACAGAGACAACTGGAGAAGAAGTACGTCTAATTAGAATTTTTTATTAGAAATTATTATACAATTGGATACATAATGCCTCTGTAAACAAATTCCCCATTCCAGGAAACATAAATCCACTGGTATAGTTTTACAGATTATGATGTCACCCTCGGGTGAAGAATGAAGTATCAAATAAGAAAAATAAACATTTATACCAATAAACAGAAACATAACGCGATCCCTATAGTAGAAGTGAGATTCTAATAGGATTGTGTTTATCACAAACCTCCATGAGAGGCCAGTGTTACTTAAACTTGCCATATAATGTATCGATATGGGGGGTGGGGAATATTATATTAAAAGACAGATCTAAAGATCCCTCCTCACAACAGTGCAATGTCTAACAGAAAGCCAAATTCCTTTAAGCTTTCTTTCAAAGTAATTAGAATTATGCCCAATGCACATTTCACCAGGGGCATCAGGCATTTCAGTTGTTAGGCTCTAACTATGGGGAAGTTTAGACTCCCCTTAATACCTAGGATAACACTTAACCTAACAATATTGTCTCTGATCTGTAGAATTTTCTATCGGTGCTACGATTTCTCAGTCTCTTGTTCTTCTTTTCTCTTACCTTTCACAATTCTTCTAATTTTAATTACTTTAAAAGAGAGCTTTAGGGATTTTGGCTTGTTGTTAGATATTGCTATATTCTCAGGATGGAGACTTTTAGACCTTAGGAGAATGTCTTCCCTTCCCACTGTCCTTTTTAATTTTTTTTTATAGACACAGCAACACACTATATGAACTATTGAAGTAACACTGCCCTCTAGGGGCATTTGATAATAAACACAGTCCTACTAGGTTTTCACTTGTCCTATTTCTGCTCTGTATTTTGTTGGCCCAGAGAAATGTATAGACATGAGGTTACCACTCATTTTTTTGACCAATTGAAAACATTTGTTTTCCCTAAAAACATTTTATTTCTTATAAAACAAATCAGATAGATACAATGGGTGTTATAATGAGTTATGGTACAGATTTCCCAGCAGGTATTATAGTTTAGTAAATCAATACCAAAATGAAAACAAAACAAATTCTAATAATGAACAAGTAATATTATGCAATTTAGAAAACAGTTTCTACTCGTAGGTTTTTCTTCCCTATGTTTGATATGTACATTACAAAAATACAGTTTCTTTTAGTACTGAGTTTAAACGAATTTACATCAAAACTACACTCCTTAACACTACATGACATTTTTACCAACAACAATTAAGTATACAACTTGTTAGATCTCACGTAAAACAAGAGCCCGCAGGCAAAAAAAGGCAGTAGTTTTACTTGCGCAAAAGAGCCCACAGGCTAAACGTGTGTTGTTTATTGGACGGGAAGAAAGATGTTTAAAAGGAATATGTTATGACTCATCTCACCCTTCACTCTCACACCACCATGTCCTCATATAAGATTGTGTTACATTTCTGGAAAACACACCTCAGATTTGTACTTGCTCTACCTGCTGTCTTCTTTGATTTGTCCTACTTGGGGACATTTCACCAAGAAGAGTAAACATCCTTTGTTATGCCAACATGTTGAGTGCATTGCCAGCATTCTGGTCTATACACAGAGTGATGGAAGTCACTCAGTTCCTTTACTACGTAGCCGGCACTAGCAGCACTGGCTAGGAAGTTACCATAGCAACCGCAGCACATAGCTGCGGTTGCTATGCTTTGGAGAGCAGAAGGACCATCTGTGGGATGTCTCTTTTGCTCTCCCTTATCAATCAAATCTTCAACATAGAGTATAGTTTGTAGCCCACACATATCTTTGCTGTAGGGAAGAAAGTACTTGAGGGATTTCCCTCAGTGCAGTGAAGATGTTTTTCCTTCCACCAGAATAACTGACAAACAAAACAACATTGCTGTTTAAAAGGGAACTGTCACTTCACATGCTTTTTTATATATTTACTTTTCTTATTCATATATTTAACAAATATGAATTTGTGAAGTGTGAAAAATAACATTAAATATAGAAATCCACACCTCTTTATGCTGCAAATGCGGGCTTCCATCTTAGCTTCCAGTCAATTGTTATTACAGGCTCTGCTTTATGCATCTCCCAGTCAGGATATAGTAAGCATATAGAGAGTAGAAGAAATTAATACATACTTCTTTTTCTCCTCAACATTTACAATGTTTGTCTGGGCTTTGCCTTGTCTGAAATTAATTATGATGTAATTTGCTGAATGTTTGATACAGATTTAAAATGAAATAGATCCTCATATGAAAAAGAGATCTACATACTTATTTGTAGGTTTCAATATTTTATTCAACCGTGTAAATTTCAGACAAGAGACAGTTACCCTTTAGTGAGGGAATCTTATCATGCCTACAAACAAGTTGAATAGAGGTCAGTTTCAACATGGCAGATAGAAAATAATTATGTTAATGAAGATCACTCATGTATCAACATGATTTCAAGTTAAAGGAACACTATAGGGTCAGGAACACAAGCATGAATCCCTGACCATGTACTGTTAAAATCTCTATCTAGCCCCCTGCTCCCCACTATCCCTCTTAAATATAGTAAAATCTTACCTTTATTCCAGACTACCGGTGCTGGCTCCGACCCGATCCACCTCCTTGGCTGACATAATCAGAAGTGATGATCTCAGACAATCGCAATGCTTTCCCATAGGAAAGCATTGGATTGGCTGAGATTGTCAGTTCTGCTCGTCAGGGGCAAAGCCAAATGCCACCCTGGCCAATCAGAGTGTCCATGCAGATGGTGGAGATGCTGAACGTGAACTTTTCAGCACTGACCCAGGAAGCACCTCTAGTGGCCATCTGAGGAGTGGTCACTGAAAGTGTCCCTAGGCTGTAATGTAAACACTACATTTTTTCTGAAAAGGCAGTATTTACAACAAAAGTCTGGAGGAACTGACTATACAAACCAGAGCAACTACATTAAGCTGTAGTTATTCTGGTGATTATAGTGTATTTTTAACCCATTGGTTACTGCTGGAAAATCCCATGGATCAGTTTCAGGTGGTAGAACAGAGGTCTAGTACCAAAATGTCACAATCATAAAACATTCAGAAATAGCTTAGTATGTGTCAATCACTGTGTTATTGGGAATCTTGGGAATATTTAGGAGTTTCATAGGATATATCTTCTGTGACTTATGCTCTTATACACAGTACATCAATTGTCAAGAGGGCTTAGCTTTAAAAACAAAAATTTTTGTTAACATTTTTATAATTATTTCTTATTAAGGTTACCCACGGCTCAATAAACGTACATGATGTGTTGTTGACATGCTATTGCAAATATTTGCAATATCTAGATAACCATGATACTTGAAAAAGTGAGATCAGTGTCATAAAACAGATCAAAAATGAAACATTAAATTCATTTGTAAAGGAATTACTTTAACTATCTAAAAAACAGTATTTTTGTACATTTAAATAATTCTGCCATAACAGTGCAGTGAATATGTCTGTACCTTCTAAAATGAAAGAATTGAATTGGCATCTGACCCAAACACTGATGTTAAGCTCAGGGATATATTAGTGTCTGAGTGCATTAGAGATTTGTGATCATGTTATACAAAGAGGGCAGGGGACGTGAGTCTCTGTTCATGGATGTGCATAATAAAAAAAAGAGGAATTTGTCATCATCTCTCTGCAGGATTCACAAAGGATAATACAATTTACTTGTAAACAAATCAAACAATTATGTGATAAGTGTTGTATTGAGCAGGGAAGTAACCCTTTGATTGTAACCTGTATAAAATACAGCACCTTTCCTTGACCTTTGCCTATCTGTTGACCATAGCACTGTTTTATTATGTGTAATTTTTAACACCATAAAATATTCTTATAAAAGTGCAGGCAATAACACAATTCAAATTACTCTCGTAATTGATAGCATAAGGTGGACTTATGGGTGATATTAAACTTCCTTTAATGACAATTTAAATGCTAGTCCATGAAAAAGCCTCCGGCTCAAGTAATCTTTGTTAAATAACTATTACAATATATTATAAGGTTTGGCTATTTAAAGCATGCCATTGTCTACAAGCTGTGCATAGAAAATAACCTTTTCAAAAATGTCTTGGTTGAAAGCTGTATTCATAGTATGTGATTCTGTCTTTTTTTCAGCCTGTGTTATTTTGCTTTGATTCCGCTTCGGCATTTTGTTATACATCTAGGAGTGTAGGCAGCATATATAAAATTACACATACCCACGCTAAAAGGAACTTCACAATTACCACTCTCTCTAAATCCCATTGAGAGCTTTTATTGTTTATAGCATGGGTGAACAAAAAGCATGTAGCATCGAGCATTGTAGAAAAGATCAGATTGATAGTCTGCATTATCCCACATTTTATATCCCATCTAATGTTCATACCTCTAGAATCAGTCATGAAGAATGAACATTGGCATTTAAAGATTGGTAAACTATTTTCTAACCTTTGCACTGAGTTACTTGACATGTCTTGTTGCACATTGATAGTCTATGCTGAAGGTCTAATACGGTATAATTGTTTCTAATTACCCACTTCAAAACCAGATAGCCCACTGTGCATTGCAGACATTAAATTATAGGTACAATGCAGCTATTAATATTTTTTTTTTTTTTACAGCACCGATGATATCCAAAGCACAATATATAATATTGTTTAGCCCTCATCTTGCACTGCAATTCTTACAATCCAACCTAGTTTGATTGTTAGTCACATCCGGCTTACCAACGTAAAATAATCAATTAACCCTTTAAATGAAATATGGGGTGAACCAAAAGAAAAATAACATTGACCAGTGTAGTTGGATTTTTATTTAAAAATAAAACAGTGCTACTATTGTCATAGTCAAATCTAAACATCATTCTACAGATGGAGCTTTGGAAACCTAATTATGGATAAACAAACTATAAATACTACCTCTACATACACTGCATTAATTACTAGCTTACAATTTATTTAATAAAAATTTAATCAGCAGTCTAACTTAATAGTCTTTGAACCGAACAATTTAGAAGTGTCTCTGTTTATAATAATATAGATATATAATATTTCATTATATTTTATTATGTATAAGCTCAGTGAAATATGTCTCGATTCACATGCTTAAAGGCAAGAAAACACTGTATTATATGGAAGACCTTTGTGTTATATATTGGAAATATATTGAAATAATTGAAGTCAAATCATCAATATATTTTAAAACTTTTTAATAGTGCAATAACAACATTAACAGTTATATAGTACCTAGACCAGATATTACTCAATCCGTGTCAAAACTCGAAATGTCTTGCCTTAGGTATTCTGAAGTAACCTTTCCGAAATCCAAAGGAATCTTAAAACTCTTATATAATTCAGAACTTTTGAACTCAAAAGGGCTATAACGTATGTCACCTTAAACCATGAATTTGACATACTCACCTAAACCTTACTTTGTAGTTGGCTAGAGCTCACCCTTCTATTCAGATCAGTATGTCTCCTTTGCATAGATTAAAAGATAACTCTAAGCATCGTTACCACTATAGGTCACTGCATAGGTGTGATGTGAGGAGCACCTATCATTCCCCACAATATGGCAAACAGTATTGTAAAGGTTTGCTCTCTTACTTGGTCCAAGCTTCTTGCCCTGTTGGGTGATGTGCATTCGACTTCTGCAGAACTGCAGAAACTAGATGTTGATTCCGTCAGTCATTCATTGGCTGAAATAGCCAGCTGATCAATCAAACATAATTGACATTAACCAGCCACAGAACTCTTCTTTTGAGCTGACTAATGACACCTAATGACACTGCTGGAGGTGGAGTTATAACAAAGGGGATGAACTCTATATGTGTAGTGTTTCAAACTGATATTCTACAAATACAGACTCAAAGGAAGTGGTCAAAGTGATTGGAGTAAGCCTTTAAAATGAAAACATCTAGACATGTGTAATTCGTTTCATTCCAAATGTACATTCGTATGAATTTCATGGCATTCGGACATTTGGATGCTTACGAATGTCCAAAGTGCTGAAGTTCCAAAGCGCAGAACCGAACCGAATGCCACTGGTCCGAATTGCCCAAGCAGACAAATTTTTTTTACTTACCCGAATTTCTGAACTGAAGCCAATGCACATCCCTAAAACCATCTCCTTTGAGTTTGCCATTTTTATCCTACCTTTCATTGGGCAATTACAGATAAGGGTGTAGCTTCATTCTAATATTTTGCTGATATCTCCCAAGTTAATTTTGTTCAAATGTAACATCAAATGAGGAAATTTAAAGGGACACTATAGGCACTATATCTGCTTCATGTAATGAATCTGGTTATAGTGTCTGGAGTCCCCTGTTGCCATCATTTCGTTCAGCATTAAACAGTTTTTAATGTTCTTATACTTTAATACTAAACAAGAGACCAGCAGCCTATCCCCTCTGTGCTGCTTTGGAAAATAAGGAAGTATTAGCCTGAGCAGCAATGGGCAGCTGTGATTGGCTGAGAGTGTTAGCTGACTGTCTTTAGCCTATCAGAACTCCCATTGATGGTATGAATGGGTACGATAACAAGGAAAAGGGTAATCTCTGCCTTAGCCACACTTCCAGAAGGGGCCGGAATGTGGATGGTCAATGACCTTTATTTGTTATGTGTTAAACTGCTCTAAAATGGAGGGACAGTGCCAGGGGGCCTACAGGCACTATAATCGATTCAAGGAGTTGAAATGTTATAATGCCTACAGTGTTAATTTCATTTCAACAGGGGCAGAAAATGACTATTGACTTTAGAACTAACTGCACGTCTCCATAGAATGATAACTACTAGTGATTATTACTGTACTTTAAAACTGCTAATGGCTGTTATCTCCATGAATGGGTTAAAACAATTATTAATTATAGTCCCAGTGCTAGACTAATGACCAACAAAAGTAGCAGCATCATATATTACCCTCCACCCTACAGAAGGGGGGGAAGAGTAAGAGAGCCGATAAGCATTTCTTGGCACCTTACTACATAGAAACAAGAAAAAACTGATACATTGTATGATAATCTCATAAAAAGTTTCCAGTGTACTAGTTGGGATTAAAAGTGGGAGTAAAAATAAGCATTTATAACACCAATTTATTGCATGCACTAAACACAGAACTTCTATACATTTCTACAAATTTAAATGTTTGCTAAAAATCTCAATGTCGCAACCAGAAAAAATGGGAATTTTAAGGCAGAAGTATAAAGGATAAAGCAACCCAAGAGTGTGTGGTTGACCTTGAAGACGTAAAGCGACGTGACAGCATAGGAGGTTTAAGTAAGATGCTTGATTTGTAGGTTTGGAGAAAGAGGCAAAAAATAACCATATTTAACTGCAAAAGTCTTGATTCAAGCAAACTCTAATTGTGACATGTACAATATACAAGGCCGTGGCGTGAGTGATAGAGAAGTCGTGAAACTGCATGAAGCGAGCGCACCTGTACGTGGTGATTAGCACATGGAATGGTGGTATCCTGGATAAAATGTAGTGGATCATAGGGAGTGCCTGAAAGAAGACCTTAAAATGAGAGCGTGCGAAAGTGTCAGTGGCTGTGTAGTGGGCACCAGGAATGTAAATGTAGACCAGAAAAAACTGAGGGGTTGCTGCCTGCCAAATCAGCCTGCGAATCAGCCACAGTGGCGGTAGGTATGACCGCCCTTGCTAATGAAATCGCAGGCTGCGGAGTCGTCAGAGCAGCATTCAACTGCCTTGCCAGTCCAAAGATGACCCAGAGTGAGGGAGGCCACCACGAAAGGGTAGATCTGTAACAAAGTAGAGGTCTCTCCAAAGGCCGGCAAGGCATCCGACTCAGTGGGCCAGGCGTCCCTAACGAGTGGTTGCCGAAAAAGGCTGCGAAACCCTGTGTGTGTGGCTGCATCTGTGTGAATTGAAAGTGAGTGTTTGAAAGTGGGGGAATGACCGAAGAGATCCCAATCCATGCGGCTGAAAAACTACTCCAATTGTATAAAACTGCCCTGGCTAGATCGGCCGAATGGTTGGGCAGGGGTTTGCTACCTCATGGAGCAAATTTAAGTAGCCCAGGGACAAGAGACCAACCCTGCGGAATGATATGCACAACAAAGTTGAGGGGCCTAAACCAGGACCGAAGCCCCCTCCTATTGTGCGCAACTCTCCGCAGGAGCAGGACAAACCCATTCCTAATGCGGAACAGAACGTCTGGAAGGCTGGCTTGGAAAGTAGTGGAATCCAATACTATGCCTCAGAAAGCAAGCCTGGAAGAGGGACCGACCGAAAGGGGGGCTGGGGGGGGGAGAGGCTGTGGTGGTGTGAATACTGTTAGGTATTTGTGAACCAGTGAAATCAACAAAAGTTCATCCAGAACGTGGATCACTGATGGACACCCGAATATATTTAGGAGCAGCCAGCAGAGGGTTTCTGCAGAGGGCGGTGCGAAGAGGTCTATGATCAAACTTATTTGGGTACTGTGAATGGCTACCCCGATATGGGTGGTACATCAAGATGAGAAAACGTGAAGACCGGAAAGGGCCGATCGTGAAACCAGCATATGATTTCTGTGGACAGAAGGTGGTCCACCGTAAGTGGGCTACCTAGATGTAGATTATAGGTTAGGGCATACGAGTGTACCCGTGGGGTTGGCGCCAAGGCCCGTGTGAGACCTCTGTGAGAAACCCGGCATCAGAATCTACCATATGCCCAGCTGGGTGTAAATGCAGATAGTTTACCAGGATGTCAATGTTGACCTAGTTAGGCATATCTTGGGTGACAGACGGGCTGTATATGTGGACTAGGTGTGAGTTCTGGAGCAGATGAAGCGGATGTGTGATACCCTGTATGTAGTGAAAATAGCATACCCCAGCATTAAAGTCATAGCTCACCTGCGCTTTGCCTGGAAATTAATGGTCAGCCCCACTTGTCCTTCTGCCCGCCTCCCAGTCTAGTGCGTGGGATGAATCAGGGTAAGAGGGACTAAACAGTTAAATTTGTGACAGACCCAAGAAGCCTGGATATGTTAATAGCATAGTGATAGGTACTGGGTTCTCGGGTGTGTGCCGAGAGAGGGAAAAGACATGCGTGAGTCTAACGAGGTCATGCGTAATATTAGGAATGTTGTATGAAAGGTTGTATTTCTTTATCCCTCGTATATTAGAAATTAGACGTATGTAACTGCCCAAATGAGGGGCCAGAATTTCCATAGTGCCCGTAGTGGGCCATGTGTAAACGTATGGAGTGAAGGCTTGGTGAGGGCCATGTGTAGAGGTATTGTAGTGGAAGGCAGAGTGCTTAATGTTAGTCCTGAGCTGCTAGGTGGCGAAATAGGGCTGTATGAGGGGTATGTAGAACGAACAAAGAAGGGAACGAACAAAGAAAGGGTGAGAGATTGCTTGACTGGTGTGCTGGGTATTTCGTCCAACAGTAGACCAATTATTGGGATGGATCCTTGTGACATTCTGAAAATAAATAACGATTTGCATAAGTAAGTTGTCGTAGAGGTGGGGATGAGACCTCCAGAGAACTGGCCTGCTTGCTAGTGCCGAGGCGAAGAATTAACCTAGGACCAAGTGACAGGTGAGGCCCTGGTATTGCCAAGTGGCGGTGAGAGGCTCTACCTATGATTTGGGCCGAGGGGATTTTGTGGCCACCAAACAAGGTGGCAGGATGTTGGCCTCTCGGTGACAATAAGAGATTCAAAATGTGTGGCATGACTTGGGAAGCCCTAACTGTAACCCAAAGAAGAGCGAGCGAGGTGGCCGTGGTCGTGGGGCTGAACCTCCGTGTATGAGGTGGGAGTGTAGACCTCACGGACCGCAGTATTATTTGGGAAAGCTTGGGCCTAACTCTGAAAGCCAATTCTCTAACCTGACAGGGCTTGTCTCTAGAAAGGAAGTATGTAACGTATGTAGATACTGACCTCGAGTGTTTGTCCTGTATATTTAGACAATGCTCAGGGTGACTTCAATATATATATGTTTAAATATATATATACTGCAAAGAACAGGTCCAGTCCAGGAACCTAGGGGGTAAAAGGATGATAGCAGGCCTGAGGCGTGCCACTGGTATGCCAAGTGTAAAAATGAAGAACGTATAATAAGGAGTGTAACAGCGAAACTGTAGCGTAAGAACCAGTGTAAGCTGAGGGACCTGAACGTTGGTCCAAATATTTGGAACGTTGGTATATATATTTTGGATTCCCACAAATGTGCATTACTTGTGAAAGATACGAAGGCAAAGTGAGGCCTTAGAAGGAACGTAATCGTAGTGAGTAAGATTAATGATACCTGATACTGAAACGTCGGGGACCAGGTAGCCTGTTGGTTTGTTGATGGCGTAGTGAATCTGCGACATGGTGCAGGTCTAAGTAATGATATGAAGATATGATAAACAAATTTAACACATTAATATAATAGTAACAAGGAGGGTAAGGCATCTTTAGACCTGGTGTGTTTGAAGTTAGAACCCACTGTGGGAGGTGGGAGGGGATAGTAAAAAGTCCAGGGAGGCTGCATGAGGCCTCAGGAGAAGCATAAGAATGTTAACCTTTTTCTACCTGATACCGTGAAACGGGATACTGGAACCACCTCCTGGGGTTTTCTTGAAGAAGAGTAGTAGAACCTAAAACACGTTCATTATTTAAAACTAAGGAACCAGAGTATAATATCCCCACGTTTTTAGGCCCGAACGTGGGAAATAGCCGAACGCTATTTCCCATGTTGACGTGTGCGTGCCGGTCCCATGACCGGAAGCAAGAAGCCGGGTAACGAGTAAGGAATACAACGGGGAAGCCGGTGGACGAGCCCAGAGGTCGGCGGCAGGAGCTGCTGAAGACAGAGTGTTTGTTTGAGGCAGGACTGGCGGGAACAACAACCGGAAGTGAGGGTAACTATGGAGACAAACAGCTTGCACAACAAAGGTAAGTAGGGGGGGTAGGGATTATATAGGATATAGGATCATAACTCCTCCAACAAATTCAGGCCAAATGGCCTTCCAACATATATACACAATCAGAGGAAGGCTGGCAATTTGTGACATTCAGATATCCAACTCACATGGAACATGCAATATACGGGTTTAACTGGTGGAGCCCAGAGTCAAATGTCATCCTCCATAATATTTTTAGGTTATACATTAAACTGAAAATTACCAAATGCCAACCGCATTGGCATTTCACAGATATACTAAAGCCAAATGCGATTCTGTAATATTTGTTCAGAAGTGTTTGAAAAACCACTAATATCCGCATCTGAACCAATATATAGCACACGAATTAAGATTAATAACGAAGGGTGGAGTTACACCTAGTGCCCCTCTGGCCCCAAAGCATGTGTGACAGGTGGGGTCCTAATTTTAATATAAGGGGGAAACTTCTCTTGGCTGTCATATAATTCTGATTGCTTGGCTTACTGTGCTTATTAGCCAACCAAAGATCAGAGAGCTCTTGGTCACATTGAAAAGCATTGGAAATTTTCCCACGCTTTACGATAGCTGTCATAGCGTGAGAAAGCCTATATAAGAAGTTTCACTGCTATCAGAGCTCATTCTGAAGTGAACCCTATAAGAGGAGTGTTTTTTTGCTTTTTTTTTTGCGCTGCTGCACTGGTTATTATGGATTTAATTTGGCCTTTTTGAGCCTGAAGAACAGAAAAAAGACTTCTGACGGTAAGTATAATTTTTTAACAGGTTTTAGATTTATTTCCCCCCATTATTATTAGTGAGGGGGGTAGTTAGGTACTTTAATTTATTTTATGGGGATAGTTACAGGATTGGGGACCCCTAGCCAGCAAGCGGGGGCTGCTATCATTTTGTGGGATAGACAATGGGATGTATACAACCCCCAATTTAAAATTAATTAGTGCCCCCACTAGCCGCTTATGGATGAGATCCGAAGAGGGGGAGCACTAGGTTTGCTCCATTTATATTACGTTTCCATGATTGCCCATGGCTAGGGCCCAGGGAGGTGACACTAGGACCTCCACTCTTTATCTTATTTATATTAGCGCTCACCCATCACGCATGGGTTGGGGCCCAGAGGGGACACCTGGTCCTCCCCTTTTCTGTGCGCTGTCCAGTTAGTTTAACATGTTGTGTTTTTTTAAAACTATTTTCGAAATGGCTGCTAAAAAAAAAATATGGGCCTTGAGTTGAAACCTCCAGAACAGAAGTTAAGTTATTTGGTCTGGATTTCAGCCATTTGGAAGTGTTCAGTCTGGCTAAAATCTAGACCATTTGGGGCCTGATTTACACAATCTGGATATTGTTGAATTCCACCAACAATGTCTGGATTTTTCTATCTAAATGGACCCATGTTATGATCACGATCTCATAGTGATCGTAATCTCCTGCAAGCCTATGATAGGGCCATTATACATACTCATCATAGTTAGAACCCTGGCTCACCACAGATATTGCAGTTACCTGAAGAAGAATCAGAACTGAGCTTAACTAATGCCCAGCTTAAAGAAATACCTGCTGCCTCACTGTTACCGTACTCTGCCAATGGGAATCCCAGCACACCTTTTATTTACTCTGCAGAACAATAGTGTGGCTGCAACCCACAATCCTTTTATACTAGCCTTTGGCAATTTATACTAGCCTTTGGCAATTTGGCAATTACCTTCTTCTACTCTTAGCCGTCCCTTCACTGTATACAATATGTCAATAAGTGTGTTCCCCCATTGGTTAATCACACACTGTTTCAAAAGTAAGTCATTGTTTAAAGCACTAAAAAAAGAGGACGAATAGAAAAATTCTTAATTTTATATATACTCATAACATAAAAGATCTAGTACAGTCACTCATTGACTAAATAGCAATTCCAAAGCTCACAGAATGTAATAGCATTTGTACAAACATCTAACCTAGGTAAACATAGAGGGGGTTTGGTTACAATATATGATCATACATTGCACTTCCCACTATATAGAGAATATATAAAGTGTATATATAACGTTACCTTATTCGAGGTGCGTCATGTGACACAGGGTCTTTTTGGAAAAAAGGAAGGCTACTTTAATAAATGACTGTTTATTTAACAGAAATGAATGGGTTAATTCATCTTAAAAAAGGATGTTTCTTAACTAACCCCAAAACCACATTTCAGTCTATTGAAATCTATTTAAGACATGGAAGATAAACATTAGACTATGTTTTCTGTGGGTGAGAAAATGTGTAAAACAATGAATGAATTAAGTCTAATTAAAACCACTTTTATATCTCTTAAAAAACAATAGTCACAAAAGATAAAAGCAGAGTTGTTTGTTTTAATAGATATATAACCAATCAATTCCATTCCCCAACGGCAACTGTATAAACACATAGCCCTTTAGCAAACTCCTTTGTACAGCCACCTGCACTCTGATCTAAACTAAACCTATACAAATGTTCCCATGAGAAGCTTTTCCTTTTCTTAGGATAGATTAGCACATATTACAAGTCACATTGTATCAACAGATTCAGCAAAGACTTATTCTAGAAAAATACTTTGTACTGAACTGTGAGCAACTGTCTTCTTCTATATTATATTTTTTTCCCATATGGAATTTTTATTGTTTTATGCTTTTTTTTTTTTTTTTGCGCTACAGACAAAATGCCGACTTTCTGAAATAAAGTTAGCATTGCATGTGCAGAGTTTTTAAAGTTATTATCAAAATAAAAATCTAGCATTTGTTCCAAGTATAGTGGATTATTTGTACACTCTCTAAATGTAAGGCGTATGTTTTACCTCGGTCACATCTCAAAATCTTTTTTTTTTCAGAAACAAAGTGAACTGCTAAATTTGTTCAAGGCTCACTAAGAGTCATTGAATAACTTTTAGTTCACACTGATCCCCCGAGAGTATCCCACAGGTGCTTTTAGTAGGTGTATACATTTTTCATTGAAAATGCTGGATGACGAGTTCATGAAAATTTTATTTTGTTTTTAGTGCAACAGACAAAATCCTCTCGCAGAGAATTGGCAGAAAATGTTCTCAGTTCCTCCATAAACACAAAACTTTGTACAGGTGTTAAATTAATTTTCAGAAAATGACTGTAATTGAAAGTTTTATGATCACAAATTAATGTAATGAAACATTAATTTACCATTTTTCATTTATTCAAGCAATCATTTATTGCATATCAGCATAAACATAAAAATGTTAGTATGAGTTAATGCAGGGCTGTACATGTGCAGTGTGTTTATTAATTAAGGCGGTAATATGAGTTTTATTAATTTAAGTGTATTTCTGTGTAGTGGTTGTGTGAATACAGGGGTTTATGTTTGTGCAGATTGTCAGTGTATGTGTGTTTGTTTATTGTTATGTGTTAATGCGGGTGTGTACCTTTCGGGAGTATTAATAGATGCATGCTTGTGAGCTCAAGAGTTTATCTATATGCGTGGAGTTTCCATGAGTTCATGTTCTTCTTTGTAGTTTTTATTTTTTTCTAGTTAGTACTGCTATATTAATTGGAAATACAATGCATTAATTTTAAATCTCTTACCCATTAAGCTATATAGATCCATCTGTATTGCACTATCAATACGTGTTAATATTCCTTAATTATAATACATGTAAATTGGATGTAGATTTGTCAATTTGATACAAGCCTAACTATATTTTAGGAAATAATTTTTGCAATATTTATTTGTTTCTTCTAGGTGTAAGCAGCACACTTTTTTGTTTTTGTAAGTTGCTTTATGTCATCAATGTTTCCGTTTATTTTCATTAAAAAGTAATAAATAGAATTTAAAATAATTAATTTGATTAAGTGTATTTTGTGTGTAGTGATTGTGTGAATGCAGGGATTTAAATCTATAGATGCATGCTTGTGAGCACAGGAGTTTATCTATATGTGTAGAGCGTCCATGAGTGAGTGTGAAAGTATGGATGATGCAGTGGATGTGTGACATGTGGCCACATGATTAGTGGTACCACGTTGGCACATCCACACAGTGGGAAAAGGATACCGATCACACATTACATCACGTGTATCACAGACCATGTGGTGTATTTGATTACCTGCCCCTGTGGACTAGCATACGTGGGCAAAATGGATTTGACACTTCGAGACAGGATTAGAGGGCATAGATTGGACATCACCACCACCTTCAGGGATCAGAGAGCAGAAACACCTATAGCCAAACACTTTTTGGCTGCCTCACACAGACTACCCACTTTATGCTTCATTGCCATCAAACATGTCCCTCCTCTACCATGAGGAGGGGATAGATGCAGGCTCTTTCTACAAAGGGAGGCTTACTGGATTCATTGTCTTGATACAGCATCACCTAAAGGACTTAATGAATGCATTACCTACTCCATGTTCCTTTAAGACACCATTTACTTGACAATTGACGGACACTAGTACCTATCTAGTGGCAGGTTCGGTGCTTAGTTTATGACTATGGTGAAGAAGTTATGGTGCCCTCAGGCAATTTTTTTATTCTTTTGTTTTTTAGTCCTTCATTATTTTTTTATTATTTTTCCTTATTTTTTCATATATTATTTCTAGTTAACCACATTTTTTATTGGTCATTTTTAAATTTTTTAAAAAATTTTTATTTTTTATTTTTCCTTTTTTAATTTTTTAATTTTATTCTTTATTTTATATATTTTTTTTGTCAGTTGATATGCTTATTGTATATTTTTCCTATGGTTCTGCACTGAGTGCAGTTGCCTCAGGTTTGCATCAGTTTCAGACATTTTACTGTGGCCTTATATTCAGGTGGACTGGAGTACATTATTAAAATGTTAGCACCATATAGTTAATAATCAGAGGCGGCTCTCTAATTAGGCGATTTAGCCTAAGGCTTTGCGCTGATGGGGGCCTCGCGGCCACCTTAATCACCTTAGGGCAGTGTTACATGTCGGGTCCTCCACACTGCCTGCCCGGGAGAGAGCCAGCCTGTCTGCAGCTCTGTCGAGTGCAGAGCTGCAGACTGAGGGGGTCTCGCGATCTCAGCCAATCAGAGCGTTGCTGTTGGTTACCATGGCAATGCTCTGACTGGCTGAGATTGCGAGACTAGACTTACCACGTGGCCTGCAGCTCTGCACCCCGTGGAGCTGCAGCCCGTGAAGGGAGCCAACCATACCACCAGGGATACAGCATGGACTGCCCACACGACCACCAGGGATACAGCCTGGCCGGACCACTGGACCACCAGGGAATAAGTTTATCATAAAGGTATTTATGCCTCAGCTCCCCAACCCTGTCACTGTCCTCCTACCATTCTTTGCCCCAGCTGCTCTCCTTCCACCCCCTGCCCTGTCAGTGTCCTCCTACAACCCCTTCCCCAGCAACCCTCTGCCCTCCTACCACCCCACTACCCTGTCACTATCCAACTACCCACCCTACCCCAGCCACCCTCTGCCCTCCTACCACCCCACTACCCTGTCACTATCCAACTACCAACCCTACCCCAGCCACCCTCTGCCCTCCTACCACCCCACTACCCTGTCACTGTCCTCATACCACCCCTGCCCCAGCCATCCTCTGCCCTCCTACTGCCCACCTACCAACCCCCTGCCCAAGCCACCCTCTTCCCTCCTACTGCCCTCCTACCACCCCCTGCTCCAGCCACCCTACCACCCTCTGCCCCAGCCACCCTCTGCCCCTACCACATCCTACCCTGTCACTGCCCTACTACCACCCTCTGCCCTCCTACCAACCATTGCCCTGTCATAGCCCTCCTACCACCCCTGCCCCAGCCCCCATACCACCTTCTGCCCCAGCCACGCTCTGCCTTACTACCACCCCCTTCCACCCCTCTGCTCTTCTACCACCCCTCTGCCCTCCTACCACCCCACTCTCCTGTCACTGTCTGCCTACCACCCCTGCCCCAGCCACCCTCTGCCCTCCTACCACCCCACTAACCTGTCACTGTCCTCCTACCACCCCTGCCCCAGCCACCCTCTGCCCTTCTACCACTCTCTGTCCAAGCCACCCTACCACCCTCTGCCCCAGCCACCCTCTGCCCTCCTACCAACTCCCTACCCAAGCCACCCTCTGCCCTCCTACTGCCCTCCTACCACCCCTTGTCCCAGCCACCCTACCACCCTTTGCCCCAACCAGAATTTTAAATTGAGCTCTATATTTTATAGGAGGCCAATGGGACTGACAGAAGGGTGAGACATGGGAGGTGCGGGCGGACAGGAAGATGAGCCTCGCTGTTGCATTCATTATGGACTGTAACGGCGCAAGTTGGGAGCACGTAAGACCACTGAGAAGCGGATTACAGTAGTCAAGGTGAGAAAGGACAGTGGAATGGAACACCTTAGTCGCATCTGGCGTTAACTAGGGGCGGATGCGCGCAATGTTTTTGAGATGGAAATGACAGGATTTGGCGATAGATTGAACATGAGGCTTGAAGCTTGAAGCACCTTATACACACAATGCAACCCCTATTTTTAACGTTAGGTGTCAGTGAGGGCCTTATGTTTGTGTTTCGCCTAAGGCCTCACAAAGTCTAGAGCCGCCACTGTTAATAATCACTTTTTTCTTTGATAGCAATAGAAATTAAATATTATTGCAAGCTATAGTTTTGCCTGATCTGTAAATTTGTATATATTCTGGATTGTGTTGCTTCTTACCACAAAGTTTACATTGTAATTAACATAGTTTGTTTGCATGCCCATAATAACCACTTGGGATTTTCTCACACGCACTGCATACAGTTTTCCATCACTATGTATGGTTTTCCCTCACTCACTGTCCGTTTTCACCCGGTTTTTATTTCACACTTTTCAACCATAGTGAGATTATACTGGGCTTCTATCATGTTGAATTTCATGTATTTCACAATTCTCCATATGCTCCTTTTATAAATCTTTTTAATACACCTCTTTCACTCCTATATTACACTGCACTTAGGTCTGTTATGGCTGTCTGCCGATCGAGTTAATTACTCGGTTGCTTAGCAATGACAACATTCGAACACACACGCCTACACGTCACATGGGTTGCTGGTTCACTTCCGGGTCTGAATGAGACACTGCTGTTTGGTAAGTTTAATTAACGTATCCTTGTATATTTGTGTAAGGGGCAAAATAGCCGTATATGGAGTAAGGATCCAGCATATGCTTAGGATAGTGTAAAGGGAGCAAGTCGGTTGTGGTGTGCCGATACCGACGATACGGTAGGCCTGTAAATAAAGAGGGCCCACCAAGGAGTAAGAAAGTAAAGTAAATGGAAAGAAAAGAGAAAGTGTTGAAATGAGGAGTGGGTGGGAGGGTCATTCTGATGCTGACCTCAAGCGATATGAGTCAGGTAAGGGGTGTCCCTTATATAGGGGAGTGAATTAATTTAAGCCCCTCCCACAAATACAGGCAAAACTGCCTTAATACTTGTGTAAGGGGCAAAATAGCCGTATATGGAGTAAGGATCCAGCATAAGCTTAGGATAGTGTAAAGGGAGCAAGTCGGTTGTGGTGTGCCGATACCGACGATACGGTAGGCCTGTAAATAAAGAGGGCAAAAATGAATAATCAAAGATTTAATACAGTCAACAAATATATACAAATTAACCAGACATTTCCTTAAATGCATTACAGTATTTAATTCCTGAAAGGATTTTGAAGGTAGGAATCTAGGACCGAAAGTGGGCACCATTTGTTGTGGGTAGGATAGTATGTTATCTCTACTGTTGGTGCATGTTGACTCATTTCGGAATGTGGTAGAGCCAATAGGTAATGATATATGTGTTTACGTACGTGGGATCGTTGAAGACAATGATCTGTCTGAGTGGTGGTGATGGTAGTGGATTCTCTGGCCTGAGAAAGGCATAAAAGGCAATGTGCATGGCTGGTAATGGCCGACTTGGTAGTATAATTGAATGGTTGTAGATCTAATAGGTCCGATAAGGATGAACAGTTGGATGGCTATTGGTAATCTCTGAGAGGAACGTGGGGGAATGGATTCCTGAAAACCTCTGAGTATATTCTTTTCTGGTATGATAGCATGAAGTTTATGGTAGTTTTGGCCATAGGTTATCATGTGTTGTTGAATGCCTGTAAAATATATAATTAATGGTGTATGAGATAGTTTAAGTTTAAGGTGGCAAAAATAAGCAAAACTTAGGAGAAATTTTGTGACACAGGTTGAGCTATGTCGTGTTCCAATGAGATTCTTTAAGCCAGGTGAAAAGCTGTGTTATGCGTTCTACAAGTATGGGATGAAAGTGCTAGGTGGGATAGTGCATGCTATGCTGCATGAGTATGTCTAATCCATGATTTTGTCTCTGGAACGAAAGAGTGGACGTGACTGTATGGGCGGCTGTAGGAAGCGTATGATGAACATGCCTGGAATATAAATGAGACAGTTGTCGGCAGGGATGTATACCCCCGTCTGGTACATGAAAGTGAAATGTGATAAGTGGCCAACCAAGTGAGTTCCCCAGAAACATCATGAACTTATGGATGAGTAGTGGCGTTTGTTGATGATATGATATGTGCTTAGTTGTCTGAGTAACAACGGATTGATGACCCTGACCATGATTTACCCCATGCCACAGCAGCTGCTACAATGGGGTAGATCTCCCAAAGGGGCTGAAGTGGTGGAAAAATTTCCAAACCTGGATGCCATGGCCAACAGCCCCAAAGCAATTGTTCCCGGTAGATCGCTGCCAAACCCGTGGTATACGCTGCGTCTGACCATCTGGTTGGAGAAGTGTCAGACAATCCTGGAAGGAACATGCTTTTACCATGCCAAGTGGTTAAGAAATCCCCCCCCCATGTGCAGGTCTGCTGTTGCTGAGGTGTCTAGGCACCTCCTCTGATCGTCATGTTGGAAGTGTGGAAAAAAGGGGAAAGTACTCTGGATGTGAAAGCGTGGTCTTGTGGTATGATTGGCATGGCAAAATTAAGGAACCTGGTAGGGATTGTAGTTCCTTGTAGTTGTAAGTACTAAGCAGGAGGTAGTGATTGATTTAGTTGAGAATGTTCCCTATTTGTCTTGTGGTAACTTGCGTGTATGGATGCCGACTCAAGTCATATGCCCAGTAATGTGATGATAGTGTCTGCGCCTTCTGTTTCTTATGGGGTACTGGGACGCCCAAGTGGTCAACCAGACTAAGCTGCCATGAGGCTTCTAGTGAAAAATATGCTTTCTTTGAGCAACAAGAAGTCTTCTAGATAGTGTATGACTGTAATGCCTCTGGATATGTTATCATAACCAGCACAGAGTATCTGCGAATATCGATAGTAGGTTAATCTGTAGCTCGAAAGTTGAGCAGGGAAAGGATTGCCCAATTTATGCCATGTAAGTGCCAGTGTGTAGGGTAGATGGTAGCTGTTTACTGCGTTGATGATATTGGTCTTACTTAACCAAGCTTTAACCCATGCTTGAGTGATAGCTGTAAAGGTAGATCAATGGTGTTATATAGTAAGAAGGGAGTTGAGACTTGGGGTAGCGGAGGTGTGTGGTGCCAATAAGTCTATGGTTAGTATTTGTTTAAGGGAAGATTCCTTGTGACAATACCAATGTGTGTGTTTGGTGCCATGCTGTAAATGGTGGAGATTGGAAGACCACTCTGCAAATCTTGGCTATGAGTGTGTTTTCAGCCCATGGTTTTGTTGTGCTGACTGTAAGTGAGGGCATGCTATTTTCCTTGAAGGTGTGTTTATGATACCTGTATGGGAGCCCTTTGAAGCTCCAGAGCTTTAGTAAATCTACTACAAGTCTGGAAGGGTGATGAGTCAGTAGTGTTGAAAATGCATTGGTGTGTACAGATGGTGAGTACGTTATTTGTAAGTTGTATTGGGCCACATGGTTTGTCATGTGCCCTGAACCATTTGAACATATATGCAACAGTCTATATGCAATGCAACTACTCATATCAATAGTCTCTGATAGTTCAGAGGTGCTGGTACCTGGAGCCTGAGAGTGCTCGTCCATTTGTTTGGGACAGAACCCCTTCTGTATGGGTACCTGCACAAATAAACATCTCTACATATTCCAAATACCAACCCATCCAAGAGATGGTCAGTTCCCGATTTACCTGGAATCCCTGAATCTGACCATCACAGATACATCATCATACATATATATGCCTTGCTTCCCCAATGTGCTGGGATCATACGTGCAGGGTTAACATCTTGTGTGTCATAAGAATTGATTGTACCAGGTAACCGAGTTTCGGTTGGTGCTGGTTGTACAGTAACGTGAGGCTCAGCCTTGTGAGGGCTGTGGTGACCAACTCGAGATTGCCAGTCTGTCATAAAAATTTTTGTCTCATGAGTTTATGAGTGAGGCTAGCATAGCCTGGGTGTCACCTGAGTTGATGTAGCTGGGCCTTCCCCTGCCTCCGTGTTGTCCGTTGATGTATGGAGGAGTTTGAATAACTCTGCTTTCCTTGCTGTAGCAGGGTAGGGGATTTGTCACCTCCTTAGGTCGGTGGTAATGTGTGGGATCGTCAAGGATCTGATTGCTGCAGGACTAGCAACAGCTCCTCTGCTTGAAGGTGTATCAATTCTAGCCGGGGTGCTAGGAAGAGGTGATTCTTCACCATCTTTTGGAAAAATACTTAAATAACAATAAAGATGCAATTATTTGTACCCAGGGTTCTTGTACTGGCTTGCTAGCTAAGCCGTAAGGCGAAACGATTAGGCTTAGTGTTTTTTGGTGACTGGTGAGGCCCTGCTAGTTGCCAAGTGGCTTGAGAGGCTCTATCTATGCTTGGCGCGAGGGGATTTTGTGTGGCCACCGAACGTTGTGGCAGGATGTTAGCCTCTCGGTGACAATAACCAGAAAAATAGGAAGGGGAGTGACAGGTGAGGCCCTCTCTATGATACAATGCGAGGCGGCTAGCTCACGAGTGGCCCGAGGGGTGTATGCCTCCGAGTGTGAGGCGGGGTGTTGGCCTCGCGGGACCACTAACCGAAGCATAATGCAGAGAAAAAAGGCGGTAATACCTATTGGGCCCTAGAACCCTAATTGCCAGTACACTATTACTATTCCAGGGAAGGTAAGAGATGGATAACTACGTGAGCAGGTGAATGTACCTGGTAGTATGGTATTGAACCTGACAATCCGTATAGGTTTTTTAGTAGTAACTGTAACCTGAATGGATAAAACCGTATGGCATAAGGAAATATGGCATAGACCAAGCTTATCTTAATACGTACAGTATATATGAAAAGTAAAGTGCCATGATGTGTAAATATTAAACATCGTAGCCATACTGGTTAAATATGTATCAATCTTAACCCATTAAGTGCCGTATGTACAAGTGAAAATGTGGTCTGTCCCCACCTTGTACGTTGTATGTCCCCTTGCTAGGGGAAAGTCTGTTGCGTGAGCAGCGTGCTGTGAAAAATGTATGTGAACTATATTACCAGTTACGTATATACAGACGCGTCTGCTACTGTGTAATAATATATGTATTTATACCTGATGTTGATATAGTGCTTGCTATGTGAATTGTTGTATGTCTTATTGAATGGTAGGGTCAGTGAACATGGTGTTGCAAAATGCAAGTGCACTGGAGATCTGCCGAGTGCCCTATAGGTGGCAGTGTAGTTGGATACTGATTGGTATGTGAAATGTTGTTTGTCTGTTGACCTATAGGTGTCAGTGTTTTGGTGTTTGTAAAACCCCATGAAAATTGTCAATGTACTTGACAGACCTGTAGGTAGCAGTGTTGATAGAACCACTGTTGGTCTTGATGTGAAATGTAAATTATTGTGAATTAAACCTGAATTTGAGCCCGTGCTGGAGTTTCATTTATGGTTTATGGTTATGTTTAACCCCATAAGGACCAAACTTCTGGAATAAAAGGGAATCATGACACGTCACACATGTCTTGTATCCTTAAGGGGTTAAAACAATCTTATGTGTAATTTATATTGGCTGGTAAATTGTATATGACATGTGAAGACAGTTTTGCTGTTGACCAGTAGGGGTCATAAATGCTGATTGTATGGTAAAAATACCCTTTAACCCCTTAAGGACCAAACTTCTGGAATAAAAGGGAATCATGACATGACACACATGTCATGTGTCCCTAAGGGGTTAATCCTACCATATGACAGATAGGAGTCAGTATAAAAGCGAAAATGCTGTAGTTAGTTTGTTTGCTTATGAAATGCAATAATGTCTGAGAAGCCTGTAGTACACTGAATGACCGGTAGGTGTAAGTGTGTAGGTAAAAATGCAGTGGTTTATTGTTTTGTACACGAAAAGCAATAATGTCTAAGAAGCCTGTAGTACACCGAATGACTGATAGGGGTCAGTATGTAGGTGAAAAATGCAGTGGTTTGTTGGTTTGTACATAAAATGCAATAATGTCTGAGAAGCCTGTAGTACACAGAATGACTGGTAGGTGTCAGTGTGTAGGTGAAAATGCAGTGGTTTATTGTTTTGTACATGAAAAGCAATAATGTCTAAGAAGCCTGTAGTACACCGAATGACTGATAGGGGTCAGTGTGTAGGCGCAAATGCAGTGGTTCGTTGATTTGTACATGAAATGCGATAATGTCTAAGAAGCCTGTAGTCCACCGAAAGACCAGTAGGGGTCAGTGTGTAGGTGTAAATGCAGTGGTTTTTGGTTTGTACATGAAAATGCAAACAACACCTAAGAAGCCTGTAGTACACCGAATGACCAATAGGGGTCAGTGTGTAGGTGAAAAATGCGGTGGTTCGTTGGTTTGTACATGAAATGCAATAATGTCTGAGAAGCCTGTAGTACACCGAATGACCGGTAGGGGTCAGTGTGTAGGCAAAGATGCAGTGGTTCGTTGGTTTGTACATGAAATGCGATAATGTCTAAGAAGTCTGTAGTACACCCAAAGACCAGTAGGGGGTTTAAACGAATGATATGCATGAACATGCAATGGTTTTAGAACAGACTTAGACAAAATGCAGCAGTAAAGTGAGGACCTGACCCTTGCATGGTGCCGTGGGACTGATGCCTGGCGTAATGGGTAGGTCAACTTACGGTTTGTGAGTCACTTGGACACCATCCACAGCGATAGATTGAAGAAAGAAGGTGGTAGGCCGGAAAAGCCTGTGGCTGGATTCCTGACACAGCTCAGCTTAGAAAACCTCATGGAGTAATCAGGTAAAATGGCGTCTGGATGACCCAGAAGTGGAAATCATTCTGATGCTGACCTCAAGCGATATGAGTCAGGTAAGGGGTGTCCCTTATATAGGGGAGTGAATTAATTTAAGCCCCTCCAACAAATACAGGCAAAACTGCCTTAATACTTGTGTATATACACTTGCTTGTTGATCTTGAAAAAGGCCCCAGGGTCGAAACGTCGATCAGGACACAGAGATTGTTTGAATAAACACACTGGATAAAGACCTATAAGTGCACCTCTTTTCTGTGGTTTATATATATATATATATATATATATATATATATATATATATATATATATATAAATATTTATATACATACACACACACACACACATCACACATATATATATATATATATATATATATATATATACACATGCACACACACACATATATATTCATATATTATAGACAGAATATATATTTTTGTGTATTGTTGCAGTGTTGTAGCATTTTTTTTCCAGTTATTTCATTTAATTTTTATGTTTCCACTATGTGCAATAGAAATGACAGTGCGTTAGTATCTATTATAGTTACTGTTTTTACACAGTATTATACAACATTCTATTCATTTCAGTAGCCTAATTAGCAAAGCATCTAATTAGCACATGTAGCAATATGTAGTTAACAAAATGCTAGTCAAAATCATGGGTTTGTCAAATATGCTGAATGTCAGGTTATTGAATATAAATATTACATTGAAAATGTACCTTTGTTAAGGCATATGGTTTTTAAGGTTATATTTAGATCTGCATGTATAAACTATGTGTTTAGCTGGTACCTATGGATTTAACACACCGCTTAAGTCAGTTACCTGTCTAAAAATGGACACCTCAGTCTGGCTCCATGTTAATCGGCTTTCACTAGTGTGTCATTGTGAAAGTTGTGAGGGATTAGAGTACACACCTGCTGCTCTGAATCTGTCCTCTGGGTGGCAGGTTTATCCCACTGAAAAGGAGGGCACACAGGAGGCGTAAAGAAGCCACTTTAATACTCCTTAGTTAACATTAACTCTCAGGGGGCTGCGGTGAAATTAATAGCACCAAATCTTTTTCTGAGTCACAAGAGTCATTCCTTCAAGCATGAGATGCATGGTGCTCTAGTTCACAGTTGGACTTTTTTCAGTAGGAGCTGTGTTTACCTCCCTTTTAAGGCCCTAGAATGACACATATTGACATGCTCTTCATGACAGACAATGTGAAACATCTTAGTTACAGACAGAACCACACACCAGACAGTCTTAAACGCCCCCCATCTCTTAATAGCTGAAATCAGTTTCTGATTATTTCTTTTCTGTAATCATTAACAGAGGCCCCTCTAATCTTACGGGTGGAACATTGCCATTCAAAGACAAAAATGGGAAAAAGGGCCTGCAACTTTTAGAGGTTCCAGTAATTTGTGCTATCAAACTGGCTTCGTAAAGCCAGCACAAACTTCTTTAGCCCTCAGTCCAAAATGCACCTGTCAGTTATCCAAAATCAGTTCCTTTAATGTGCCATAAAATACAGGCTTCAAATGACTTGGTTGGCACATGGGGTGGCCACCTGTTTCTAAATTGCTTGGGACACATTCAGTCACTCCTATTTGTAGCGCTCATTACCTACAGAGGTAATTGCAATTCCTATCAGCAAATGTCATTTGAGTTTGAGATCTAGGGAAACAGAGGATTCTGAAAGTTGTAGAAAACACAAACCTATGAAATGGGGAAGTGTGGTTTAATAGTTATGACACTTTTATTGGCTCGTTTATGGAAATCAGTTTATAACCGGTACTGCCAAAATGTTATGAATATTATGCTGCTATAAATATAAAGTAAATGTTTAACAGTATCATTTTCTTATTGTCTAGTGTAAAACAAAATACATTTGTAGTGATTTATACAATTTATGGATAAAAGGTTGTGTATCTTTAAAGATGCTGAGACTCTGAATGAGAAATCACACACTATTGCTCCAGACACTCTCAGAGTTATTCCCTACACTCCAAATTTTCAATAAGTAAATCCAAATGGAACAATTGTGTCAAAAATAGCAAAATTGTTGGAGAGTTTTTCCAGATTAACTATTCTTGCCACGGGTATTCTATTCAGATTTAATTTTTGAAACCGATGAGTCTATATAAAAATTCTGTAGACTACAACTAGTATCTGAGATCTCTGTGTCTGTACATATGGACTTGCATATTGGTGTAATGAAGATATCTGCAAGCCTTTAATTAACAATTTTTTTCCTTCTTTCGTGTGCTTCTGTTAAATGACGGAATTATTTATTTATTATTTACATTTTACATTTTTAGCTTCCTCTTTTCAGGGAATTTGTACCAGATTCAGTAGGGACAAGGAGAACAAAATTCTGACAATTTTTTTACAGTGAATTTTGTTGACATGGGATTCTGTCATATCTACCATCTTGCTCCACCTTTACAACACAATATACATATATATATATATATATTGAGGCTCATTCGTTTCTAGTAGTATTACTATGTAGCCATGGCATGTCATTTTTTTGCTGTGAATATTTTATTTATAATTACACAGATAACCAGTATAACATAATCTAATATAATCAACCTGCCATACTTTTCTCTCTGGCAGACTGCTATCTATTACTTTAGAGTTGTTGCAGTGTTTCTTACAGTCAGCCAAATAAAAGCCATTCACAAACCATCTTGGGTTTATTTAGTAAAAATACAAAAATAACCAAAATAGATTGGGAGACAATATGGGGAAACTCACAGAACAAATGAAGAATGGTGAATTCTTTGGTATAGTCAATCGGAGAGGAAGACATACAGGCATATAATATTAGGACTTACATTTTCAAGTCCTATGCTATAGTATGGCTTAAAAGTTATTTGCCACTGTACGCCTAGAGCAGGGGTAGGCAACCTTCGGCACTGCAGATGTTAAGGACTACATCTCCCTTGATGCTATGCCAGCATTATAGTTGTCAGAGCATGACATGAGATGTAATCCAAAAACATCTGGAGTGTCGATGGTTGCCTGCCCCAGGTCTAGAAATCCCATGGCACCCTCACCAAGGGTGAATTTTTACACATGAGAGATACATTTTCACTCCTCAATAGCTGGTAAGTGAGTTGGAAATTCGAGGTTTGATAATATGATATACATCAGTAAGAATGTTCTCTTCTTCTATAGTGAATTAAGGGGACACAGTTTTACTGCTGTTTTTCAAATGTATTGTTAATCTCATACCTATGCAAAACACTTAAGAGTTATTGGCTACATTCTACAAGGTGTAGAGTACAACTACACAACAGGTTCATGTTGGTTTCAAACAACAACAAAAAAAATAGTAATTCCCATCAGTTGTGAGCAACAGTTTAACCCCTTAAGGACTGAGCCAAATGTACACGTTGTGAACGAAACAAAATGTAAACAAAACCTGGCATTTGTGCTACATGTCTGTCCAACCGTAATTCACCTCTTTCATAGTAAATGCACCCACCCTAATTATAAATCATTTTATTCAGGGGAAACAGGGCTTTCATTTAATATCAAATATTTAGCTATGAAACATAATTTAAAATGAAAAAAATGGGAGAAAATAAGATTTTTTTGTTTTTTTTTAGTTCTACATGACATTTTAACTGTCAATGTCATAATACTGTTTGCTTTTACTGCAATAAAATACACATATTTGTATTCAGCAAAGTCTCACGTGTAAGACAGTACCCCCTATATACAGGTTTTATGGCGTTTTGGGAAGTTGCAGGGTCAAATATAGCACGTTACATTTGAAATTGAAATTCGCCAGATTGGTTATGTTGCCTTTGGGACTTTATAGTAGCCAGGAATGAAATTTACACCCATAATGGCATACCATTTGCAATAGTAGACAACCCAAGGTATTGCAAATGGGGTATGTCCAGTCTTTTTTAGTAGCCATTTGGTCACAAACACTGGCCAAAGTTAGCGTCAGTATTTGTTTGTGTGTGAAAAATGCAAAAAACGCCAATTTTGGCCAGTGTTTGTGACTAAGTGGCTACTAAAAAAGACTGGACATACCCTGTTTGCAATACCTTGGGTTGTCTACTATTGCAAATGGTATGCCATCATAGGGGTAATTTTCATTCTTGAGCTACCATAGGGTCTCAAAGGCAACGTAACCAATCTGGCGAATTTTAATGTGAAAAAAATGAAACACAAGCCTTATATTTGACACTGTAACTTTTGAAAACACCATAAAACCTGTACATGAGGGGTACTGTTGTACTTGGGAGACTTCGCTGAACACAAATTAAATTCCCTTTACTTTCGGCATGGGTTGTCAGGCAGGTCCCGCTAATTGTAATTAATTAAGATACCTAATTATGTAAAAATTTACATAACTATAAATGTAGAATTACATATATAGAATTATAATATATATAATATATATACATATGTGAATATATATGTATATATATATATATATATATAATTTTTTAAAAAATATTTTTATTTATATATAGGTATATATATAGTGATATATACGTATATATTTATGTATATAGATATATATATTATTTCGTTCTACATGTATTTTGATATAAATATATATATATATTAATATCACAATACAGTTAGAACGAAATAACACACATCTATATATTTTTTAATTATTTTTTTAATTTTATTTTTTAACGTATTTACATATTTAATTTTTTTATATTATAAATATATATAATATACAATAATTATATATATATATATTTAATCAATATCAGTCTACGTGTAATTTGATATTAATATATATATATATATATATATACTTATATATATATTAATAGTAAAATACACCTAGAAATTGTATGTGTGTGTATGTATATGTGTATATATATACTTAGATCATATATATATATAATATATATATATATATGATCTAAGTATACATATATTTATTTTTACACTTTTTAACTTTTTTTTTCAATTTGACAATTTTTATTCTTTTGGGGTACAGAAAGGAAGAGGGGGTAAGGGAAACAGGGAAAATTGCAGATAAGCCAGTACATTCAGTACATTACAGTGTTATGGTGTTATAGCATAACTTTATCTTTATTCGGCTTCACTTATGCAGTTGTCTTGTCGTAATGGTAGGTGATCAACCTTAGTGTGGTGTTGTAGTATCGGGGTGGGGGCGGGGATTCGCTCCCTTTTAGGTGGGCCTTAACCCTCCTTTGGTGGCTGTCTGCCATGTGGGGTAAAGGGGAATGGGGGAAATTAACTGAGTTTAACTGTAAAAACTAGTATGTCTTCCCTGAGTTGTTTCTTTCTGCTCAGTCAATTTAGATCTGTCTCTTTTGGCTACTGCTGAGGGAGTTGTCTAGGGACCCATCCCTCTATAAAGGCTGCCCATATTTCTTTTGTTGTGGTGCTCCCTTTGCCTACTTTTGTTTGTTGCCACACTATTGTCTCGTATTCCAGTGTAGTGGAGATCAGTGTGGTTACTTCCACTATGGAGGGGATTGTTGGGGTTTTCCAGTGGCGAGTTAATAATGTGGAGGCCGAGGAGAGGATGAGGAACATTAGTTTAGCCATACAGCGTGGCATGTTAATAGGCAAGAGTTTGAGTAAGAAGGTTTCGGCATTGTATTCTAATATGCACCCTGTAGCGCCTCGTATGAGCTCTTCTATTTGTCTCCAGTAAGGCTGGATTGTGGTGCAGGTCCACCAGATGTGGAGCATTGCTCCTTCCTGGGTTAGGCACCTCCAGCATCTGTCGCTCGTGTTAGGGTACATTTTCTTAAGACGTGCGGGTGTCATGTACGATCTATAGAGTAGTTTTTGAGATGACTCCAGATGGGAGGCACATGAAGTAAGACCTTTGTGGGTTGTGTAAATGTGGTTCCATTCGTCCTGCGTGAGGTCCCTGCCTAAATCTTTATGCCATTTGGTTTGGAACCGCCAATTGGGTTCAGTGTTGTGTGCAGTAATCAGTTTATAGCAAACAGTGTTTTTTGGGTCGGGAGTTGGTGTAGGCACATCCTCTCAAACGTAGTGAGAGTGGCGTCATATGTAGGTGAGGGGTCCTCATCTTTAGTGTCACCTATTAGTGCTTTGAGTTGCCAGTAGGAGAACGTTAGTCACTGTGGTAGGTCGTGTGTGGACTGTATGGTCGGGAGCGGTTGTAGGCCTTGTGGGGTGTACAGTTGGTGGAGGTGTGTGAGGTTGCAGGTTGATTGTGTGTAGTGGCGTCACCATGGACCACGGTCTGGCGGAGCAGAGCATGTCTCTGGACTTGTCCCATGTGTTATACAGATGTTTAGTGGTGGGTAATGTGCTCAGGGGTGTACACCTTAACCGTCTGGGTATCCACATAGCCGCTGCGAGGTCTGGTGTCCCTCCGCAGCTAGCCTCTATCTCCATCCATTGGGGTGCCCATCCATGACAGAAACTTGTTCTGCCATGAGTGTAGTATGTGCTCTACTTCTTTGGCTAGTTTAATGTAGTTAGTAGTAAAGAGGTCTGTGTGCTTTTTGGTTTGTTTTATGCCTAGGAACGTTAGAAAGTCATCCCTCCAGTCGTATTGGAATGCAAGTTGGTATCTCTCTTCCTCTTCTTTTGATATGTTTATGCACATGGCTTGAGTTTTAGTTAAGTTTAGCTGATAGTATGATTGCCTGCTGTAATCTCGTATTTCTTTGTGTAAGTTTGGGAGTGATATGGTCGGATTGGTGAGGGTGAGTAGGATGTCATCTGCAAATAGGTTCAATTTATGTTCCTTGCTTCCTATGGTGACCCCTTTGATATCCTGATTGGTTCTGATAGCTATTGCTAGCGGTTCCAGGGCAAGCACATAAAGCAATGGGGAGAGGGGGCAGCCCTGCCGTGTGCCATTGGTAATTGTGAAGGGGGTGGAGTTTAATCCAGAATTTAGCACTGTTGCTGATGGGGAATGGTATAGGGCCTTCACCACATTGAGAAATTCGGGTGGGAATCCATAAGCGTGCAGCGCACTTTGCAAAAACCGCCAGTTAAGGCAGTCAAACGCTTTTTCAGCGTCCAGTGAGAGGAGTGTGCTTTGTGTTTTGGATCTGTTGAGGTAATGTAAAATGTCTAGTACTTTCCTCGAGTTGTCTGGTCCTTGTCTGCCCGACACAAATCCCACTTGGTCAGTGGATATCAGACCCGGTAGGATTGTTTTAAGCCTTTCTGCGTATACCTTGGCGTACAGTTTGGCATCTGCATTCAGCAGAGAGATGGGCCTGAAGTTTTGGCATATTGTTGGAGGTTTTCCTGGCTTGGGCAGGGTGTTAATATGGGCTGCAAGGAATTTGGTCGGGAGGTTGCCCTGTTGTGTAGCTTGGTTGAAGGCTCTTGTTATGTGTGGGCATAGTGCGTGTTTGAAGGTAGCATGGTATATGTTGGTAAGTCCGTCTGGACCTGGAGCTTTTCCTTTCGCCATTGACTCTATAAGGTGCATTACTTCTTGGGTAGTGATGGGGCTGGTTAGTTGTGTAATGTGGTGTGTTTGGAGTTTAGGCAACTCGTGCCTGCTTAGGTATTCTTGTATTGTGTCGTGGGTGGGTTGTGGTGTGTGCGGGTTGTCCTTTAGATTGTAAAGAGAACTGTGATAATTCGGGAACTCATTACAGATCTTGGTAGGTTGGATTAGTTTGTGTCCCACTGGGGACAGCAGGTAAGGGATTATAGTTTGTGCTTGCCTGTCTCTAAGTCTTTGGGCTAATGCTTTACTGGCTCTGTTTCCTAGGACGAAAGTATGGCTTTTAATTTTTTTAATGCATAACTTGCTTTGTGAAAATTTGTGGTGTTGATTTTTTTTTAGCAGATCAATTATTGCGGTTTGCGTGGTTTTCGAGGGGGTGATTTGGTCGGCTCTGTGGATGTCCTGCAATTTTTTAATATTCTGAATATGTGCTTGGTGCTGTTGTTTCTTTAGGAGGCCCGTCTAATTAAAATTCCCCTAATGACCGTTTGTGAGCCATCCAAAGGGTGAAGGGTGAGATGTCAGTAGTGTTGTTTGATTGGAAGTATGTATGCAGGTCCTGTTTCAGTGTGTGGACAAATTGGGGGTCATTGAGGAGCAGGTCATTTAGTCGCCAAGGTCCGCGGTTTTTATAGTTGTAATGATCTGCTATTGTAAGTGTAACCGGATTGTGGTGCGGATTGTGGTCCGACCAGGACGAGGTCCCTATGTCACAAGCTAGTACTAGATTGAGATGCATGCTTTGTAGCAGAAAGCCATCTATTCCACGCCCCCCTTTTTAACTTTTTTAAAATTTTTATTTAATTTTATTTACAGCCAGCAGGGGGACCACCTGTTATTACAGGCAGCCCCCCTCCTGGCAATGCAGCAGGCAGCTATCCTGGCCATGTGATTGTGAGGTCTTCGCAAGGACCTCACTCTCACATGGCCGGGGGGGCTGCCAGGGGGTCGGACGTGCCGCGGGGGGCTCCCTGGGAGTCCCCCGAACCGCGATCGCCGGCGTGGGACCAACCAGAGGGCGTACTATTACGCCCGGCTGCGTTTAGAGCCGCCTAAAATAGGGCATGATAGTACGCCCTCCGGTCTTAAGGGGTTAAGAAATCAGGTGTCATAAAATCAACTGAAAATAAATTTAACTGCCATATAAACTACTGATATTTATTAAAAGACCAAAATATTACTAAAATGGCCCCAATCTGTCCCTGTGGGAGGATCATTTTGCAAAAAAATCCACTTTCCTTTTAAATGAATAGACTAATGGCCTTGCATACAGCCAGTGAGGTAAACCATTACAAAATATATTTATGGGAGTGCCTGAACCCACTACTAGCCAGGAAGGAGCTGGTCTCTATTAAACGCTTACACCACAATAGTATGAGAAGGTAGGCAACACTTTGTTAGTAACCCTCACACCATAGAACTGGAGTGCAAGCCTGGATGATAATTTTAAAATGGTTTGACTTCTTACCTGTGATCTTTTGGGGTGTCAATCTCTACCCCCCAAAATCCAAAAGAGACAGCTGGCAGATCCTGTTTGGGAGCCTCTGATAGCTCTCCTGAGTGCTTGGCTGGTCACTCTCAAACAATGAGCTTTGCCCTGCACCACCTGATCTCTGAAGGTTATAGTGGAGGCAGGGCCAGTGCCCAGCAGACAACAGGTAAGAACAGGTGTGTGTTGATCACTGGGGCAAATCGGTAATGGACATAGGGCCTGTGGCAGTCAGAGGCCTGGATACATAGCCATGGCCTAGCTTGGAAGATCAAAGGATCTCCCCATCTGGGCTGACACAATTTAACATGGTTTATCCTGGCAATAGTTGTGGGCCCCTAGTGGTGTAGGGCCTACAACCTATTGTGCTATCTCCTGTGTTCTTCCTGCTATATCTTTTCACTCTTCAGGCTCAGCATGAGCACTCTATGTGGAATTAGAGGCGGAATAGGAAACACATCCTCTGCTCTCATTCCACACATGCATTGTGTGTCCATGGCATGCTATATGTAAGAAGAGGAGCAGCAGCCAGGCAAATAGAGTTTACTTCAGACATGGGAAACAGGCAGCAGCAAAAGGTTGTGGCCAAAAGTGGGGGTGAGATGGGCAAAGGCATGTTTGGTGTCATGGGGAGATTGAGGGTGAGATACATCAAGGATGAGATGGGGCAGAATTGAGACACATGTCAAATGATGAGACATAGGTGAGAAGAGGAACAGACTTGATTGGGGGTGGGAAAGGGACAAGTGAATTTAGGGAAAAGTAAAAATTTGGGTGACGTGCACTGAGGAAGAAACATGGGGTGTCACATTGGAATTATATGAATCAGAGACACATGTAGGGGTTAGTGATAGAACAGGTGACTGATGGGGCTAAGGCACCGCTGGGAAGAATATGGGAAACAGGAGTGAGTGAGATAGAGAGTCACAAGAGGGTGATGTGGAGACCAGTAAGGGGTGACAGAAACAAAACAGGAGAGACAGATTACTAGGGACGATAGAGAGACAAATGGAATGGAATTAAAAAGAAAATCACATTCAAAATGGAAAACTATGTGCAACCACAGTCACACACATGGTGGCACATTGTATTTGTGTTACACACACTGATAATCTACACACATACACTTCTGCATTCATACACATACTGACACTCCTCACAAATACATGGCTACATTCACATACTTTGACACTGACTGCTCAGATTCACACACAAATACTCTATCCCTGCATCCATACACAGACTCTCCACACTAAAACACAACAGCATTCACACACCAAGAGTCACCTTATCATTTATACACACAGCTTCTTCCACACACATTTATGTACACACCCCTCATTTACATACACACAAACCGCACAAATACACTCCTTTTCACACACTGCACTCATCCATACAAATATACTTGTGCATTTACACATCAAAAGTCATACAAATACACCACTGCATTAATAAGACATAATTACCCATGAATAAAACATCTGATCTACATTCTAACAGAACACTGCATTCAAACATTTACAAGGCATACAAATAAACATGAATTGTACAGTTAATGACACAACATGAAAAATACTTTGGGTTTCACACATATCAACATACACTCAAATGCAAACATATATACATGTATTTACTTAATACATATATATTGAACTTAAAAGGACCAAGGGTGTAATTTGGCCTGGTGGCCCAAAAGGCTGTCAGTCAGTCCCTGGGTGAGAAGTTAAACCAGTCTAAAATGGTTTTACAACTTACATTGTGGTGCACCAGGACAGCTGTAGTGGTTGTGATGCTCATGTTTCTTTAATAAAATAAGAGACTGATATATTTTGTGACTCAAGTCCAGAAATTTGCTTCCGAATGCCCCAATATTTTTCTGAACATGTTTTGGAAAGGTGGCTAGGTTAAGTGGTACTTTAGAGACTAACCCTATTTCATTTTTCTGTCAAAATATTCTTTGAAGTATAAATCACCACAAGAAATGATATGAGTACTTGCGTTCTGTGCATTGCGTTCTGTGCATTACTTTTCCCAACATTTAGGTTAGCACAAAAACAATGTGAACATTTAGAGAACGCTTAAAATCAAACATTCGAAAAAAAAAAAAAGTATACAGTTATTTGGACAGACCACGCTTGTTTGAGAATTTAAACTGGCAAACACGTGATATTCCTCAAATTTACAGATATATAAAATCTCACTCTTGCTTTAATGAACCCATTTGCCGAAAACAGAAATGATTTGTATGAACATTAAAACTAAAATGTTTATCAAGTCGCATTTGTACATTTAAAAAAAAAAAAAAAAAACATACAAATGTGTGAGCACTGCAGCCTGCTGCTTTTATATTCATGTCTCTGCAAATCAATATACATATACACTTGCATTTCACAGCTGCCTAAATACTTTGCAGTTTATGAAATGATCAGAATAAGTATGATGGGTATATTTTTTTTTTACGTTTTATTTCCTATAATTGTTAGTTATAATTTTCATTTTCTTCTGGAAATATGGAAATGACTGTAAAATAAGTTGCACCACAGTTGCAAAACTCTATAAATCAGTTTTTAGATTATGCTCCTATGATTTCTGAAGCTGGTTAAAACCCCTTCCAGGTTTATAGGAATTTTTCATTTCAATCACTTGCCGACATGTACATAAATACTGCTATCTAAGGGCAAGCAAATAGCTTAAAGCTACACACATACAAAGTCACAAGGGTGAGAAGCTATAATTATATTGGAGAGCATCCAAGAATTCTTGTTTTCTGTTTATTCTTCATGGTTCTTTGAATTTATGTACAACTCAAGCAAACAAATTGATTTTAATGCTACAACTGTTGACCTTACAACTGCAGCTTATTGAACGGTCTGCATATTAAGGATTTTTTACTTTAAAAAAAAATTAAAAATAAAGAATACTTTTGGAAGATTGGCTCAGAGAATAGTGACACTAGGCATTATGTTGTATCCAAGATTAGATAATTACCTGCGTATAGCTAATTTCTTGAGAATGATTTGCTTATCATAGACACAGAAAGACAAATTTTGAGAAATTGTAACTATTTTACATGTTATGAATAATCATAGTTCAAAGTAGATATATAAATGCACAATGCAGGAAAACTCAATTAGCAGCACCTGACACAGTTTGCAGTCTGCTTATAAAGAAGTCTTAAAAGTCAAGTTAAAGAACTTTTTTTCTAACAAGGCTGCTTACTATACTAAAAATGTACATGAATGTTTAATGGAGCAGATGTAAGGGAGCACTATATCCCAATATGGCCTCATGTGCCATTGAATTCTAGAAATATGTTGCTGGTTAGGTATCAATAATCAAAAGAACATTACTTTATATGTTAATTTTATTCATAGTGCTCATGTTTTGTATCATTTAGCTATCAAAACAATTTAGCGGAGAACGTTACATGTCTGTACTAGTGACACATTGCATTGATACAGCAGGTTTAGATTCTTAGAAGCTATAGGCCATATTTAGAAACAGAAGACTTGAGGCTGAGTACTAAATGTTGAGCAATCTGGAGCCATTCCATTGGTTTCCATAGTGCTTGCCACAAATATAGCCCCGCATTTGTTACGCCGTAACATTGATAAATATGGTGCAGAATTTTCATAAAATTTAAGCAAAAGAGATTAATATGAAGATTTATGCATATTTTGCCCCTAATCTAGAAACCATTTGTGGTAGTTGCACCTTAATAGCATTATCCAATCATTTCAGCATAACATGGTGAGAGGATCGTTCATCCATACCTTTTACTCACGAACGTGCACACACACACACACACACACACACACACACACACATTTGAATATACCTGTACACTTGCATAACTAACACATAAACCTACACACACACAAAATAACCATGAAAACAACTACAGCTTAAGTAATTTTGTCTTCTATTCATTTGATGTTATAGCAACAGTTCTGGATTTATAATATTGCATCCAAATATTGAAGTTGATCTGTGGTAATTCTACTGTTTCGTTCTACAACAAAGTCGTTGTTAGAACAGGAGATGTTTGGTATAATGTCACTAACGCGGAAAGAAATAGTGAACCATGACCTAGCAAAGCTTTACAATATTAGGCATTTCTAAATCACTCACTGCTTTCTCCTCCTTTCGTATGCTAGTTAGCTCGCCTGCCACTAGAGGGAGTTGGTGCTGTTGTCTTCTTCCAGTAAAGTGGCAGCTTCTTTATTGTTGATTGCTCCCTCTCTCTCTCTCCTGCAAACTGTATATTTCTACCTTCAAGTCTTAATGGTGGTTCAGATCACCTATGTCAGCGTTTTGCGTGGTCCCTTATTTATATTATTTTTTTCAAGTATTCTAGCTCCAATTTCACAATACATCTTCTTGACCTGACATTATTCCCTTTTTGCTGTTTCTTTCTTGTGATTGTATTTTTTTTCTATGTTACGTTTCCAGTGGTTTCACTGACCTCATATTTGATCTAGAAATTCTACTTGAGACCATTGACACCAGTACAGCTGGAATCTGAAGATACTGGAGTCAGCAACCACATTCCAATTCCGTAGCTGGCATCATCCATGCTATTTAGACATGTTACTATCAGAGGTGACCAGGCGTACATACTGATGCCGTGGCTAACTTGCAAAAAGGGTGCGGGTCTTTGCAGAAAGACAATATTAAAGGATTGCCAAGTGACCTTGTTCACAATGGTTCCTATGCATTTTCTAATGATGCCTGAGACTTATGCCAAATATGTATCTGGTTCACCTGTGTATGTACCTTAATGTAACTTATGAATGGGAAGGAGCATCATGGCTACTTTCCATGAGATTTCTTGTCTGAAGAGCATTTTCTTTCTCTGCCAAGATGACTGAGATATGGCTGCTAGTAAAACCACATTTTCTGTAACTTTGCTGCAACTCCATTTTTTGGTGTTTTTACTTAGTAAATTAAACAATCAAGCAAAGGTAAGCAACCACATAAAAGTCAAAAAACATCTTCTTAGCGTGCAGGGATGCTTCGTCTGACACAAAAAGCCAATAGTCCATAAAAGTACAAAAGCAGTCCACCATTCCTTGTAAAAGTGTAGAAAGTCATCTTTATTTCAGCCTGAGGCCAGTAAAATTTTGATTAGCAGGGCTTATCAAGCCATCATATGTTAGAACAGCGTTTAGTGTTATCCACCTTTGATTCAGGTTTTTTTCAATTTTTAAATATACAAAAATCAAATCTGTCAGATTATCAAATGCAGATACACAATTTATAAATAGAGTGTGTTAACTCAAGTGTAAAAATAAACCATACTATGAAAATAGTCAAGAAAATAGTGTAGAATAAATGAGAAAATATAAAAGAAAGAAACACTTGTTTTGTGTCCTGTATTACTTAACCTGAGTGACAGAATTTGTTTCCTGAGATTACCCCTTTAAGTATCATTGACAATATAAATCAGAAAAGAAGGTGGGACCAGTGGCGGATCCAGAGCCTGATCTCGGGAGGGGCACATGTAGATTATTTAAATAAATAATCCAGGCACAATAAACACTACAGCTCAGTGTAGTAGTTATGGTGCCAGTAGTGCCAGGATCCCACCCCAGAGTAAGTTGTCATACCGTTTAAGAACAGTTTGACAACTTACCTGGGGTCTGCTGGGATATAGGGCATAGGAGCAGTGGTGTGTGTTAGGGGTGAAGTGTGTGAGCGGTGAAGTGTGTGTGTGAGTGCGGCAGTGTATGTCAGGTTTGCAGTGTGTGTGTTAGGGGGCAGTGTATGTGTGGGGCAGTGTGTGTGTGTGTGTGAGGGTGGCAGTGTGTGTATGGGGGGCAGTGTATGTGTTTTTGGGGTAGTGTGTGTATGGGGGGCACTGTATGTCTTTGTGGGGCAGTGTGTGTATGAGGAGTACTGTATGTAT
>OW240913.1:78817760-79174354 GCA_933207985.1 Pelobates cultripes | reverse complement strand
TAATCTTAGTAAGTATTATAAGCAGTGTCATATTGGCCTATATTAGTGGAGCACTTTTAGGATAATTCCACTAACAATGAATATGCTTATTTTATCATCTTATTGAACAAGAATACACACAGTGTAAATATTATTATAGTATTTTTTTTATTTTTATTTATAAAGTATCAACAAATTCCATAGCGCTCTATAATGAGTTAAAAACTGGATAATATAACATTAATTAAATGTTAGATTTTAAGAAAAATGCAATAAAAAATAATAATAATAATAATAATAAAACTGTTTTTATTATGTTCTTTTATTGTATTCTTTATTGTATGTTCCAGTCAAAATATGCTCTCTTCCTTCATACATTCCAGTCAAAATATGCTCTCTTCCTTCATACATGTTCTAATATGACTTAATAGCTTTATCTCCTTTAAGTAAAACAGATGGATAGCTAATGTTGTCTTGTGTATGGCTCATGATAAATGAATATTGCAATATCCTTTCTAGCTAAGTAGAGAGCATAGCAGATGACTGGAAGATGCTTGGCAAATATTTTTAGGAGATCTGCCAAGTATAGGCCAGTTCTGCCACAAAATTACTCAAAGGATTTTAATGAGCCTGGGGCATGCTATAAATTTAAATTGAGTTTCCATTTCAGATACAAAGAAACAAATGAATCCATTGAAATGGCACGCTGGGTTGATGTAGCTACAATTTTGGGTAAAATTTGAACAAGAAGCAAATAAGGAACAGTATGTAACAGTATTTATTTTAAAATTATTTGATGAAACCAAGGAAAACAGCTATAACACTAAATGCAAATAGAACTTACAACAAAAATACCATGCAAATAGTTAGTTGTAGAGGTGATTTATGGAAATTGATGATAGAGCACTGTGTAGAGATTGAGATATGTGAGAGTCAGTTGATGTTTGATAACACCTAATCTGATTAAAAGATAACTCCAAACATGCCAATCAGTACCATCTGTACTGGTTATGGTGCAAGATGTGCCCGGGCACCCAAACAATTTAAATAGTCAAACCATACAAATGGTTTGACAACATACCTCGGGTTCACTTGATGTCCACTGCTGCCTCCTTTTTAGATGGAAGCTGCAGCACTTAGCTAAGCCTGGTTCTGTAGAACCACGCTAATTGGCTGAGAGTCCTGCACTGTGTGGCTTAGCTCAAGGTAACTAGTTTCTTGCAGGTTCTTGAATGGTTTGATTATGTTCATGGGGTTGAGTAGTCTTTATGGTGCTTGGAGTCTTATTTTAATGGACCTGAGAGGGTAAGAATGTTAACTGGAAAAAAACGTAAGTACATTAGACATTACATTTACCAGGACTATAAATTAAGTTATTTAACAAAAGAAGACACTTCTCTAACATAGATAACTAAAGCCATAATTGAAATAATTGGTGTGTAATGTATGCTCCGTAACAAACCGGTTTTTTAATCTTGTGAGCTGAGAAATGTTATGATTCTGTTGCAACGACTGCAGTCCTGAACGGGTAAATGTATCTATTTTCTGACAAAACTCAATAATAGATACTACCATGAATGGTATGTTTGAGGTCCAAAGGAATATTGTAGAGTATCCACTCAATTTTCTGAGAAGATTCTGGACTTCGTTGCCAGCTTCTTCGGTGTAAGTATGACTATTCTAGTACATTACTTGTATATAGGTATAATTATGATTTTAAAATTAAATGATTCCTGTAGAGAGAATAGTTCTTGCCATGTTTATAATATAGAACCTGCAGATGCTTTTTTAATGGATCCTGAATTGTTTTTTAACACAGAATTATTGACTTATTTTCCTAATAAGTATAGTACGATCCCTGAAAATACAAATTAAGAATAAAGGTTTGATGTTTTATTGGCAGCCACAGGACATGAAATAAACTCTTCCAAAAAATAGTTTGACATTAGACGTCTACACCCTTTTCCATTCAAACCGTGGCAGTTTTTGGAATTGAATGTGAGACATCTTGCAGAAAAAGAGAGGCCATACCATTGAATATCTCAATGATTGACACATTGACAATGTTCTGGCATTCTCTCTTGTCAAAAGAAGTCTGCATAGGAGGTGTAATATCAGCCACAGGCAACAGCAAGTGTAGGGGTGGGCACGTCACTCAATATGGAAAGAAAAACTGAATCAATTAATATTATTGCCCATACAGATGTGTTTATTTCAAATAGTTTATTTTTCTCTACATGTTTTGTGCAGACAAAGGTGTCAGAAAAGCAATCAGAGACTTCCCTCAGAAAAAAAAGTGTGTCCAGTTTTCATTAACTGTTTTATGCAAAAATAACATCATTTTGTAACCCTAGTTTGGGGAGTTTTTTGTGTGGGGGGGCTGGTAAATGCTCAATAATGTGATTTTTCACTTTAACATCTTAAAATGTACATTTTGGACGACCAGACAATAGGTGTAGTACTATGAATTATAAGGCATGTTGGTCTGATTCCTTACAATAGGGGGTGCCAGGAAACTCCTGAAACCATAACCACTATGGCAAAATGTAGTGATTATGGTGTTTGAAGTGCTTCTTTAAAAAAAAATAAAAAAAATTCATTATACTAAAGTAGACTTCTTTATTTTCAACAATGATACATGTTTAATGCACAAATTATTTATTAGAATTCGGTTTTATTAAATTATTGCTCAAAGCATGTCCACTTTAGTGATTTGAAATTGTTATGGTGCTTTGAGTCTGTATGTGCAACAGTTCACTGTGAAACATTGCACATACAGAAATGCAGCCTTTTGCTGCTGGGCTCTCTGTCTTTGACAGCATCAATTAGGCTTCATTAGACAGCCTGGAACAAGAGTTCTAGGCTGGCTTATGTGAATTCTGTGCATACTGGATGTCTGCCATCAGCACACACAGCATGCCAGTGACAAGTGACTAATGACAATTGGTTCTCCCTCCATGTCAATCAAGTCTTACCTTCAGCCTGTGGCGAAACCAACTTCGCCACTGTACACTGGAGAAGCCTGGTTGCTCGCCTGCTCCCTTTAGACTATGGTCCTGCATTTTAAACTTTTATTTTACCGGCAGAAAGGTTTATTCGTGCCTTTCTGCGGACTGTTAAAGCCATGCTACCCCAGATAGCTATGCCATGGAGCCCAGCCGTATACTGAAAGACTGTATGAAAGACTCTGGCTCCATGGCGATTGAACTGTACAGGTAGTACGGACAGCCGGTCCGGATCCCCAGTGGCAGAGTATTCTACCAGGAGGGGAGAATACTTCCCAGCGGCGGCCTAGTCCACCAAGGGGAGATGAGAAGCCCCACAACCGTGCAGATGGGACCGTGGTCTCTGCACTTACAGCACGGGGGTAGGGAAGGTCGGTTCTGGCCCCCAGCGACAGGGCTGTTTAGCCAAAGGGGAGACAGTCAGTCTCCCCCTCCAGCAACCAGGCTCCAACCAGACTACTCCCGTGGTAGTGCTGGCACCAGTGCTGAGTACCGCTGGTCTCTGCCCACTCAGCAACCCACCCAGACTGCTTACCAGTCACCCATGGTGAGGCGCCTGGACATGGACAACGTTCTCCTCTACCCAGGTGTAGTAACCAGTTCTTGTGGGTGAGCTGTATTACTGATTGTGTTTTGTGGGTGGGCTGCTGGACTAACAAGGGCACTGACTGACATGAGGTCAGATACCCTGTTAGTCTGATTGGTAAAGGGGAGAAGTGTGGCGAAACCAACCTCGCCACTGTACACTGGAGAAGCCTGGTTGCTCGCCTGCTCCCTTTAGACTATGGTCCTGCATTTTAAACTTTTATTTTACCGGCAGAAAGGTTTATTCGTGCCTTTCTGCGGACTGTTAAAGCCAAGCTACCCCAGATACCTATGCCATGGAGCCCAGCCGTATACTGAAAGACTGTATGAAAGACTCTGGCTCCATGGCGATTGAACTGTATGCATAGGCGTGCGCACGGGGTGTGCCGGGTGTGCCTGGGCACACCCTAATCCCGCGCACGCCTATGTGTATTGAGACCGGCAGGGGAGATCTCAGGATTTCCCCTGTCGGCTCATGCAGAGCCGGCGCTATCTGAGCGCCGGCTCTGCTCTCAACCTCCCTCCCCACTGACCCACATGCAGGGAGGGAAGCAGGAGAGGACCCGGCGGAGGTATTGCCGGCAGCTCAGCCGGGTTCCTCTCTCGAGATATGAGCGTTGCCACGGCAACGCTCAAATCTCGCGAGAGTGAACTCTAGCCCCACAGGGGTTAGAGTTCACTCTCCACTGGACCACCAGGGATCACAGCAGCAACAAGGATCCCCTCCTCCACTGGACCACCAGGACCACGATCCCCCCTCCCTACAAAAGGTAAGAAGGGAGGGGGGATAGCAATTAATGTACCCCCACCTCCACCCCCCACAATAACCCACCCACACACATACAACACACACAGCACACACACATTCAGCACCCACAGACATACACAGCACCCACAGCACATACAGCACCCACAGACATACACACACACATACAGCACCCACACACATACAGCACCCACACACATACAGCACCCACAGACACACAGCACCCACAGACACACAGCACCCACAGACATACACAGCACCCACAGACATACACAGGCACCCACTACATACACACAGACATACAGCACACACACATACAGCACCCACACACATTCAGCACCCACAGACACACATTCAGCACCCATTCAGCACCCACAGACATACAGCACCTAGCACCCACAGACCTTTAGCACCCACAGACATACACAGCACCCACAGACATACAGCACCCACACAGCACCCACAGACATACACAGCACCCACAGACATACAGCACCCCACAGACACAGCACCCACAGACACAGCACCCACAGACATACAGCACCCACAGACATACAGCACCCACAGACATACACAGCACCCACAGACGCACACAGCAGCACCCACAGACATACACAGCACCCACAGACATCCAGCACCCACAGACATCCAGCACCCACAGACATACACAGCACCCACAGACATACAGCACCCACAAACATACACAGCACCCACAGACATACAGCACCCACAGACACACACAGCACCCACAGACACACACAGCACCCACACACATACAGCAACCACAGACATACACAGCACCAACACACATACAGCACCCTCACAAACACACACAGCACACAAACAGCACCCTCACACACACAAACAGCACACTAACAGTACCCTCACAAACACAAACAGGACCCAAACACACACACAGCACACTACCAGTACCCTCACACACAAACAGCACCCTCACACACAGTACATTAACAGCACCCTCACAAGCGCACACACACACAAACAGCACCCTCACACACAGTACATTAACAGCATCCTCACAAGCACGCACACACAAATACCCTCACCCACATAGCACACTACCAGCATCGTCACACACACACATCACACTAACAGCACCCTCACACAGCACACACACACACACACAGCAGTGTGTGTATGTGTGTATATATGTGTATGTATATATATATATATATATATATATATATATATATATATATATATATACACACACACACATACATATATATATGCGGCGTGTGCTTGTGCTTTAGGGTGCACACCCTAATGCAATAGGCTGCGCACGCCTATGACTGTATGTATGTGATCTGAGCGCCATTCGGTAGTAATGTGCACTCAGATCTAAGCTATCTGGGGATATGTAGAATGTCTATGTTTTATGGAATAAATGTAACTGTATGTAATTTTATCTATTTTATTGTATTGTTACTGCCATGTGGTTAATGGAGTCTTGCCTCTGTCCTGGGAGATAATTGGATTACTTCACAACTATCTCTAGGACAGAGAGGAGGGATTGTGATGTAATTGTGGGTGTGTTTTATGGTTCTCCTGTAAACGATTGGTTGTACTGTGTCCCACCCTGTGGGATGTCCCCTTGAATGGGGACTTGCATAAAAGCCAGTGTGTGGCCATTACAGTGGAGTTCCTGCTTAACCATCATATTGAAGTGTCGTCTCATTATTGGGGGAGGATTTACTGCATGCTGTTAGAGACTGATTGCCAGGAGTGTAAGCCGCTTGGGGGCTTTTCCTGTTCGTCTGCTAGCAGCTATTCGTGTGTCTCCAGTTCGGGAGTTTGGAGTGCCCCTTGGTATGCAGTTCGGGAGTTTCGAGTATTCTCTTGGTTGCAGTTTGGGAGTTGGTGAATTCGTGGGTTTGCAGTTCAGGAGATTGGTGCTTGCAGTAGCTGTCGGTGCAGCTGAAAAAGGGGAATATCGCCTAAACGGTTTTTAACCTCTTATGGGCAAAACGGTCTGTTACACAGCCTGTCTTCAATGAGGGGGAATAATGTCACCAGAGGAGGAGTTGAAGGCAGGTTTTTTTTTTTCTTTTTTAAGGAGTCGGACTAGGACAGTAATGGTTTATCTGATCAAAAACTATATTTTAAAGTTTAAAGTTCTGATTCAAACGACCCTAGAGATGAAAAATAGTTAGGTCATGGTGGTTTGGAGCTTGTGATTTTCTCATGAAGGCAAAAATAGACAGTCCTGCAAGAAATTATTTTATTTCATATATTATTGTTTTTGATTCATGTAGTCTTCATGTATCATGTACCTGTGCTGAAGATGTGGAAATTAAAAGCAACATATTAAGAAAGCTAACTATTGCCTAAACATTTCACTACATGTGCTACTAGATATGCAAATGATTGTTGCTAAAAAATTGTAATTGTATGACTCAAGGTGCTGCAGTAACTAACAAAAGTTAATATAAACAAAGCTCCAGGGCCTTGCAGTATTCATCCACGAGTACTTAAGGAACTAAGTTTGGGAATAAGTGAACCTTTCTTTCTTTCTTTCTTTCAAGATTCTTTTCTTTCAGGAAGTGTACCGGAGGGTTGGAGGAAGGCAGATGTTGTTCCTATATTCAAAAAGGGTTCAAAATCCCTGCCTGGAAATTATAGACCTTTGAGCTTAACTTCTGTTGCTGGGAAAGTATTTGAAAGGTTATTAATGGATAATATTCAAAAATTCTTTGAGAAAAACGTGATCTATTTGGATTTTGCAAAGGCATTTGATACAGTTTCACACAATAAATTGGTGTTCAAACTCAAAGAAATCGGTCTAGATGAAAATTATTTTTATTGGGTAGAACATTAGCTTAAAAAATAGATTACAGAGAGTTGTCATTAATGGTACATTTTCAAGCTGGACAGAGGTGGCAAGTGGTGTCCCACTGTTCTGGAACCCCTTCTATTTAACATGTTTATAAATGAAAAAGCATTGAAAGTCATGTTTCAGTGTTTGCAGATAACACAAAACTCTGTAAAGTAATACAATGTGAGCAAGATATTACTTTGCCGCAGAGGGATTTAGATAGACTGGGGGACTGGGTACTCAAAAGACAGATGAAATTTAATGTAGAAAAATTCAAAGTTATGCACTTTGGCATAAAGAATGCACAAGCAACTTATATCCTTAATGGAAGCAAATTAGGGTTAACTACACACAAAAAGGATTTGGGAATTGTTATAGACAACAAACTATGCAACAATTAGCAATGTCAATCAGCAGTACTATGGTCAGTAAGGTATTGTCATGCATGAAAAAGGTAATTAATTCTCAGGATGAAATAAGACATGAGTAAGATCAGTGCTGTCCCCACGCCTCTTGTGTGGGCAACAGAGAGTTAATACAATGAACAGTCTTCTAAGGTCCTAGTAATCCAAAAGTGTGCAGGGTTATGGGACCCAACAAAAATTTCTGATTCTCCTTTTACCAAGGAGGACCAAGCACAATTGTCCCCCTATTTTCTCATCCTGTTTGCTGAGGAGTAAAGGTCAATAAAACTTAAGGCAAATGCTCTCTCTCTCTCCAATCCCACTCACAGGACATGGACTCATGCACCTAACTAGGATACACAGCAAGGACATTGGAATGTTTTTTCAGACTAGATGGTAACCAAAAAGGGGAAGATGATCAGGACAGAAGGAGTTCAAGTAACAGAAGGCCAAATAGGAGAAGTTTGAACAGCTACAAGTACCTGGGGGTAACACAAACACATGGCAACCACGAGGAAGAGGCAAGTAGATTAGCAACATCCAAGCACCTCCATAGAGTCAGTCAGATCTTGAAGTCACAACTCAATGGCAAGAACAAGATCCTAGCCATGAACACATATGCCCTACAGTCATCAGATGCCCAGCTGGAATAATAACCTGGCCAAGAGAAGAACTGGTCACCATGGATGTCAAAACCTGGAAACTACTCACTATAAATGGAGGACTACACCCAAAATCCAGCACCCAGAGACTGTGCACCAGCCGGAAGGAAGGAGGTAGAGACCTGATGAGTGTCAAGGCCACTGTCCTGGGTGAAACACAGAGTATCCACAAGTACAACACAAAGATAGCGCTCAAAGATGAGCTGCTAATGAAATTCCTGATTCAGAAAGGGAGGAGATCCCATGGCAAGACAAAGCTATCCATGGGGTGTACCACCAGCTGATAGTGGAGGTGGCTCACATGACAAAATCCTACCTGTGTTTTTAAAAGGCAGGACTAAAAGACAGCACTGAAGCAACACAGGAACAGGCACTCAGCACCATATCAATAGAAGTGGGAGTCCACCACACCAGGCACGACTTAAGGTGCAGATTGTGCAAAGAAGCCACTAAGACTATCCAGCACATGGTAGCTGAATGTAAGATATTAGCAGGAACAACATACACTGAGAGACACAACCAAGTTGCTGGGATTGTGTACTGAAACATCTGCTCTCAATATGGGCTGGACCTGCCTAAGTCCAGATGGGAGATACCACAAGGGGTAGTTGAGAATGACAGGGCTAAGATCCTGAAGGAGTTCCAGATCCAGACGGCAAGCAAGTACTGGCCAACCTGACATCATGGTGGTTGAGAAGGAATGGAAGACTGCAGTCGTGGTGGATGTGGTAATACCCGGTGACTATAATAGCAGGGAGAAAGAACATGAGAAGATGCACACATACCAAATAAAGAAGAGTTAGAAAGGTGTGTGTGGTAAAAGGTGATGTGGAAAGTGAAGGCAGTAGCAGTCCCAGTTGTGATAGGAGCACTCCAGGCTGTGACTACAAGTTGGGGGAGTTGCTTTAACAGATTCCAGGTGGGACATCTATGATCACTGTAGAAGAATGTTGTTCTGGGATCAGCAAGATACTGCCCTGAATCTTCAGACTCCCAGGCCTCTGGTAGAGGACCAGTGAATGATGAATAAATATACCATCCTGGAGGGGTGAGAAAATCAATTTTTCTATGTATAGGTAGATATAAATATATATATAAATATATATATATAATTATTTTTTTTCTTGGATTAACATTCCATGTGCAAATGTAAAGGGTAATCACGGAAATTTTTCCCAAACATATTTAGCAGTTACTCTTGAGTTTTTCATTTTTGATGAATGCTTATTTCTAGCAGTCTGACTTATTTGAAATTACTTATCTATAAATGATCAATGCGTAAAGTCTATGATAATTGCTGTTTTTTCAACCTGTTTGCAGAATAATTTGCAGAAATTAGATTTGTATCCAAATTGGCTATTATAAACACATTTTGTAAATCAGCTTACAGTCCATGGTTTAATGTATATACCTTATGTAATACATTCAGCTTTCTTGCACACAAATTGAAGCTGTTTCCTTGCCAAAAAAAAGTTTAGATCTACTTGGGAGTATTTGAGCTTGATGACAGTAATCTGTTTCTCTGGATGAATCTAAAAAACAAAACAGTTAAACACCCATTACAAATGGCTAAACCGGGGCACATTATATTACTCTTTTAAATAGCCCCTGAAACATTTATAAAGGGCATTGTTAAAAAATTTACAAAACATTCAACTCATTTTACAAGCAAAGCACATTATACTGTAAAATAAAACATGATACTAAAGAAGCTTTTAGAGTTTTATAACTAAGCTCATGTTCATTTTTAACAGAATGTACCACAAAAACCTGTTCATAGTGATTTGGTGTCATTTTACTTAAAACATTATTTGTAAAATAAAAACATTTGCTTTGCTAGTACATAAAAATGACTGTTAAGGCCTTACCTTTTTATCTGTCCTATGAAATGATGTACTGTGATGTTGTTATTGTTTTATTTTACCATTGTCATTTTCCTTTCTATATCTATTGCACTTTTACAGAATATGTCAATAAAAATCAGACATTAAAAAAAATAAAAAAATATATCATTTACATATATATTTCCCATTTTGCAGTAAAGTTTCTGTGAAAATTACTTTTTGGTTATGAGAACATCTTTGCTGCTTCTCATCGGGACCTAAAATGAAAACTGAATAGACAGAGATTAAATATATATAAAAAATCTACACAAGAACTTGCAAGCTTACCTCCAAGAAAGGACCCGCAGGGGCAAAGGGGCATTGGGAGGTATTTTTAGATAGCATTTCCATAAGCCAATAAAATATGGGATTATACACAGCACTTGTTTCATAAACTGAGTCCAATCAAGTTCCCTAGAACAAATATATATCTGTACTTCTAAAAACAGGTGTGTGTTGGTGGTTATACCTTGTGTGATTCTAGGCCTTTGAGGCAATGAAGAATCACAAGGAAAGAAACTAGACGTATCTCATTTTCTCACTGGGGTAATACGTGCAGCATAGGTAAGTGAAAAACACACTGATTTCCACAGTTCTTGATAGCGCTGATGATAGTCTTGTGCTTGGATATTTGGATAAAATTACATACGCGAGTTAAATTAATTTGCATGCCATGGCAGCTGGACCTGCATTGTAAATTATAAAATAAAAACAAATGAAAATGTAAAAAAATAAAGCACAGCCCAGAGATGCAAAAAACTCATATCTGACAGTTTTGCTTTGCTTGCGGCATATATCACCAGCAATAAAAGACTGACAATACAAAACTAAACTAAAATTATATATTGCATAACTTAATAGCATCTATATTAATATTATTTGTTGTTGGAGACCTGCGAAGTGATTACCAAAGAGTCAAACTACATTGACTTGCATCATATAAAATCATATAAAATATCAGCATGCCAAATGGGAGAATATCCTTGAATCCGTCAATATAATGCTGTGTGTACAACTGATAACATTTCTATTGATGATGAGTAGAAACATACGCAGTGCATATAACAAAACATTCTATTTAGTTCCCTTTTTTATGTTCTGTTATCAGCACCACTGGTCATATCTAACAGTTGAAGAGTTTTGAAAAACTGACATAGATTTTTATAAACTTATTTCAAAAATGTGGTACCACACAGGTCACAACATCAAACTGAGCAATCATTTTGTATTGAATAGTCGTAAAATATAAGACAGGATGGAATGAAAAAAATGACTATTTCACAAGTCAACTACATTGCTTGGTAACAGATTTTTAGAGCAGTTCAAAGAATCTAGTTTCCATCTGTGTTTGGTGAAGGGTGCAAAATCCTTAGGGCCATCTGCAAACTCTGCTTCATCTTTAACACTTGGAATAACAAAGGTGTTTTTTTTTCCAAAGCTTCATTCTCCCCTCCTGTTGTGAGTCTGTAGATACAGTTCAGGGAAGTTGGGAAACTTCAGAGTAGATAGTCTGCTTCCTTCAGGGAGATCTTTTGAGGATGTCATGACTGTGCCCTACATAACATGGGTTACTGCCATCAGAAGACAACCGTTAACACACTCAGTACAAAAATGCTTTCTTCTGGAAATTGAAGAATCTGGAAACCACCAGCATCAAAATAAATTAAGACAAGTGTTATATAAGTTAAACAAAAGTAGAGGGTGCTCTAAACTTACATTTCGTTGTAACATTTCTCATTGGGTTAAACCAAAACTTGGAAGATTTTTAAAATAATTTCTAGTTAAGCAATGTCAGCAAATGTCATTGCATGCTAGAAAACATGCTAACTTCCTAGAAGCAACATTATGCCTGCTGCTAGGTATGCCACACAGAGTTCCGAAAAGCACTGAAAATCATATTAAATTGTACAGTATGTTGCGAAATGTGAAAGCATATAATTCGGCAGGTAACTGGTATAATGAAGATAAAATCAGAATATCAATAAAAAAAAAAAAAAAAACCTCATGGTATTTCGGTATTTTTTGGATAAAATAATTTTTCTGTATGGCTTCAAGTAAAATAATAGGCTAAAACAGCATATTATATTAACCATTTGGGGTTAATTTACTAATGTGAGAATTCAAATGGGATATTCAAGGAATATTTAAAATTTAAGATCAAAATTGCTGAACTGGAAATCTTTTAAATCAGTTATGCTTTCAGTTTGGCTATTGGGGTCTACATTTTGAAATTCACTTTGAATTCACTTTGAATTCTTACTTTAGTAAATAACCCTGTTTGTTTATGATAAAACAAATGCCAATCCTGTCTGAGATGTACAATGATATTGCGTATTAATATGCAGATATTTTTGTAGCCTTTTTATGTGTCAAATAAAGGTTTTATAATTGTAACTCCTTTTCTATCAAGTTAATTTCTTCCAAAATTAAGCATTATTTAAAAGGTAGATGTGCAGCTACTACAAAATGTAGGATGAAAGAAGCATTTATGAATTTTAGCGGATACATTTTAGTCATTATTAATTCCAATTAATTATTCCTTATTCCATTATAGAAATATTGTGAGGAATGGAGAAGTAAACAGTTTAGAGATTACACACTTTTTATTATCTTGCAATATTTCATATACTGCCTGAAATATTAGTACAGAAAGAGAAATACAATTTTATCACATAAAGCAGATGTGACAAAATAGATAAAAGTAGTCAGGGACCAGTGGCAGACCAAGATCTCCCTCACTGGTTTGCAGGCACTTTGGTGGAGGAGAGAGGACCTGGGAACTCAGCCTGCAGCTCCTCCGGGTTTCCTCTTGCGAGCTTAGAAGGTTGCCGCAGTTATTATGTCAACGCTCCGATCGCACGAGAGTGAACGCTAGCCCAGGAGCTGCAGGCTAGAGTTCACTCCACACTAGGACCACCATGGATTCGCCACAAAGACCACCAGGGATCGGATGTAATATCTCCTCTCCCTGGGTAAAAATAAGAAGGGGGCATATAAAGTATATTTTTTTTAATTTAAAAAAATCTCATATAGATTTATTTGTTTTGATCTGCCCCTTAATCCCCAACACAAAATAACTCCTTATACATTTACACACTGCACTCCCATTGACACACACACACCACCCCTATACACACACTACACCTCTATACACACACTGCACCACCATATACACACACTGCACCTCCATACACACACACTACACTTCTATATACACACACTGCACCCACATATATACACACTGCACCTCCACACACACAGTGCACCTCATTCACACACTCTGCACAACTCACACACAGTGCACCCCTCACACACACGCACTGCACCCCTCACTTACACATACTGTACCTCTCACTCATACCATTCATACACTGTACTCCTCACCGACACACACACTGCACCCCTCACCCACACACACACTGCACCCACCCACCCACCCCCACACACACACACACAAACAACACTGTACCACACACAAACACACACACATTGCATCCCACACGTCACACACACTACTACTCTTATCCCTACAATAGTCCCTTTCCCTTACTACAACCCCCATCCTGGCAGAACCTAGGTAAGGTGTCAAACTGTTCTTAAATGGTTTGGCTACACTCTCGGAGTGCGCCATAGCACTCCTGGCACCATAACCACTACGGAGAGCTATAGTGGTTATTGTGCCTGGATTGTTCCCACCAGTGCCCCTCCTGAGATTAGGATCTGGATCCGCCACTGTCAGGGACATGGATATTTGTAGGAATGTACTGACATGTTTTGCAATACAGTGTCCTAAAATGGAGAATATAAAAATAGTGCCCTGACTATATGTAAGTATAATTATGCATACAGTATATGTAGTTCACCAAACATCTGCAATGTGGTATCACAGGCTACTATTGCAACCTGCAAAGAATCACTGTAGTATATACTCCCCGACACAAAGTTTGACATAGAAAAGTTGCTACAGCATTTTAGTGGAGACATTGCTAGCACCATTTCCTATCTAACTGGAGAGATATAGATTGGCAAACTACAACACTTCGAGAGAAATTTGCTTTATTGTTGGGGTAAAAGGAAAGATAAGTTTTGATAAGGTTTGTGCTAACTTTGTTAAAGTCTAATATGATGTAGACATGAACAGAATTTCCTGCCACCACTTTGGTAATCAATCAACATTCAATTGACTATACATATGTGGAAAGAATTTAAAACAGTACAGAGGCAATTCTTGTAAGAGTTACCACTGGGTATAGTTTTTATCAGTGATAAGAAGCATTCTATTATATCTATTACACCACACCTAGTATCAAATTCATTAACACCACCTGTCTAAGTAGTGAAGATCGCTCTATTGCATACCACTTTATGGATGCAGAGCCTTGAGAACCAAACTACTACTACATGCATGAAAACAACTGTAGCTAAATGAAGCAGTTATAATGTGTAGATCAAGCATGTCAAACTCAAAGTCTGGATCGGGCCACATAAACAAGGTTTATGTTTATGTGGGCCGCAAAAAAAAATACCGTAAATTTTCATAGAAAGGTTAATTTGAAAAAGTACAGTATAAAAAAAACCCCTGCATCCACCTCTACTAAACCACATCACCCCCCTCTACTAAATCCAAGCCCCCCTCTACTAAACCACAGCACCCCTCTCTACCACCCTGTGCCAAATCTGATCCTCCCGCTGACACACACACATATTCACTCATAGACACATACATACAGACACACTGACACACACATACTCACTGACAGACATACATATATACACAGACAGACACACACACAAATATACTCGCTGACAGACACACACACACACTCACTGACAGACTGACAGACACACTCACTGACAGACAGACAGACACACACACAGACAGACAGAGACACACACATACTCACTGACAGAGACACACACAGACACACAGACACACATACTCACAGACACACACACATACTCACAGACAGATGCATACATACAGACACACTGACAGACACACACACATACTCACAGACAGACACACACATACTCACTGACAGACAGACAGACACACACATACTGACAGACACACACTGACAGATACACACATATACACACACACATACTCACTGGCAGACACACACACTCACTGACAGACACACACACACTCACTGACAGACAGACAGACACACACACTGACTGACAGACAGATACACAGACAGACACACACTGACAGACAGACATACTCACTGACAGACACACACACTGAGAGAGACACACTGACAGACACACACTCACACACTTACACATTCTTGCACACACATACTTTTTTTTATTGCTCCTTACCTTATGGAGCAGATGTGGGGCATCTCCCTGGGGTCCTTCCTGCTCCTTACTGCTCCCTCCCGCGGTTCAGTGATGCTGGGTGCTGGAATATGACGTCATATTCCGGCGCCCGGCTTCACTTCAGACTGCGTGCATGAGGAAGCAGTGAGGAGAAGGAACACTGAGCTCCCTCGCTGGCCCTCCTCCCCAGCTGGGTAAGTATTAGCAGAGTAGACACCTGCAATATGGGGAAAGCAGGTGCCTACTCTGCTATAACACCTGCATGTACTCGTGGCTCGCCTGGCCGCAAAGATGGTCCTTAGTTTGACATGCTTGGTGTAGATCATACCCCTGCAGTCTCACTACTCAATTCTCTGCCATTTAGGAATTACACCACTTTGTTTATTCAGCTGTAGCCACACCTCTTTGTAAGTGACTTACACATCCTTCCTAAAAACTTCCTGAAAAAGAACCTTAATTAGTCCTTTATAGTTTAGTCTGTTTAATCTAGAATTTCTTATCTCCTGCTCTGTTAATAGCCTTCTAGAACCCATAGAGCCTCCTGTGTGTTATTAAAGTTCAATTTACAAAGCAGAAGATAAAAACTTCTAAAGCAGGTTAACATTTAATTGAAATTATTTTTTGGGAATGTAGGTTGTGTTAATCACAGCCAGGAAAGGTGTGACCAGAGCTAAAAAAAAATAATTTAACTCTTAAATGGCAGAGAATTGAGCAATGAGACTGCAGGGGCATGATCTATTTTTCAAAACGGCTTCATTAGGTTAATGTTGTTTGATGCCTATAGTATCCTTTTAAGGGTTGTACAAGGAGGTACCCAGAGATAATGAATGTCTGGACTGTCCCAGCCATTTCCTTATTCCAAGTACTCTCCCAAATACTTATATACAATATTTTGCTTAGTAAAATGCATCTGTACTATAGAATGAATTGCAGGCTGCTATTGCATCCTTCACAATAGTATGTTTACAACTCTTTATTTCTCCTTCCCCAATCTCTAGCTGTTAAAATTCAGCAGTGCATTTTGAGCTATATAGGCTCCTGTACAATGAACTCTCGGTAATACATACGGACTTCATTTTGTAGAGAAATACCGTACTGAAGAAATATCTCATTAGAAGGCAAAATGAAATCAAACCTACATATAAATTGGGCTGAATATATTGGGGCTTAATCATCAGGTTTCATTGTTATCGTTTATATATAGTGATGTCCCGAACTGTTCGCTGGCGAATAGTTCCTGGCGAACATCATTTGTTCGCCACGGATGGCGAACATATGCGCTGTTCGGTCCGCCCCCTATTCGTCATCATTGAGTAAACTTTGACCCTGTACTTCACAATCAGCAGACACATTCCAGCCAATCAGCAGCAGACCCTCCCTCCCAGACCCTCCCACCTCCTGGACAGCATCCATTTTACATTCATTGTGAAGCTGCATTCTTAGTGAGAGGAGGGACAGTGTAGCTGCTGCTGATTTGATAGGGAAATTGATAGCTAGGCTAGTGTATTCAGTGTCCACTACAGTCCTGAAGGACTCATCTGATCTCTGCTGTAAGGACAGCACCCCAAAAAGCCCTTTTTAGGGCTAGAACATCAGTCTGCTTTTTTTTTCTGTGTAATGTAATTGCAGTTGCCTGCCTGCCAGCCTGTGTGTCAGGCTCACAGCATATACTGTGCCCACTTGCCCAGTGCCACCACTCATTCACTGGTGTCACAATAGCTTGCATTTAAAAAAAAAACAACTTTTTTGACTGTAATATAATAGCAGTCAGTTTCCTTCACTAGTGTGCGTTTCAGGGCCTGCCCAGTGCCACCACTCACTCACTGGTGTCACAATAGCTTGCATTTAAAAAAAACAAAAACTTTTTTGACTGTAATATAATAGCAGTCAGTTTCCTTCACTAGTGTGTGTTTCAGGGCCTGCCCAGTGCCACCACTCACTCACTGGTGTCGCAATAGCTTGCATTTAAAACAAACAAAACTTTTTTGACTGTACTGTAATAGCAGTCAGTTTCCTTCACGAGTGTGCGTTTCAGGGCCTGCCCAGTGCCACCACTCACTCACTGGTGTCCCAATAGCTTGCATTTAAAAAAACCAAAAACTTTTGGGACTGTCATATAATAGCAGTCAGTTTCCTTCACGAGTGTGCATTTCAGGACCTGCCCAGTGCCACCACTCACTCACTGGTGTCCCAATAGCTTGCATTTAAAAAAAACAAAACGTTTTGGACTGTAATATAATAGCAATCAGTTTCCTTCACTAGTGTGCATTTCAGGGCATGCCCAGTGCCACCACTCACTCACTGGTGTCCCAATAGCTTGCATTTAAAAAAAAACGAAACTTTTTGGACTGTAATATAATAGTAGTCAGTTTCCTTCACGAGTGTGTGTTTCAGGGCCTGCCAGGGCATTGTGTCACACCAGTGCAAGTCATATCTGGTGTAACAGTATTGTACATTTAAAAAAAAAAATACAATTTTGACTGTAATAGATTGAATAGCAGTTAGTTGTCTGCCAGCGTGTGTGTCAGGCTCACAGCGTATACTGTGCCCACTTGCCCAGTGCCACCACTCATATCCGGTGTCACAATAGCTTGCATTTAACAAAAACAAAACTTTTTGGACTGTAATATAATAGCAGTCAGTTTCCTTCACACGTGTGCGTTTCAGGGCCTGCTAGGGCACAGTGTCACACCAGTGCAACTCATATCTGGTGTAACAGTAGTGTACATTTAAAAAAAAGAATTTTTTTTTTGACTGAAATAGATTGAATAGCAGTTAGTTGTCTGCCAGCGTGTGTGTCAGGCTCACAGCGTATACTGTGCCCACTTGCCCAGTGCCACCACTCCTATACGCTGTCACAATAGCTTGCATTTAACAAAAACAAAACTTTTTGGACTGTAATATAATAGCAGTCAGTTTCCTTCACACGTGTGCGTTTCAGGGCCTGCCAGGGCACAGTGTCACACCAGTGCAACTCATATCTGGTGTAACAGTAATGTACATTTAAAAAAAAAAAATACAATTTTGACTGTTATAGATTGAATAGCAGTTAGTTGTATGCCAGCGTGTGTGTCAGGCTCACAGCGTATACTGTGCCCACTTGCCCAGTGCCACCACTCATATCCGGTGGTACATTAGATTGCACACGCAGTGCCCCAAATTTGAAGTAGGAGGACCGACCAAGCATCTTTTTCCATCTCCCGGTTCCTAAAATCGATACCATATACACGTCCCCTGATAGGGGGCGTAACAGGGATTAAACTGATAAGAATAGTACTACTTAACACACCACTCCTATCTGGTGGCACATTAGATTGCATGCGCAGTGCCCCAAATTTGAAGAAGGAAGACCGACCAAGCATCTTTTTCCATCTCCCGGTTCCTAAAATCGATGCCATATACACGTCCCCTGATAGGGGGCGTAACAGGGATTAAACTGATAAGAATAGTACTACTTAACACACCACTCCTATCTGGTGGCACATTAGATTGCACGCGCAGTGCCCCAAATTTGAAGAAGGAGGACCGACCAAGCATCTTTTTCCATCTCCCGGTTCCTAAAATCGATGCCATATACACGTCCCCTGATCATCATGAAACTGATAAGAATAGTACTACTTAACACACCACTCCTATCTGGTGGCACATTAGATTGCACGCGCAGTGCCCCGAATTTGAAGAAGGAGGACCGACCAAGCATCTTTTTCCATCTCATGGTTCCTAAAATCGATGCCATATACACAGGGATTAAACTGATAGGAATAGTACTACTTAACACACCTTACAATAACGCAGAGAGAGGCAACGCAGAGAGAGGAGTCTGAAGAAGAGGAGTCAGAGGAGGAAGGTGGCTTTGAGGAGGTGGAAGACCAAACACAGCAGGAGTCCCAGGGGGCTTGTTGTCACCTTTTGGGGACCCTTGGTGTTGTACGTGGCAGGGTGGAGAAAGAGACCTTCAATGACATCAGTGAGGACAAGGAACGGGACATGGCTAGCTTGGTATCCAACCTTGTGCATATGGGGAGTTTGCGGTTGTGCAAATGGACTGTTTGCGGTTGTTTGCGGTGCGTTAAATGGGGAGTTTGGTCTGTCACTGTGAAGCGGGTGTAACCTTTACACTACCTGATCGATACAACATCATACCTGATGTTTTAAAGAACGTTATTCCAAACAATTTAGGAATGTTAGGTGACTTATGCCCTTTATGGATTAAAACCAGACTCTGCATCAACTATGTAATTTTCCATGGGAGTTTTGCCATGGATCCCCCTCCGGCATGCCACAGTCCAGGTGTTAGTCCCCTTGAAACAACTTTTCCATCACTATTGTGGCCAGAAAGAGTCCCTGTGGGTTTTAAAATCCGCCTGTCTATTGAAGTCTATGGCGGTTCGCCCGTTCCGCGAACATTTGCGGAAGTTCGCGTTCGCCATTCGAGAACCGGAAATTTTATGTTCGCGACATCATTATTTATATAATATCAAGGTACTTAAAAGCATCAGCAAATAAATGTAATAAGTGTCCAAACAGCAGGTAGGCAGGTGTTTTATCAATTACTTTTATCCTTGTAGATACATAAGTTAAACAAATTTTATTTAAAAAGTGTGCACTTTTTTTCTAAAGGTGATAAAAAAAATATATACTAAAACAACTAAATTTCTTGTGGAAAAAATGGGATGCAACTACTATAAGTAACCTTTCACCTTTATGCAAAAAATAATATTTAAAAGGAAAATAATGGTTTCATTTTTAATACTTTAGTAGTCTAATGTCTCAAACTCTTCATTTCTTTTTTAACATTTGAATGGAGGAGCTAATTAGCCACCAAACCATTATTCTTAAGAAAGCAAACACTGAATTATCTTTACTTATCTTGGCAAGTTCCAAAAAAGAATGACATGAGTGGACATCTTTGTAAATGGAGATGTTAGGATATAATTTGAGCTGCAGGTAATGTGCGTGTAAGGGGAAATGGTTTATCTGTCAGTTTCTGCTGTTAGAGATTCTCCCTCTTCGTAAATGTGATCAACTTAAATTACATGAAATGGATTTCAAATTATAGAAATTAATTTGTGCTTCTTAGAGATGTATGCCATCTGTTTTGACAAGAACTGCCTTTTCTATTGAAGACAATGAATGCTAGCATGGATGAACACTTACAGTGCTTTATATAAGTATTCACCCCCTTGGACATTTTTGTAATGTTACAACCTGAAATTAAAATGAATTATATTGGAACTTGAAACCTTTAATTTATGCAAGGTATGAACCTTTTTTTTTACTGTTACGCAAAGTTTTTTTAAACAAAAAAATGTCAATTGTGTAAGTACGAACTCTGCTTCTACGAACAATTTAAATAGGCTATATTTGTCTACAGAAGACAAATTATGATTTGAATGGAGCAATTATAGTGTCCAATAATCTCAAAAATACACCTATTTCTGGAAGGCTCCTGAGTTTGCTTAAGAGATTGGCAGCTAACTCAGAAGGAATCATCCATTATGTAGATGTGGAGAGAAGAGAACGTTTGCTGGACAAAAGAAAAAGCAACTTTAGTTACATAGCAAAAGTTGAGCAAAGATTATCAAGTTCAACCTTTCACACATTTGCTATTACTCTTGATGCTAAAGAATGGGGAAAAAATAAAATTTTAAGCAACTTCCAATTGCAAATACATTTGTTCTTGATTCCAAAATGGATTTATCCTTGAATGTACAATCAGTTAACATATTAATTTTTATCTTTAAATATTCTGTTTAAGAAAACAAACAAAAAACACCCAGGCATTGCTTAACATTTGTACTTTGATAATAAACACCTCTTTGGGCAAATAATTGCAGTTTTTTATTGTTTATATTATAAAGAACCATTTTCTCTGCTGTAGGTGAAATCTCATTTCTCTAAGTCTAAATAGATGATCTCTTTTATACAAACAATATAAACAAACAGTTTAACAGAGAGCTATTTTTTTTTTTTATAATTCTTTATTTTTCTGTGCATAGAGTAACAGACAGGCATGTACTGCCACAACAACAAGCTTTCAAGAACAATTTAAGTTAAACAGTGTCATGACAGTTGATGGAACTGCACAATTTTTAAGTAAATATATATGCATTGCAATGCTACCATATGACGAAGTCAGGTAAAGAATTCACTACCATTTCGTGCGGAATGAGATATAACATGTCAGACTCCAGACTCTACTGCGTGGTCAGCGTAGATAGTTGCAGATAATTAGGCGTATTATATGATCAGGACACAAGCACAGTATTAGCAGGAATATATTCAAATAGCTGCCTTGTCAGTTATTTAGGAGGGCGCTTGACCTATCACTGTGAAGTGAGCGTGTGTATGCTTAGCCTAAAATCCTTGGTGTTATGTCAAGTGGGTGCTGCATGATAGTGGGGATGCTAGAGTGCTATAGACTGGTCTAGACAAGATGGCTGTTATGCATACTCCGGTAGATGCTCGATAGGAGATCATGCTTTATAGTGTTATGTCAGGCTGAGCTCACTGGAGCATGTGTATTGCCCCTGACCAACGGGGCGGCGGGGGGGGAGGAGAGGGATTCTCTTTAATTTTGGTGGGTACAGCGGACTGAAGTTGTACCTCTTAATAAGGGCCTGTCAGATGCGAGAGCAGTCATTGAAATTAAAATAATATAATAAAAACAAAAAACAAAAAAACAACTGGTGCGAATAAACATAAGTAAGTAGAGAAAGGCATTAACAAGTAGATATTAACAATTAGGGCCACAGGCGTGGATTCTCTGCATTTCTCTCAGGTTCCCCGACGGGTATCAGAGGTGCTTCGTGGGGTGAAAAGGACAACTTTGGCCGGATCCCAAGTTTGCGGATTATGTGGCTGAGTTTCGTTAGCAGTCAGTGGGGGGAGTCCTAGAGCACTGAGAAATGCTGGGGCTTCTGTAGCTGATGAAAGGTTGTATAAAGTTCCTTGGTGGGTCACCAGGAGAGTCTTCGAGAGGCTCCATCTGTAGGCCAAATCCGCGTCTCTAAGCCGGCTTGTCACCATGCTGAGGGACTTGCGCCACTGGAGTATAGCTCTGGTGAGATCATGAAAAAAGGAGAGATGGGAGTTCTCAAAGGGGTATGGTGGTTTACCCCTAACAGCAGTCATAAATTGTCCCTTATTCTGTAGTGTAGCACAGCGGACTATGACGTCCCGTGGTATAGCCGTCGTGGCACGTTGGGGTTTCGGGAGGCGGTATGCCCCATCTAGTGTGAATTTCCTGGCCACATTTGGAGGCAATATCGCAGTCACTAGGCGTCTCAGATAGTGGGGTATTTCCTCTGAGGGAACCGTGTCTGGTATGCCGCGGATCTTAATATGGTTCCTCTGGTATCTATCCTCCATGGAGGTTAGTTGCGTGTTGAGTGTCTGGTGGGAAGATTGGACTTGTGTAAGTCTATCCTGGGTAGCTGTAAGGTCCCTGCGCAGATCCATGATGTCCTCTTCAGTAACTTGGACTCGGTCTGTCACAGCCTGTACCTCAGTTTTTACTACAGCTATGTCTGCTGTCAGCATTTGTTTAATTTCGTGGAGGAAGTTTTGAATGTCCAGCTTTGTGGCCAGGTCAGTCTCCTCCCGGGGTAGATCTAGAGAGGCCTGTGTTCGGTTCTGGGGGCTGTGAGGTAGGGGTGGACAGCTCTCTAGGGCTTGGTGAGGTGTCATGGTGGGCCTCTGTCGCTTTTTTAACTTGGGGCAGCCGTTGGAGCATGGATTCAATATCCCTGGTGTCTGCTGCGGCCCTAGCCATCTGTTTCTGGGTGCGACGTCCCATTGCCGGTTCGTTACCAACCTGCCCAGTCGGGTCGTGGAGCTCCGTAGCGGGAGATCTTACTCCGTGGGAGTTACTGAGTAGCGCGCTGAGTACAGCCCCGGGAGGTGAGTAGTAGGCCGCAGGCCTGCGTTTCGATCGGGAGACCTTTGGTGTATGAAAAAATTGCATGGGTCTGATCGGTAGGACACCAGGAGGCAGATACCGGGTGTTGCGTTGCTGAGAGGTGAGTCGGTATCAGGTGTTTTTGGGAAATTACGGGCAGTTGACCAGAGCTTCAAGAAATGGCGTCCGCTCTTCCTTGTAAGCAAGCTCCGCCCCCAACAGAGAGCTATTTGTACTGACTCAGTATATATGTATATGATGTTATCCCTTCTGAGATACCATATCCTGCAAGCGGGGATAACACCGCTGTAAGCCATCCACACCAGAGCTGGATTAAGCTCTGCAAATTGTAAGTAAGATCTCTTCTATTATCATACATTTGGATTACTCTTCACGCCACCGACACCTTCTGGATATCGTTAAAAGTAGAACCTTGGATACGACAATACAGATTCTATTGGACTCTATACTATTATCTATTGTACACATTGGCGCAGACCCATCCCCCCTATTGTCTTGTTTCTACTATCTGATTTGCAGGGACATTAGAGGGAGTCCCTGTTTGGGACTGCTGCCTTCTTGATTAGCGCTGACTCTACCCCCTGTTTTGTTAACCATGTTTTATGCAGTAAAATATCCTGCTCACACTGCATTACCAGTATATAGCTTAACAAAACTTGATTAATTAAACATGATAAAAAAAATTTGTATACAGATAGTGCAATAGAGTGTGTCTGTGTGAGTGCATACATATTTCTGTCTGCATGTAATGTATGTTTGTGTGTAGTAGTTTATGTGAGTACATATGTCTGTGTGTTTATGCACAGGTCTGTGTATGTGCATCAGTATGTGTTTGCACCAGTGTGGGCATGGGTAGTAGTCTGTGCAATAAGGTGTGCAGCTGTGTGGGTAGAAGTATATATAGTAGTGTGTATGTAGAAATGAGAGTATGTGTAGTAGTGTGTGTAGTCATGTGTGTATGTGCAACAGTGTTGGTGTAGGTAATGCTGTGTGTTCCTGCCAGCTGTGCGTGCCTGCCAGCAATATATGAGGTTAATATTCTAGTTAGGGTTCTCCCCCATATTTTTGGGAGATTCATATATCTAAGGTGCAGAGACATGATCCTACTACTGGTCTGCTATGGACAATCATTCCCCCCTCACACTCGTTGAAGTCCCTATAACAGTCCCTATCACCCTCCCCACACTTGCTGCAGTCCCTATGACTCACCCTCACTAAAGTCACACACTACAGCACCTATGCCTCCACACTCTGTAGCCCATATTTACTAGAGCTGCTATTCCTCCCATACATAATTCAGTCTACATCACCCACCACAACCCTATGCCTTCCCTTTACCCACTACAGCCTCTATCCTCTGCACCAATTACAATCCATATACAGCCTACACACACTAGAGCCCATCTTACCTACTGCACCTACTACAAACCTTACCCTCTAATGCTCCTATCCCCCTGAACCAGCAACAACCACTATACCTTCCCTGCATACACTATAGCCCCTATCTTTCCTGCACCAGCTATCAACCCATGTACCCAGTATAGCACTTACCAGCACACACCCAAAATCCATATCCCTCTCCTAGGAACATCTAAAGATTGTATACAAAATCTTTAATTAACAAGTTGGAAAGACGCAGACCTATAATAGGCTACTCTGGGACACTACTTACCACCTTTGTCAAGCTTGGAAATGTCCATTAAGAAATGCTTAATGACTCTGTGCAATGCAAGAACAGAAAACATGTCATCTAAACCAGTCACTTTTTTTTTTTTTTTATAATTCTTTATTTTCAATGACAGACATTTCAGGCATGTGAGCAGTACTTGGACTAATGCAAAAGCCAAAATTCGTGTTTTACAGCAGTTTCACAGTGATACAGAAAAAAGAGATTGGGTTGTTAGATGCTAATGCTACTGTTCAGAGTTCTTCCTTGCGGTCTTGTTCTGTCAGGGTTTTTACATTTATATATAAAACAAAACAGATTTAAAACAGATTTAAATTTTAACCTGAAACAACATAAAAATAGGGTGTATACATTTTTATATAACATTCTTTGTTTTTCATAGCCAATAACGAAGTGCCCTTTTGTGACAATGCTAAGGCTTTCGCAGGAGCCGCTGCATAAATGCATATTCGTGCCCAGGTATAGGCTTACGCAGAAGCCGCACTAGGCATTGATAAGTATATAGGCTTGCGCAGAAGCTGTTTTCAAGCGTTTCAGTTGTGTAAAGATGAAGCGCGATACTTTTAGACTAATATGCATGTTTACTAGCGCTTCCATTCTCGTCGGTGGTTAATTCTTCATTTTGTGTTTTAGGGCCACAACTCTACATGGTTTGTCAATCGGGTCTTGTTTTGAGTACACCTGTCATTTTGGTTGGCATGATGTTAGACAGTTGCTAACTAGTAGTTATTTAACATTCCTTAACATTCCTACAAGTAGAACATACATGAAACTACACATTGCGCTTAATGAAACGGTAAGTCGGTGTATCCGTGTCCGCAGCCCGGACCAGGGTCGTCATGTGTCCCCCCGCCACCCCTCCCATGTGAGTGCTTGCTTCACTTGTTAACTCTGCGTGTTCTCCTGATATTGTTCCCAGAGCTCCCATATTCTGCTAAATTTTTTGGTTGTGTGTCTGACTAGGGAGGTTAGTCTATCCATAAGGTAGTTGTCCTTTATCTTTGCTAGGACCAGAGCCATCGGGGGCACTTCCGGGCATCGCCATTTCTGTGCTAGCGCCCTACGGGCCGCTAAGTAAATCATGTTTAATAATTGTTGCTCTGGACGTGTGAGGCCGACTGTTGGTCTGGAGAGAAGGCAGGCCCAGGGGTCTAACTGTAACGGTCTCTGCAGTATGTTTGTGCTAAGACTAATGATTTGAACCCAGTATGCCTGTATTGAGGGGCACTTCCACCACATGTGCACATAGGTGCCTCGTTCCCCGCAGCCGTGCCAGCATAGATCCGTGGGGGTGATCTGCATGCGGAATTGTTTTAATGGTGTGGTGTACCACCTGAAGAGTGTTTTGAATGATTGTTCCTGGAGGATGACGCATATTGATGATCTGGCTGTGGCCTCCCATATATCCTGCCAATCGGAGCCCTCTAACGTCTCACCCAGGTCTGTCTCCCACTGATCTGTGTAACATAACTCCCCCCATTCTTTGGCCTCCCCGCTAAGATGAGAGTATAGTGAGGATATGAGTCCTTTGGGGTGTGTTTCTTGGTAGCATATATTCTCGAACCAGGTGAGGGGGAGGGTGGCTATCCCCTTGACTTCTTTTGAGCTAGCAAAGTCTCGTAATTGGAGGTAGCGAAAGAAGTCTCTGGTTGTTAGGGGGGATTGTTCCTTGAGCTGGTCGTAGGTGACTATTTGGTCGTTTTTGTACCTGCTCTCTCGAGGCCACTAAAGTCACCTGCTGTCATTCCCGGTTGGAAGGATCAGTTCCGAAGTACCGGGGACATTGGGGAGGGGAATCTGCTTAAAGAGTATTTGGCTGCTATTTGGTCCCAGATTCTCAGGGAGTTTGTGATTGCTGGGCAGGTTACTCTGGGGAGTGCTCTGTGTGCCTTGTGTAACCAGGGGTAGAATTGTGGTAGATCTTGCCCCATTAGTGACGTCTCGAGTTCTACCCACCATCGGGTGTCTGGTGTGGAGTGCCAGTATGCGATTTGCGCTGTCTGCGCGGCTAGGTAGTAAACCAGTCACTTTTAATTTACTCAGTAACATTTTTTGGTGGAACTGTTTGTATCAAATGCCTTAGCAAAATACAAATAGATTGCATCTACTGCAATACCCAAATCTTTAATTTGGATTACGTCTTCATAAAATGCAATTAAGTTAGTTTGAAATGATCTGTTTTTCATTAAATTGTGTCGATTCCTACTAATGATATTGTTGCCCGCAAATAATTTTTAAATATTTTCCCTAATAACCTTTCACATAATTTGTCAAACCCAGACATTAAGCTCACATATCTGTAGTTTCCAGACATAGCTTTTTTTCCTCTTTGTTAATATAGGCACTACAGCTGTATTTCTCCAGTCTTTTAGTATGTCTCCTAAAAGAACAGTATAAAGAAAAATTAAAAGCAGTGGTTTGGATATAACTCCCCTTAACTCCCTAAGTACTTTTGTGTGAATACTTAAAAGTCCACTTCCAAAAGCAATTAGACCATATTATATGGTGCATTTATAGTGGAGTAAAAATACAAACTGATGAGTCAGGGAATATATTTTACTAACATGAATATAAGACAGTAGGTGGGAAGAAAATAGCTTTGACAAATTAAGAAAATGTAGGCAAATGTAGGCATTATATGAATTAGAAAAATGTAGGAGATGGAATAATAAAAGGAAAGTTAAAAAAATAAAGGGAACCAAAGAGAGAAACACAATTAAGGAAATATATGTCCACCAAACCCCAGTTGGCAAGTAATGGATTCCATAAAAAAAATAGAAAACACTTTCAGATGTTTAATATGACTGCTATTTAACTGAACACTGTAAAAGAGATTTGCATGTGTTGTCATTAGTATTATTATTGCATATCTATATGCACACAATGTATGTTTATTGTTTTAATGTACATACAACATGAAATAAACAGAGATTATACAGATTTTAGGTCATAAAAAGAATAATGATTATTTCTGCACCCTTTTCAGTATGGCTTTTAGTGGAAAAAATCCTGTTATTGATTTATTGATTATGGCTCCCTGTGCTTGGCATTGTGAATTTACTCTTATTGTTGCCAATTAAAAATATAGCTCTAGTTTTTCACTCCCACCCATTCTTCTGTGTTTTATTAGAAAATATATGCCTTCCATAACTCAAATCAGGGAATGAAAAGGTTTTTCAAATATTAAAAAAGCATAACTTTAAAGACCATCTGTATATTTTAGCATGGCAGTGAAGCTCAGAGCTAATTTCAGATTCAAAGAATAATCACATACAATTCTAAGCAATCAGTCACTGTTTTTTTCATAAAGGCTTCACGTTAAGTTCTTTTTTTTGAAAAGAAAGAAAAAAATTGACGAAAGGCATGAATGTCAGTTAGATGAACTCTATAAGCAAAATAGTTACACTCAAGTATATAATTACCTTCAAACTGAAAACCTTAAAAATGTGAAGGTATATTTATGCATTAGTTGCACTAAAGAAATGGTATTATTATTCTTGGCAAATTGTAGTAATATTGATTAGCAGGAAGATGTCTGAATGAGAAGATAAGATCATTTTTTTTCTTAATTTCCTTCCAATCCTTCAGCTCCACTGAGCCACGAAAACTACTTATGTACATATTAATTTGTGCTTTATGCAATAACTTTTTATGAAAAAAAAAATCCTAGTGTCTTTTTGATGGTAATAGATATATAACACAATTCCATTAATGCAGATTGAAAAAAATCAATTATTTAGAAATAAAGAATGATATTGAAGAAAATTAAGGATTGCAATGGAACTATGAAAATAAAAATGCTAATACATAGGCAATCAAGCTCTTTATTATATATTGATGTGTTTTACCAGTAAGAATTTTATCATCTTTAACAATGTCCTTAAAAATTATAAAATCCTTTTTTTTTAAAGCGTTTATTTAATCAACAATGTATTATAAGTTGTACTGACCTCTATAGAGAAAATGTATCATGCAATAGTTACTGACAATGAGAAACCTGAGAAATATGTCTGCTTTATCAAAGTAGGTGGAACCATGCCCGAAGCAGCAAAACAAACCTTATTTTTGACTGCACTTAACTCCTTATGGACGAAGGCAATTGTCCAAGTTCTGAACAAAAATAAAACTGAGAATGTAAGCTATGTGTTTGTCCAACTGTAATTTAAGGGTGCCCCATACACAGTGGCGGATCCAGGGGGGGCAACGGGGCAATTGCCCCCCCCCGAGAAATCTGCCGGTCTCCCTCTCCCTCCCCTGCCAGCACATGCAGGCGCTAGCCCTGCAATGTGCCTGCGGACCGGGGCGAGATCAGAGATCTCCCTCCCCGGTCCGCAGGCACCGTGCTGGCGGCCGGCGGGGGAGGGAGGGAGTGAGAGGGAGGACCCGGAGCTCAGTCTGCAGCTCCTCCGGGTCCTCCTCTCGTGAGATTTGAAGCGTTGCCGCGGTTACCACGGCAACGCTCCAAATCTCGCGAGAGTGAACTCTAGCCCGGGAGCGCGGGCTAGAGCTCACTCTCCCCACAGGGACCACCAATGAATCTCCCACCGGACCACCAGGGATCGAAGTATGTCCCCTCTCCTCCCCAGTAAAGGTAAGAAGGGAGGGGGGACATAGGATATTTATTTTAATTAAATAAAAAAATATATATTATAAAAAAAAAAAAGCCACACACACATACATTGCCCCCAATACTGCCCCCCCATTCACACAAACTGCCCCCTATACACACAAACTGCCCCCCCATTCACACAAACTGCCCCCCCATTCACACAAACTGCCCCTATACACACAAACTGCCCCTATACACACAAACTGCCCCCCCATACACACATACTGCCCCCTATACACACAAACTGCCCCAATACACACACTGCAACTGTTACACACACATACTGTCCCACACATACACTGCATCCCTGACATACACTGCCGCCCTCACTCACACACTACAACCTTCACACACACACTGCACCTCTTACACATTGCACCACACACACCACTGCTCCTATGCCCTACTACAGCCCCATTTCCCAGCAGATCTCAGATAAGTTGTCAAACTGTTCTTAAACGGCTTGACTACTTACTGTGGGAGGTGGTCCCGGCACTATTGACACCATAACCACTACACTGAGCTGTAGTGGTTATTGTGTCTGGATTATTTCTTTAAATAATCTACAAGTGCCCCTCCCGAGATCAGGCTCTGGATCCGCCACTGCCCACACATATTATGTATTGTTGTAAGGGCTTTCTTTTAATATCCTATATGTATACCTAACACAACATTAAGGGTGAATAAAGTGTTGTAAATGGGGAAAAAAACAACAACACTGTTTTTCACATTTTTGATTTTTATAATATGTAAACATCAGTGCAGCTAAATAAAGAGAGCTAAACATTATTTAATGTAACAGTCCTGATTGCTGAATGCCTCATATAATATTAATGATACTCCTATATGAACACCCCCTAACGATACACAAACCAAATCCCTAATCCTATGCTTAACCCCGTAACGACGGGTGACAGACGAGGTCCATCACAGAAGGGAAACCCTTAATGACGACTGACGGACCTTGTCCGTCACGCGGTAAAATTAACCCTGGATCGCACCTATTGCGGCGATCGCGGGGTTAATGGTGCTCCGGTATGCCTCTGCATTAGAGGCATACCGGGAGCACCCGGTCAGGCTGCCCAGCATATGTGCTCGCTCTGACCACAAGTCAGAGCGAGCACATGTGCTCTGTATACTTACGTTCCGGCTCCCTGCACTTCCGGGTTCTGTGTGAAGTGCAGGGAGCCGGATCAGTGATGATCCTGCCCCCTGCTGTAAAAAAAATAAAGTTAATTTAAAGTCCCACCCCCCCTTTACCCATTTTAATAAAAAATTAACCCCTTCCCTGCCAATTGATCACTGCCCAGGCCGGCGCGTCAATTAGGGTGCACCGGCCGGGGGTGCAAGATATGAGGAATCGGCAGAAGGAAAGCGCACAGTGGTCCTTCCTGTCAGTCCCTCAGTGTAGCATGGCCGAGCTACGCTCCGGTCCGCGGTACAGGAGCAGCTGTTTCCTGTACCTGGCTGGACTGACAGGAAGTGCTCACTCATCATCCTCATCTGGTTGTAAGTAGACAATCTAATATATTATAAGTGACACTAATTTCTAATTTACCTCACATTAAAGGGAAACTATTGTCCCCAGAACCATTGCAGCTTAATGTAGTGGTTCTGGTGTCTATAGCCTGTCCCTGCAGGCTTTTTAATGTAAACACACACTGTGTGCAGCACTGGCGTTGGTTCATATGACAGATCATATGGGTGGGGCATTGTGATGTCACATGGTGGGCAGCGCATTTGGGGGGGGCAGCAAATTTTTATTTTGCCTAGGGCAGCAAAAATCCTTGATCTGGCCCTGACTAGTTTACTCCACACATGGTTTGAATTAAGGACAAACAGTTCAAATTTAATTTCATCAGACTAGATGGGAACCTCCAATGCAGCCCAAATTTGTTTTGTATTTCTTCACAGTTTGGTCTCTGAGGTCTGCAGGCAGCTACTTTGACCTCATGACCATGCATTTTCAGCTGTGAGAACTTACTGTATATAGACAGATGTGTGCATTTCCAATTCATGTCCTAATAAATGAATTTGCCACAGGTGGATTCAAAGTGTATAGAAATCTCAAAGATGTTTCAGAGAAATGGTACGCATCTGAGCAAAATTTTAAGTTTTGTAGGAAATGGTTTGAAAACTTTTGTCAGTAGGATATTTCAGTTTTGTCTTTTTAATAAATTGGAAAGTTTTCAAGTCTGTTTTTTGCTTTGTCATTATAGGGTATTTAATGCAGAATTATGTGGAAATAAATATTTAAACAATTGTAGCATAATGCTGCAACATAAAAAATGAGAAAAATACAAAGGGATCTGAATACTTTCTGAATGCCTGAATAGACTGCACGAAAAGAATTTTCATTTCATTTTGGTATATAGTTGATCAAACATTTCTTGAGATGATTACATAGGAAATTCTGAATAACAAAAGGTGTGTATATTTGAAATGGGAAATGGATTACTATACAGTTACAACATGGAAAACAAGTTAAGTTTAATATATATATATATATATATATAATTGTATATATATATATATATATATATATATATATATACACACACAACATAGAAAATATACAATCAACTGCACTCTTGGTTTCATTTATATATATATATATATGTATCTATGTATATATATCTATATATATATAGATATGCAAAGAAAAAATACCGGCACTCAAGGATTTTCCAAAGTTTACTTCTCCATTTATTGTGGAAAAATCAAAATCGACGTTTCAGCTCCTCTAGGGAGCTTTCATCAGGACACAATCATTCTTAAAACAGAAAATACACTTATATAGGACATGTAATAATAAAGTACTTACATTCAGCTGGTGTTCATTACCATCAGCCGCCGTGTCTGCCGTGCTCGCACGCTTAATTCAAAGCTACTTCCTGTTTAGTAAGTCATCTGACCAGGTGTGCCGTCGTGATTGGTTAAATCCTGCGTTACCTGGACAACCAATAGGCTGGTAAAAAGTGGGCTTACATAGATGAAATATGAACAATGGGAGTGGAGGGTGGGGCTATTCGTCTGACCAACAAAAGTAAGTAGGGAAAGGGGGGAGTCCCTTTTATAGGTCTATAGCCCCTCCCACAACTTCAGGCCATGCCTTCCAATATATATTGTGAATAGGTTATGTTATATCTGTATTTTTTTTCTTGCACCTAGAAGAGCAGCAGCCAGGTAACGAATGACCAAATGGTATCAAAACTAAATTTGTTTGGTTTTCCATTTGTTAATTTGTTAATTTATTTGTTTTTGGATGAAATAACAACCACCATATTTTTTGTTAAATTTATATATACATTTTTACATGTCATATTTTTGAGCTTCACTATTCCTATTTTATCAACTAGGAAAAAAAGGATACATGTTTATTTTATGGGGTTTTAGGAATGTGGGACTGTCAGCATTTCATAATTGTTGCCAATATGTTCTTGTAGAATATGAACCTTAGAAGATATATTTCTAAAGTAGAGAAGAAATGTACAGTACAGTGCATCTTTTGATAAAGGACCATATGGTATTTACCCAAAAGTACTTAAAGAGCTAAATGTGGAAATAAGTGAGCCTCTGTTTTTAATCTTTCATGATTCTTTTTTTCAGGAATTGTACCGGAGGATTGGAGAAAGGCTGACATGGTCCCTAAAGTGAAAAAAAGGTTCAAAATCCATGACTGGAAATTATTGAACCTCTTAGTTTTACTTCTCTGGATGGGAAATTATTTGAAGGATTATTATGGGATAAAATTCAGAAATTAATTATGAAGAACATTTTAATTAGCAAAAAATAGCATGGTTTTATGAAACATAGAAAACATCAAACTAATTTAGTTGCATTATATGAAGAAGTAAAATTCTATGTAGAAGTAAGTAGAAATATGGTTCAGTGTTTTACAGTAGATGTGATCTACTTGGATTTTGCAAAGTGTTTGATAGCTTAGTGTTTAAACTAGTAATTGGTCTAGATGAAAATTCTTTTTCCTAGATAGATGATTGTCTTAAATATAGAGTACAAAGAGTTGTCATTAATGATACATTTTGAAACTGGACAAAAGTGGTAATGGTGTTCCTCATGGTTCTGTTCTGGGATCGTTTCTATTTAACATATTTACAAATTATCTTGAAATAGGCATGTTTCAGTGTTTGCAGATAATACGAAACAAGGTAAGGTAATACAATGTGAGCAAGATATTATTTTACATTTAGATAGATTGGGGAAAGGGCACTCAAACAGCAGATGAAATTTAATGGAGAAAAATGCAAAGTTATGTAATTCTGTGTGAAGATCTCGTAAACAACTTACATCCTAAATGAGAGTAAATTATGGATAACAACACATGAGAAGGCTTTGGGAATTGATGCAGACAACAAACAAGGCAACAATGTGCATAGTCAATCAGCAGTTACTTAGGTCAGTAAGGTATTGTTATTCACAAAAAGAAGCATTCATTCCCAGGATGAAAATATAATTTTGCCTCTTTTTAAATCAATGGTAAGACCACACCTTTAATATGCAATGTAATATTGGCACCTGTTCTAAAGAAGGATATTATGACATAATGATGTCTCCATGGGTATATGATAGCATTCTACAAATACACTAAGATGTGGTTTAATCAGAGTGGTCAGATCATATGTTTAAACAGCAATTGGTTGCATTATTTTAAAAACATAATATTCAAATATAATATTTTTAGTATGTGTGCTAACAGCTTTTAGATAAAAGGAAATCTCTGACTGCTATTCTGGAGTCGAGCAGGATTTCTTACATAGTTAGCTGTAAAGCGCTTCAAACTGGGTGTTTTGCCTTCTTTTGAGTCGATAGCTAAAACATATGTGGGAAAGGCTGAACTTGATGGGTGTACATTTTTTTCACCATATATAACTATGCAACTTTATTTATAGGAATTGCAAGAGACACTTTAACAGACCCTTTAACCCTTCATTTAATCAAAATATTTGATGTCATAGAGCAGGCATAGGCAACTCGCCATGATGCATATAGGGGCATATCGACCAAAATTAGCTGACATGTCTGATTACTTATCGCTCTGTCTGTATGAATACCTAATATTAATTGCTAATATTTGATAGCGTGCTCTGGCTAAGAACATTATGTTAGAATCACTTAAAAAATTGAACTTACGAAGACTGGAAATCATAGTATGGGTCCTGGAATAAAAGATTGCTCTAAGAGCAAGTTATTTCTTTGCCAGTGTTACACCACTTTTCAGCTAATTAGCTAAGTACATAGATTAGGGCTAGAAGGCAACCTTTGGCACTCCAGATGTTTTGGACTACTCCTCCCATGATGCTTTGCCAGCATTATTGGTGTAAGAGCATTATGGGGGGTGTAGTCCACAACATCTGGAGTGCCGAAGGTTGCCTATCCCTGTCATAGAGAGTATATAAAACATCTTACTTTGCTAAGGCAATTCTATGAAAGGGTCTCTTTCCCACCTTCAAAAGTGCTTTGACTTGTACTTTCATAAAGATGTCCAAAAATATGACCTAGCAATTGATTTAGAAACTAAAGTACATAATTATTGTATATGAGTAAAATTATTATAATATGAAACATATTTTTCCATATGTTTTTGCCATGAAACATAATAAATCCCTTCTAAAGTAACTGAATATATATAATTCATTATGTATCCAGCTATAGTACAAGTACTACCTAATGTTTCAGATATTGCTAGTTTACTTTGTGGCCAGCTGGAAGTGTGTATTAAAAGCCGTTACAATGTGCACATTCATGGGTTCAATGTTTCAAAAATTGTCAAAGTGATTAATTAAGCACGAAAACACCCTAGACTTGGTATTTCCTAGCGAGCAAGCAGTCAGACATTTGGAATTGTACCAGAAGAACAGCGTGTTTTTTTCCTTCAAGTTATTGTGCAATAGTGACATTTACAATACAACACGGACCCCCTTTTTTTGCTCCCAGCCTAACACTTCATAAGATTACTACAAGTTTTCCCCACGTAATAATTTCCCATGTAAAAAAAATAAATGTGTGTGATCATCACTCCCTAGTAGTCCTTCTCTAATCATCAAATAGCATTACTCTCTGTAGTCAACTCTAACCTCCATTCCATTAATACTGTTGTAGCGGAGAGATAGTATTGCATAGCCTATCTCCACTTTAGATCCCAGTAAGGCTCAGGAACAAGTATAATAAATCCACAGAGTAATAATTCCAGCAGGCAAAAAGTCTCCAACAATATCCCAAACGCAATCCCAATGACTGGACGACACACAGCATCAGGAGCAGAACTAAAGATTTATTCACAGCAGCTCCTTATAAAGGATTCTGCCATGCAAGGGAGGGATTTACAGTAATTACAACAGTAACCAATGATACAGAGGTTCCCTCCCCTACTTTCCCTCCCCTCAGAGTGACACTTAATCCTGGCACCTTTTCCCCTGTTTCTTGGATGTACCCCAAAACCGTGGGGTACCAGGACCTAAGTGGCATCCCCTGGTAGCTCTGGTCTGGGTGACCAACATACTCAAAATTCACCCAGATCAGACCAGGGGTTCGGGAGTTATAGACAATAAACGATTTGACTGACCGCACACGAATAGGTAGCTGAAAGGAGTTCCATGTATTATGGCGGTCGGTCTTTGTTCGGGAGATGAAACAGACAGAAATCCTTGCCATCCATAGATAATACCGGGTTCGCACAAACCCCCTTGCTCGGTATATTGAACTCACCGAACGAGGAGTCGATTAGCACCTCCGTTCGTGAGTTCTGGAGCCCTGGAGGTCTCAGCAGTGTTCGCGCAATCGAGTGTCCGATTTGGGTTCCAGACACTCGACAACCAAACACCGCTGAGAGTTCGTGCATAAGATGGAGCAATAAAACCTCAATTAGCTGTGGTTAAAAAGGGAATAAGGGTTTAACTAGGGACACACTTCGTCTCTAAGGTGGTCCATGCATTCGGTAGTTTCCATTTGTATAACTATGAAGGAAACTACCGAACTAACATACGAACTTAGATACTATTTTCAATGTACATTCAGTTAAAACAGGCGAACAGTCTTTTAACATATAAGTCTGGCGGATAGTCACAGGCTATCCGCTACAACTGTAAAACAATTTAACAGCCTTATTGAATTTCACAATCTTCTCTTCTCATTATTTAAAGCAAATTTTTTTTTTTACATGTTTTTTATATATGGATGCTCACTAGATTAACCTTCTAGGTAGTAAGGAATGCTATAACCCCAGCAAGCTATTTAACAAGTGGTATTATGCATATAATTGATTTGTTTTGAAGTTTAAAAACAAATCCAGTGCAACATATAATAAATCATTCTTCAAAAATTGAATTGACATTTTTTTAATTGCCTAAAGGGACATATTTTTATACCTATGAGTCTAATGATATGTATATCTCCTTAACTAATCTGATACCCTAACACACAACAAGGAAAAGAGAGTGTTTTTCTAGAAATTGTATCCAAAGATAGTGCAATAGAGAGACAGTTGCACGCCAACTTGACGCTTCATGGAGCTGATGCCCTGCACCCCCCCCCCCTTTGGACCGGCAGGGGTTATCCCGGTCCCTACTCTGAGGGTCCCTGCACTCCACAGGCGACATGTGGCACTGCCGTGACATTCAACGACTCTGAAAGCGGTACATTCAAGATGGCGGAGGAAACCTGGTCCCCCATACATCAAGGTGAAAGATCTGGAGCTATGACTAAACTAGATACCATTTTTAAGGCTTGTGACAGAGCTCCCTGTACTCCTGGCTGGGTAACTGGGCCAAGTACCACCTCCTAGCTGGAACAGGGGACAGACCACAGCACTTCTTCCCAGAGTTGCCATGGCTTGACTGGGGCCCTGGAACTGCTCTCTCCTGGAGCCGAATGGGGAACTCGCGCTCGACACCCCCAGGCACTGGACAACACTCAGTCCTGGGAGCTCCAGTCCTTACAAGAACTTTCCCTGTTGAATCCTGCACACTGGAAGAGTGATTAAAGAATAGCCCTTTTCCCTCCCAGTAACCAGACGACACATAGTTCTGGGAGTACAAGCTGGAATGCCTTTATTGGCAGCCACAACTGGCCTTTTATGCAGTTCCCCATGCAAGGGGCACTCCCCTCTGGACCTGAGAGTAAACCACAGTAAAAACAAATACACAATTACATTGGCTCTCAAATCCAGGACACTCCCATACACAATAAGATAATCCCTCACCTGTGCCTTGGAGATAATTGAGTCAAGCACTGTATTAAACTCAATTATCTCCAGGTACAAAAAAACACACATTTTCCAAACACCCCAAAGTACCTTAAAATACACTAAAAACCCCACAAACGTTATCCAAAAATCACCCAGATCAGTTCAGGGGTTCAGGAATTTCCTGGAAGTCATAATTTGACCGACCGCCCGCATGGTCCCATGCCCAAAACAGTTTCAGACAATCAAGGCTTGCGGTCGGTCTAGATCGGTAGTTTAAAGATGAACAACCTACCGAACATAGTCAATAGTCTTACCGTGGAGCTTGATTCCCTTGTTTGTGGGAACATTTCCACCGAAAAGTGTCTTCCTAAGTGTTATAAAACTGAACACAGGTGATCATGGAAGTCCAGTGGTGTTCGGGAGTTTCAGTGTCCGAAAATAGTTCCATGAACTCGACGACCAAACACCGCTGCCTGTGTTCATGCCAACAAGATGGTCGCCACCTCATAGTCGTCAATAGGAATTGCGACCACCCAGACGAACACTTAGAACACTGCGGTGGAAATTGCTACAAATGATCAATTAGGCATAACAAGCTCCAGGGTGGTCTCCAGACTTTTACATCACATTTTACAAGATCCATAGTCTGTGGGCAGGAGGTTGGCAAGCAGGCTCCTCCAGGAACTCATTACAAACTCACTTGAAAGGGGGAGTTTGTCACAAGACTTTTTGGAGGAGGCTGAGGAGAATGCTGATTCTGTCTGCCCCTGTGGTCATGGAAGTACCTCCCCAAGCAGCCCAGCAACCCTTCCCAAGGGTCCAACGAATCTCCCAGATGGAGTCAAAACACAGCTGTGCATCTCTGCTGACCACCCCCCAGAAAGGCAAGAAGAAAATGCAGAAACAGAAGCAAAAGCAGGACCTGTGGTTGACACCTCTACCTCCAAGCTTGTACCGCATCGCTAAGTGGGACTCTGAGAAGCCTGCCACGGGGATAGGTTGACTGCCTTTTTGATCAAAGTTGTCCATTTTCTATTGTAAAGTGCTTATTATGTTAATTGGGTTAATTTAGCATGTTGTTTTTGTCCACACTAGCAAGCCTCCGAGGAACAATGTGAGTTTATCTACCTTAGATCCTGTTATATATACATAGGGCCCCTTGATATGTTACTTTAAGCGGCACCTAAAACATGATTTACCTTACACAAGTTGCTAGCATGTCAGCATTTCTCATACCTTTTTCTCTGTTCTTTTTATTGTAAAAATGTGCATTGTTTCTAGATGTCATGCCCTAATATGTAAAAAAAAAATAATGTAAATATTGAAATATTTTTTTAAATAATTTTAAGGTCTCTGATGTTGAGTTAAGGTCAAGTCTGGGCTTTAGCCGGTCAATCAAGGACACACACAGTTGTCCATAAGCCACTTTTGCATTGCCTTGGCTGTGTGCTTAGGGTCATTGTCTTGTTGAAAGGTCAACACCAGTTTGAGGTGCCAAGAGCGATGTGTGCCTTTCCAAATCTTATCAAATAATTTTGACACAGGTGGACTCCAACCAAAGTGTAGAAATATCTCAAAGATGAGCCAGAGAAATTGTATGTATCTGAGCTAAATTTAAAGTGTCATAGCAAAGGTTTTGAATACCTATGCCAATGTTAAATGTCAGTTTAATAATTTTAATACATTTACAAAGTTTTCAAAAATATTATTATTATTATTATGATTATTATTATTATTATTATTATTATTATTATTATTATTATTATTAAGGGGTATTGGGTGTAGACTGTTGTGAAAAAAATACTAACTTAAAATATTGTAACATATTTAAATTTTTGCATCAAATTGCTGCACACACACACACATGTTTAAAAGCTGTTATGATTAAACACCATGTTATATTTATTGCAATTTTTAAACATGAACTTCAAGAGATGCATGAAAACATTAATACTGTGCACCTTACATTCATACATATATTTATCAACTCAGGAGCATTATATATTATCATCCTTTTTCTTTCCTTCTCTGTGTTTATTTTTAGGTATCCACTCCCAATTTATCTAAGATTTTGTCTTACCCTAGACATTTGTTAAAAAAAAAGCTGCTGCGCGACAACACATTTAATTAAAGTTTTTCGTAGTTAGATTTAACCTGTACTGTTTAGATGTTGTGTTTCTCTTGGGAGATAATACATTTACATTACATCAATTATGAAAAATGCCAGCATTTTATGTAAGCTGATAAGGTAGTTCATTAACAGAATCCAGCTAGAAGTTAAACAAAGCTTCTATCAATATCCGTTATAATTAACACAATTGTAGGAGCTGTTTATGACTTTATATTCTTCAGTATCAGTGGGCAACCTACAAGATAATTCTCACAATTTTTTTAACACCTGCAGTGTAACCACAAGATACTGTCAGTTTGCCATGGTTTATAACCTCTGACCCAATCCCTTTCTTTATTCAATATTACTACTTTTGCACAGTTAATGAACTTTGTACACGGTTAAAAAGATGTCAGCACAGTGAAACGGTAAGGCCTGCTGTGAAAATCTCCATTGTTTCTAGAAGTCTAATTGACCTTTAACATCTCGGAAAGGCTGAGAAATCAATATGCTTACCTAGTCACCCTTTCTGTTATTAACATGCTAAACAATGCTCTCAAGTAACTGGCACCTAAACACCCTAACTTGTACAGAAATGACTTCTCATTAATAATCATAATATTAATCATTGTTACCAAGAACTAGAATCTAGCTGCGAAATCGCTCAGTGGAAATTGCTATAATCTTTCAAACTACAGGAACATTTTTTTTTTCCAACATAATTACTGCTGTCTTCTTTTTGAAAAATATCCCATTAAATGGCAGATTTTAGTTACATAAATTGTGTTGATTAATTTTTAATTTCTAGCATTTATATGGTATTGCATCAGTAAAGACCTTTGATAATTTAAATGGCTATCATGGTAATTATTAAAACAACTTATGTCTGTTAAAATGTTCATTTAGGTCTGAACAATGAAAACTTCATTGCTAGGATTTCTTCTTTAGACTCAAACTGTTACTTAAATTACAATTTCCCTCCTTTACAAATTCAGTTGTTGCAAAGAGGCAATTCCTAACTGATAGGGGTAGCCTGTTTCACATTCCATTAATTTGTACATCCTCTCATTAGAAAACATCTTGCTGGTTGCAACTGGACGTGTAGCTCAGATCCAGATGAAAAAATATAGCGGTATGAACAAAAATATTGAGATTGACAATTTGAGTCCAATGCAGTATACATGCAAGATATTTTGTAGTTGGTGATATTGCTATTCATTGCTATAATTATTCCCCTCTTAGAAATTCCACGACACATATTCAGAAAACCTAAGATGTTCTAGCAGATATTGCAGTTCTCCTGAAAAGTTGTTTATTCTTATAGAATGATCGTCATTGTACCACCATGATGAACATTGCTATTCTATAGAATCTTGCAGGCAACAGTCTAAGGAAAAAAATCTATGTTGGAGATAATGTTTTTTTTTCCATTGAAACATAACTTTTTCAGGGAGAAATCTACAATTCCTGGACTGAAATGTACTAGTCCTGAGTGTCCCTATTCCTTCTGCTTCTGTGTAATTGAATGTGTATGCATATGCTACTTTTTAATTATACATAGTGTTTATAATTGAAAATACAATTATTAAATAAAGAAAGAGATTAAAACCCTCCTATTTGTCATGTCTAGGTTTCTGTTTACAAATCACACTTTTTTTTTTTTTTTTTTACATATTTTGCACCATAACTGCTAGACCACATTATAGTGGTTATCCTGTCCTAACGTGTCTTATATCCCACCTCCTATAGACTGTAAGCTTGTTTGAGCAGGGTCCTCTTCAACCTATCGTTCCTGTACGTTTTCTTGTAATTGTCCTATTTATAGTTAAATCCCCCCTCTCATAATATTGTAAAGCGCTACGGAATCTGTTGGCGCTATATAAATGGCAATAATAATAATAATAATAATGGTGCCAAGAATCCCATGGAGCACGCCAGGCTCTCAGCAGTTAAATTCTGTCCAAACAGGGACTGCATTAATATATCTAAAGTGGAAGGAGAACTTCTGCTTTATCTATAACAATGAAGTGAGCTGGAACACAGACACAGGGGGACCTAGGTAAGAGTCAAACCATTCCAAAATAATTTGGCCACTTGCAGCAGAATAGCACCAGTGGACTAATTGCACTACATATAGTTATATAGTGATAGCCGAAAAGAGACTTGTGTCCATCAAGTTAAGCATTCCTCACATATTTTTTGCTGTTGATCCAAAAGTAGGGCAAAAACACAGTCTGAAGTGCTTCCAATTTTGCAACAAACTAGGAAGAAATTCCTTCTTGGCCCTAAAATGGCAGTCAGATATCTTGTTTGATCAAGCAGCTATTACCCCACTAATTAGAAATTATATCCCTGTATGTTATGTTTTTGCAAGTATTTATCCATCCTATGTATAGCCCTGTTTATTAATAGATTTCCAGATAATGGTTTGTACTGGCCCCAAATATATTTGTATAATGTTATCATATCCCCTTGAGGTGACGTTTTTTTTCAAACTAAAGAGATTTAACCTTTCTTCATAACTAACATGCTCCATTCCTTTAATCAATTTTGTAGCTCGTCTTTGCACTTTTTCTAGTCCCATGATATCCTTCTTTAGAACAGGCGCCCAAAATTGCACAGCATATTCAAGGTGTGGTCTTACGAGCGATTTATAAAGAGGCAAAATTATATATTTACATCCTGAGAATGTATGCCTCTATTTATACATGACAAAACATTACTGGCCTTAGCCACTGCAGATTGACATTACATATTGCTGCCTAATGTGTTGTCTTTAACAATTCCCAAATCCTTCTCGTGTGTTGTTATCCCCAATTCACTACCATTCAGGGCAAGCATGTAAAACTCAAAGGCTAAGACGAGCCAAATAAACAAGGTTTACGTTTATGTGGGCCGGAAAAAAAAACAACAACTTCAGTTTCCACAGAACTGTAGGTTTATTTAGAAAAGTACATTATAAAAAAAAGTACTGACACTGGACGTCCTAGCGCTTGTAGGGCTTCAAATTAAACAAAAGAGCTAATTTATTTTAAGAAATGCATTTGCATATAAACAACGTTTCATTCAAACTACCTTGACATATTAAGAAATGGCCCCCAGCCTCCCCCAAATTAATAGTGCCCCGTCCCACCCTCAAATTAATACAGTGCCTCCTCCTTCAAATTAATACACTGGCTCCCTCCCTCCCCCAACTTAATACAGTGTCCCCTCCCTCTGCCAAGTTAATGCAGTGCCCCCTCCTTCAAATTAATACACTGGCCCCCTCCTTCCCCCAAGTTAATATAGTGCCCCCTCCCTCCGCCAAGTTAATGCAGTGCCCCCTCCCACCCCCAAATTAATACAGTGCCCCCTCCCTCTCTCAAATTAATAGAGTGCCTCCTCCCTCAAATTATTAAAGTGCCTCCTCCCTCAAAATAATACACTGCACCCCTCCCCAATCTCCTCTTCTCCTACCTTATAATTTGCTGTCCATCCTCCAGTTCCAGCTCCAGCCATGCTGAAGCAGGCCAGATGCTCCTCTGGCACTGCGAGCAGGAGGGAAGGGGGAGTGTCTGCTCTGGTCTGCTCAGCAGACAGACAGACACTCTGCCCTCTTGTGGCTGGGAGAGCAAGAATCAGGAAATATTTTTCCTGTCTTGCTGGTTGCAGCCACAGCTGAAAGCGGCCCCATGTTAAATATGTTCACTGTGGGCCGCATGTAGCCCGCGGGCCCCATGTTTGACATGCTTGATTTAGGGTTTAAGTTGCTTGTGCATTCTTTACCCCAAAGTGCATAACTTTGCATTTCTCTATATTAAATTTCATCTGCAATTTTAGTGCCCAGTCTATCTATCTAAAGCCCTCTAAAGCACTATCCTGCTCACATTTTATAACTTTACAGAGTTTTGTGTCATCTGCAAACACTAAAACATGTCTTTTAATGCCTATTTCAAGATCATTTATAAATATGTTAAATAGAAGCGGTCCAAAGAACCCTGAGGGACACCATTTACCACTTTTGTCCAGCTTGAAAATTTACTACATAGTACTTCTTCTTAGACATTCCCTTTTGTATATTCAGGATTTGGTGAATAAACCCTAAGGGTGCAAAATAAAGCCACATTTTCAAACCTGATAAAAAAAAGTAATGATGTAATTATTACCCACATAGGGGTTTATACAAATAAATAACATCATAGAAAACTCTCATAAAGAAAAATGCATACTTAGGGCTTGTTTGCATTGCTATTTGTAATAACATTTTATTACAAATAATTATTACAAATAGCAATGCAAACAAGTCCTAAGTACGCATTTTTTTTTTTTTTATGAGAGTTTTCTAGGATGTTATGAATTTATATAAATCCCTACATGGGTGATAATGACATCATTCCTTTTTTTTCATTTCCTGAGCTGTGATGTTTTACAAAAGATTTTTTTTTTATTTCCTGAGCTGTGATATTTAAGATTTAAATTGGACATTCTGGAAAATGTGTGTGGAAAATCAAAGTTGACAGAATCAGAACAATATGTGCAATCAGACTATACTCGCGAACTTTACTGAAAGTAAATATAATTTACTAATGGCTTTATTTTTGGAAATTCCAGTAGGTTGTATTTTCAAGTTAAGTGCTCATATTTTTTAGTTCTTTTGTCAAACTCCCGTTAGGATTTCTAAAACTTTCTACGAGATAGTTTAACTTAATAAGTAGAAGGTTTATTTCAGTGACAATATAAAATAATATGATGCTTATGAAAGTGGATTTTGGAGATGCAAATCTCGACCTTAAAGTATGATTAAAAAAACAAAACATTGTTAGTATTTTTTTTCCAAGTCTTCTATTTTCGTTTGACTTGCATTAAAGTGACAGTAAATTTTTATGACAAGTTACTCTTGCCTTTATGTGCCCCGTTCAATGTAAAATGAGTGCCTATACATTTTCTAACTCACACGTAAAAGTTTAGATAGTTTTTACATTTTAAGGAACGAAGGTTGGAAACAGTAGGAATTAATTGAATAACAAAAAAAAGATGCACACGCCTACTGAGTGTATTATTGGTGCTTCTTCAGGTAAATCAGAGATGTTGAACCTACCAGTGGGTATCATTTCAGTTTCATGTAATTTGATGTAGGAATGGAGAGTGGGTGAAAGTCTAATGGTGCAAGGAAGGGAGTTCCATATAACAGTGCACCCCTAGAGAAGTCTCTAAGGTGAGAGTCAGAGATGCAAATATGAATAGAAGAAAGACACAGGTAAGTGAGTATAGGAAAATAGGAGCAATTATATGATGAGATTTGACAGCGAGGACCAGAATTTATAATGTTAAAATATCTTATGTGAAGCCAATGTAAGGATTGACAGAGAAAGGTACCATGGTAAGTGACAGAGGACAGGAAGATGATCCTTACCACAACATTCATTTTAGATTGTAGCAGAGCGAGCTGGAGATCATAAGACCACTATGACGTAGATTGCAATAGTCAAGGCAGAAGGTGATAGTAACATCTAGCTGCACCTAGTGCTAGGTGTGGGGATGTGAGCTATGATTTTGAGGTGAAAGCGACAGGATTTGGAGATTGACTGGATGTGAGGGGTAAAGGAATCAAAGAGAACCCTAAGTCAGTGAGCCAGTGAAGTAGAGCTGATGCTAGTGCCATTAACTTGGATGGGTTTAGTGTTTATAGAAGGAAAGATAAGAGGCTCTGTTTTGGAGAAAGTGATTTAAGGAAGTGAACTGTCACCCCATTAAAATTAGCAGAAAGACAGTTGGAGACAAGGTTCAAGAGGGACACGTTTAACAGCATATATGTCTTATTGGAATCCAAAGATATTAAATAGTTTACCAATGGAGGTAATATAGGTTGAGAACAATAGTGGACCAATGAAAGAAACTTGGGGATCACCAAGAGTGAGGGGGTGTGAAGGACGGAAGAACCAGGAAAGGAGACACTGAGAAAGCACTGTGAGATAGGAGGAGAAACAGAAAAGAGTAGTCTCGGTTTACTCAACCTTGAAGTCTTTGAAGTCTTTATATTCAGATCGTTAAACATTACTAAGGAATAATCTAAAGGGGAGAATAATTAGCCCTTTGGGACCCCTAATTTGAACGCGGTCTGGAAGATAAAGGAAGAGGAATTGTCTTTCAGTGGAATAGTGACTATGAGATTGAGAGACAATTAAGTAACAGACATGCTAACCTTTGCCTAATGATCCAAGTAATGAATATATCTTAAAGGGATACTATAGTCACCAAACCAGCTTTAGCTTAATGAAGCAGTGAGGGTGTATAGATCATGTCCATGCAGTCTAATTGCTCAACTCACTTCCATTTTGGAGTTGAATCACTTTTGTTTCTGTTTATGCAGCCCTAGCAACACCTCCCCTGACTGAGAGTGACACAATGTCCTAAATGGCATAAAATTGAGCAGTGAGACTGCAGGGGCATGATCTATATACCAAAACTGCTTCACTAAGCTTAAGTTGGTCTGGTGACTATAGTGTCCTTTTAAAGAAATACTATATTGTTATGAATACAAACCTCTGTTCTTAAAGCTACAGGCCTAATCCCCTTCCTTTTTGCCAAAAAGTGCCATTGGGGCGTGTTTAACCTTCTAAGGTAAACATTGCCCTTTTGGCAAAATGGCAATGTTTCACTCTGGAGAGTGAAACATACAGGACCACTGCACTCAGGCTACTTTATTGAATGACGTTAGTGGTCCTTTAAAGGGGAAATATCAAGAGAGAGAGAACCACAAGCACTTAAATGATTCCTCATGGTATTCCCAGAGATCTTCTGGAGAAAATTGGTGGATTTCCTGTTTTAATAAACAAATATTGGCTCTGAAAACGTATATATATATATATTTTAATACAACTCTATATGGAGGGCTACCACTGACTTGTGTCATGTAGTATACCATCAAAGTTCTTTCTTATAAAAGATTTATCAACAATGTGTTTATTCAGCTTTGAGAAGAATTACTTTTCATACCCGTTCAGCTGCATTGCCCAGGTTTATTAGTTCAAGCTGAAAGAGTATATGCCATGTGATAAAACATTGTTTACTATTTTTCATGATCCACCTCTGGTCTTAATTTTGTTGCAAAACACACTTTGGAGAACACCAAGTGTCTGTAGCCATTGACCACATACCATTAAGTACCCATATACCCTTATGTACTTAAGACATACTGGATTTTTTCTCTGGATAGTACGATGCCTCAATTCTGTTCTTTCATGAAATAAATATATGCTATTAATGTTTCTATTTTATATTATTTGTTTCATTGTATTGAATTTTATCAGTTGGATGTACAAAGTATCTATTTTATATATCAAGTTTATAATGCCTCTTTGCATTTGATGCTTCCTTTCATGAACTCACCATCTTGGTGGTTACAACTTTTCCAGATTTTAACATTTGTATGCCCCTAGTTAAGTGATATTATATTTCATTTTTTCTTAATATTATTCTTTATTGCTTTATTTTCATTTGGATAGTACTTTGGTGGGTGCTGGTTTCCTTTATACGTTTACATACTTCTATCATGTCTATCTCTGTGATATTCTGTGTATAATATATGTATGTAACTTGGTTAAGGAATACACGTTTCTCTTTTCTGCAAAGGTGCATCACCACTAATTATCTATCCCCCGTACACACATTAACACATTAACTAATTTCTGAGCAGGACTGAAATATTGGTGTTGTCTGTTTCGGTTTTGTCAATGTGATTTTTTTTAAGGATAAACTACATTTGTGAAGATTGACAAGTGCTGACATTTGTTAGAATACTGAGCTACATGTTGGAGTGCACAACCTTTTTGCAAATTGTATATTGCAAATTGTCTATATCTATCTCTTTGTCTCTCTATCTGTCTATCCATACAAATTTGCAAAAAGGTAGTGCACTCCAATATGGAGCTCAGTGTTATAAAAAAATTCAATATCAATACATATATTGATACATATGTATACACATATATATGTGTGTGTGTTTGAGTGCACTCGGAGGACTACAGTGGAAAAAAATTAATATGTGGTTTGAAATGTGGAGCTGTGTATATATGTATAGTTACAAAAACAGCATATATATTTACAGATTTTGAAACATTTTCAGAATTTATTAGATTAGTAATCTGTCTGGACTTCACAGAATCAAAAAAAAATAATTAAATACTCTTGCTTGTTTTAGTTAATTTTCTTTTCCTTATTCTTAATAAAAAAAAAGTTACACAGAATTACTACGATATTTATAATTGCTTGCCCTGCATTCTCCATTGATTCTACCTTTTAATTTGATTCTCTTGTTTGAAAGAGTCAAAAATTCCGTTTATAGAAGGGTTTGTTCTGTCAGTCTTTTCTGCCAATTTATTCTTTAGTTTTGCCTTTTGAAATCCTGCAGGTGCCTACTTCCTGCTGGTTGGCCAAGTGCAAACCTCCCACTGGGAATTTTACTCAGCCAGGTGTCATGGCTGCTACCCTGAATGACAAACACTAAGTAGAACCTGTCAGAAGAATATTTGCATTATGGGTTTGCTTAAGATTCAATGTGTTATAAAATAGCACCGAAGATCTTTTAATAGTGACTAAGCATTTCTGAGTGTCTTTTAGTCTAACTTACAGTTAACTAGCTCTTGAGGCCTAATGTAGGTATACCTAATGACTCCTAGGCTCATGTTCCTACATCTCTACACACCTTTAACCATAAAGCAAGCATTGTCTTTGATTGTCCATCAAATCTAATCCATGCTCAGCGTGATACTTGTTAGCATAATTGCACCGAAGAAACCATAAACCATTATGCTTTTTTTTCTCTCCCTCTTCTATTTTTTTCAGAAATGACGTAAACCATTTTGATGGAAAGGTCACTGTATTTATCACGCTAATCCAGCATTTATGGATTTCTAACAAGGAAAAAAAAAATATTTCAACCTTGCGTGTTTTCATCCTTTTGTGTTACATGAAGGTTCTGTCCAAAGCTCCAAGAAATCTTTGTAATAACCACCATTAGCCTGATATCAAATCAAAAGAGACTCTTGGCTAATATTGAAATTGTTACAATTTGGAACTTTTAGTACTTCTGCTCCTGCTGTTTTAAATTATGTAATTTACTGTACATATTCACACATGCTACTTTTATATGTCATTAACTGGGGCAGAAAGTTACAAGCTTCTCTGATATGTATGTGCTATAATTCTATTTTTAAGGGAGAATGCGCAAAAATGTATTCTGTGTCAACTATATTAAAGAGTCTCCAAAAACAGCCTTTGTGTTTAGGTATTTTCAAAAGAACTTCATGCAGACATTTAAAAGTATTTCTTTTGAATTATGGATTTATGTGTTATCTATACTGTACTTTGTGATATAAATTGCAGAACTTTGTTTTATTTATGCTTCCAAAGCAACAATAAACCAGCAAAACCCGTGGGTGCAAAACCCAAACATTGAATCACTATGTAAATTGCAGGGAATATAAATAATTGGAAAAAAATTCATTTAAAAAAAAAAAAATATATAAAAAAATAAACAAATAAATATATATATATATATATAAAGTATATTTTATATACCGTTTTATTTATTTTGTAATTCAGAGTTTCATCTGTGGCACCAAAAAAATAGATAACTGATGTCTAAGTGACAGCCACTAAATGTTGATTTTATTCACAGACCAAGTGAGAAGTCAAACCAATTATTTTTTTTGCTATGAACAAGACTAGTCCAGCCCAATGTTTTGCAGGAAGGCTTAACATTTGGAATAACATTTTTATATGTCTGTAGCACTTGTTTAGGTTATATATACGAGGTTAAAGAGGTGAAAATAAAGAGGTAAAAATAAGATTAAAGTATGCCGCAAGGAATCCAGCAGGTCTCTTTTCCGGTGTATGATTAACACCCAGTTTATCTACTCATGTGAAATGTGGAACTATGAGGAAAAAAAATTTATTTTATATTTTAATGCTAAACAAAAGTCACCAGCCATCCATCCCCTCTGTGCTGCTTGAGCTAATGAAGACACATTAGCCTGAACAGTAATGTGCAGCTGTGATTGGCTAAGAGTTTTAGCTGACCACTAGGGATGTACATGGGCAAAAAATTTGGTTCAGTTCGGCACTTCCGAAATTCGGGTCTTCGGCAATTCGGCACTTCGGCACTTCTGAAATTCGGCAATTTGGCAATTCGGCACTTCCCTAACCCTACTCCTAACCCTACCCCTACCTCTAACCCAACCCCTACCCCTAACCCTATCCCTTTCCTGTTTTGCCACTTTTATGAAATCTAAAGCACTTCAGCAATTCCAAAATTTGACACTTCAGCAATTCAGTTCAGTTCACCACTTCCGAAATTCGGCAATTTGGTACTTCAGCAATTCGGTTTGGTTCGGCACTTCTGAAATTCGGCCCTTCGGAAATTTGGCAATTCAAACATTCAAACATTTGGAAGCCTCCGAATGTCAGAAATGCCGAAATTCGTCCAAATTCACATTCAGAACCAAATAAATTGCACATGTCTACTGACCACTTTCAGCCTTTCATGGTGCCAATTGCAAGTATTAATTGGTATGGCTACAAGGGAGTGTCTAACCTCTGCTTTAGCCATACATCCTGTAGTGGCCAGGCTATGGGAAGCTAGGGATCCTCAATCACTGTTAAACTGCTTGAAAATGTTTTTACACTGAATGGAGGGACAATGCTAGGTGACTCTGGACACTATGACCAATTAAATGAGAGGAAATTGTGCATATAGTGTCCCTTTAATGACTGTTCACCATTTTGTTCACAGCTTCCATCTTATGCAGAGTTTCACTAAAGGTCGATGACCTGTTTTCTAACACATATGCATTTTTTACATTTTAATTTTAATTTTATTTTTTAATTCCTTATTTATATTGTGATTTGTTAAGTTCGGAAATTGCCCACAGGTATATACAGATGAAAGTAAAGATTAAAACTTTATCATTTATTGTTGTATTTAAAATAAAGAACATCTTTAAATATCACACAGTGAGAAAAAGTTACTATCGTGAAAGAATATATATAGATTTGATAGACCCTCTGATGTGCCTTCAAATATAACAGTTTAGCTTGGATGCAAGTACAAGATAGAACAAAGCAGTACATTTGTTTGCATAAATACTGCACATTTTTATTTTACATCATAGTCAGACTAAGCAAAGGATTATGCAAATAAAACCAAGATGACCAATATTTTCTATGAGTGGCAAAGCATAAGTGAGAATCAGACTGAACATACTGATAATATGCATCATATTTATATAAGAAAGCAAGCTTAAATGAAATATGTCTAGGTCTTGCGATTAACAGAAAAGCGGTAGGAATTATCGAATAACTATCTGCTTTATCCCCCTGACAGCCTCTATTCACTGCATCTGCGAACACTAAGTTGAGTATATAGAAATTGCATAGGGACCAACAAGATCACAAATAATAAACAAAATATTTAAGAGGAAATAGCTGTGAGGAGTGTTAAAATTAAATAAAATGAAAGCTACTTAAAGGGACACTACAGTCACCAAAACAACTTTAGCTTAATAAAACAGTTTTGGTGTATAGAACATGCCCCTGCAGCCTCACTGCTCAGTTCTCTGCCATTTAGGAGTTAAATCACTTTGTTTATGAACCCTAGTCACACCTTCCTGCATGTGACTTGCACAGCCTTGCTAAACACTTCCTGTAAAGAGTCATTTAAAGTTTATTCTTTCTTTATTGCAAGTTCTGTTTAATTTAGATTTTCTTACCCCCTGCTATGTTAATAGCTTGCTATGCCCAGCAAGAGCCTACTGTATGTGATTAAAGTTCAATTTACAGTGCAAGAGATAAAATTGTTTGAGATAACTTACATCTGATTGAAAGTGAAACCAGTTTTTTTTCACGCAGGCTCTGTCAATCATAGCCAGTGGAGCTGTGGCAAGGGCTGTATAAACAGAAACAAAGTGATTTAACTCCTAAATGGCAGTGAATTGAGCAGTAAAACCTGAGAGGTATGATCTATACACTAAAACTGTTTCATTAAGCTAAAGTTCTTTAGGTTACTATAGTGTTCTTTTAAAGACACTTTCCACATACGGTAAAATATAGGAGGTGACAAAATAAATGAAGTGAGTACCAACGCACATCTCTACTCAGCCTATGCCTTAAATGGGTCTCTACCATGCAGTCCAGCATTGTGTAGAGGTACTTCAGGCCCCATAATGCAGATACTTGCAGCCAATGCTGGAAACATGTCTCCCTCAATATATTCACAGACAGTGCCATTTCCACTGTGGTCGTCGATATGAGATTTGGCAGATCGCAGGTTACAGGTTGAGCAGCCTGTCTCTTGCGGTGGAATCTGGCCATGTTTAAGTTCAGTTGTGGATAGGCATATGCAGGCGGGAGATGTTACATGCTCTGTCTCCATTTTCTTGCTCTCTTTACTTCTGGAACTGAAGGTCTGACACCATAGGGGAGTGGTTGATCGCTTGCTCAGTAGTTTGTTATCTCTTTAAGTGCCAGTGTCCTCCAAAAGGCTGCAAATATGCTGTCTCACTGCAGGAATTGGGGAAGCACGTGGAGTCCGCCATGTTTTGTTTCTCCATATTAGCAGTTGGCACTAACAGCACCAGTCTCCGTGCCCAGCACAACTGCGTTGCCTCCCAGGAGTGGACTGAGATCACCCCCACCAGTCCAGGGGTGTAAGAGGACAGTGGATACGCACTGCCGATGTAGGGTCGAGGAAAGAGGCTGCCTCTCCCCAGCTCCATCACACGCAGGCCGCTGTGAACCACCTTAGGCTCCTGGTAGCAAAAGTACCTCGGAAAGGTATCCAGATGCTCGTCAGGGCAACCCTGACGTGGGTAATACACTTTGGCATTGGTCCCAGCTCGGGATCCATGAATATTCCCAGGAAATCAGCCGATTAATCGGGAGCTCTGTCTGCATGCACCCGCACACCTGCAGTTTTTGCTTAATTCTTTCTTTTTTACTTGTTTTTGTAACAATTTGTGTTGTCCTTGTCTGGTGTGCTTCCTGGAAACAGATACATAGAGGTATCCTTGGTTGACCAAATGTTCAGAAAGGTTCCTGCTTATCTAGTTATGCCAGAGTATAATAAATATTCTATGGTTTAATGTTAGCTTTCAATATTTCTTTCCTAGATTTCTTTTGTTTTGCTTTATTATTCATAATTTTGTAATAATTTTGTAGCCAATATTTAAATTTTGGTTGGGGCACCACTCATAAACTTTAATTATCTGCTGCCTGATTACACAGTGACCCTTTCAATAAACAAAGAAGCAACAGAAGTGTGGTCTGACTTCATATGTAATCCAACAATCACTAACAGTATTATGGGTAATGAAGCGGTCCTAGTCAGGAAAGTAAATGTTGTAGCATACAATCTCAACATCCAATATACCTAGCCATCTGAGAGATAGTGTTTAAGTAAAAAAACATATTTTATTAGTAAGGTTTATCTTTTATTCAATTTTATATGTATTAAATAGATATGGATTCAATTTTAGTTAACATTTATGGAAAGCTTTTTAGAAGCTATATCCATGCACATAAGCTTTAATATATGTTTATCTCTTTTTCATGTTGATTTAAATGCTATTGGAATGCTTTCTACACTTATTTGATTGCCCAGTTTTCTCTTTTAGCATGCAGTTTAATGCTATTTATTTTCCACCTATGGAGAGTTAAGAGGTATTAGTATGTTCTCAGCCAGGCCAAACCTCAGCATTCAGAGGCCACTCTTTAAAATCTTTCTACATATAAAACATTACAATACTAACATAAGTTCTTTAAATAGAGCAAAACACAGGATCCTGTTTATGGCAACTTGTTATCTAAAATATACACAGTCTACAGGTATAGTTTTTATTTATCTTACAGAATGTGATTTTCAGGAGAAAACAGCAATTATTTTATAACATTTTCAGCAGAGGGAATAGTATGAATAGCTGTTCATATCACACTTGAAATTCTTTGAAAAACCCATACCTGTCAATCTTCTCTGTCCACCTTCTGGGACAGGGGTAGGCAGGGAAGAGAGCAAGCTGTCCAAAGCACTGTGCAGTAGAAGGCCTGCCAGTCAAGGGGGCTCACCTACTTATCAAGGATGTGGGGCTGCCTGATCAAGGGGCATGCACACTTCTAAAGAGGATGTATGGGTTGATGAAAGCCTACCACCTTCTCAAATTGCTCTCTGTGCTTGGTCCTAGTCCCCTCTTAAATTTTAAAATCTGCTGGCAGATTTAAGGTGGCACTGTCATGCTGAACTTACATGAGAACAGTTTCTCCATTCGTGTTAGGACGTAATTCAGGACTTTGTTCTGATCCAATTCGGCACTCCGCGACTGTATCTTGCAGAACTCCCTATTTCCCACGGTATAAGGGAGATATCTACTAAAAGGCTGAAAGACCTAAATTGGTCTTTCAGCCAAATTTACTAATACCAAGTAAAGATTACTTAGATTTTGTAAATTCTGCCCCTACTAGCTATATCGCAAGTAGGGGCATGTCTAGTAAACAGTGAGCAGCCTGTGACTGCTCACTGTTGTAAAAAAAAAAAAAACCCTAGTGTCCCCCCTCCCAAGCTCCCACCCGTGCCACGCAAGGGACCTAGCTTCAACTTCCGGCCCCCACCCATGAGCAGCGGGTGGGGGCCATAAATGAAAATAGGGGGAAACCTATTGTCCCCCTCAGCCCCACCAATGAGCGGTGGATGGGGGCCACAAATGAAAATGGTGGGACCTATTGTCCTCCCCCCAGCCCCCACCCATGAGCAGCAGGTGGGGGCCCTGAATGAAAATGGCGGAGGGACCTATTGCCCTTTACCCTGGCCCCCACCCATAAGCAGCAGGTGGGGGCCCTAAATGAAAATGAGGGAGGGACCTATTGCCCTCTCTCCTGCCCCCCCCCATTAGCGGCGGGTGGAGGCCCTACATGAAAATAGGGGGCTGGAACTATTTTCCTCCCCCCCAGCTCCCACCCAATGGCGACAGGTGGGCGCTTTAAATGACAATGGGGGTGGTGGCTAAATATAACCCCCCCAGGTGACTAGGGATCTCAAAGGCCCTAGTCACCCCCCCACCCAAATAAAATGAAATCAATTCCTACCTACCCACCTCACCGTAAAAATAGTGAGGTTGAACAATAAAACTAAATACCTGTAAATGAAACAAACTTACCATTTGATGTCTTCTTTTTTCAAAAACCCTTCTTTTTTCAGCCCCAAAAAAGGCCAAATAAAAATTCATGGGTGGGGCCCAGGGGGCCACGGGGGAGGACAATAGGTCCACCCCCCAATTTTCATTTAGGGCCCCCATCCGCTGCTCATGGGGATGGCCGGGTGGGAGGACAATAGTTCCCCCTTATTGTAATTTAGGGTCCCCACCCACCTCTCATGGGTGGGGGCTGGGGGGTAGGACAATAGATCCCCCCTTATTGTAATTTAGGGCCCCCACCCACCACTCATGGGTGGGGACCGGGGGAGGACAATAGGCTCCCCTTATTGTAATTTAGGGCCCCCACCTGCCGCTCATGGGTGGGGGCCGGGGAAGGAGAACAATAGGTCCCCCACCATTTTTATTTAGGGCCCCCATCCGTCTCTCAAGGGGAGGGGGGCGGGGATGAGGACACTAGGTTCCCCCTTATTGTAATTTAGGTAGGGGGGACACTAAGGGGCTTTTTTTAAACAGTGAGCAGCCATTTTAACCTCCCTTATGCTATTATGGAGGAGTGAGGGAGGACATGGGGGACTTAGGAAGTGGTGGAGAGAACCGCTCCCTGTCGCTTCTATTTTTACATATTACAAGGAGGGAGCTACGTGCTGGTAGCTCCCTCCTTGTAATAAACCAAACGAGCAAATGAAGGGTCTTCATTTGAAATTTCTATTCATTTACTCTTCCTTCTGACGAATGAATGAATAGATGAAAATCCTGTTTGCATGTCCAAGTGTTTAACTGGGCATGCGCAGGAATTTCACAGCGCTATCAAGAGTGGGCAGATAACATGTCCCACAGGGACTTCATCTACCCACACAAAGATGGCGGCACCCAGGAACTAGGTCCGGACAGAAAATAAAGATGAAAAAAAGATAATATGATGGGGCTTAGGGGCATTTGGGGGTGACTATGGGGAAAATTAGATGTAGTGGAGTCGGAAGGGGGGTTAAAAAAAAATGGGATTCAACCATGACAGTGCCACTTTAAAAACGGTAGCCTAGATACCAGGAACCAATATTTACTTAAACAGTACTCCAAATGCGGGACTGTCCCAGCAAATTTAGTAATATTGGCACCTATGCAACTAAGTTTACTGTCAGCTTCTGAACCTGTTTGCTAAACAATATATTTAGTTATAACCTCAACAAACAATATTCTTAATATATTTTTAGTTATCATACTTGTTCATGAGCATATATCCAAAACAAATTACTTTTCATATCATATACTTTTCATAAAAAAAACATATTGCATTGCTTTAGAACCAAGAAAACAAAGGATTAAGCAAAGGATTAGCAGTAGTTACTTACACCATAAGGCCACAAATAAACAAAAATAAGTTATTTTGCAATTCCTTCAGAATCTTTAGTGCAGTCATATGTATATCTCATTGGTATTCTCAAAATGAGGTATATCCTCTCATATAAATAGAAATTCTAAAAACATCACACTCTACACAATTGTTCACACATTTCTAATCAGAATCCCAAAAAGCACCTGGATTTTGAAGAAATACGTACATCACTTCAGACAAAGTGATTTCAGGTAAAATTCAGTTGATAAATTTTTACAGACTGGTGTGCTAAGTCTGCTTTGTTGTGAATAAATGCCTGTTCTCTGGTGACTTTTATTGTTTTAACGTTTTAAGACTTAAAAATTACAATGGAAAATAGCTCAGTCATGTATAAAAAGAATAACAACGTATTACTAAAAGATAATTAGATCTGGCACTCAACCATGGAGGTGCATCAAAAACACAGAAGTTCCCAAAACACCGAAATGATATAATATACAATACAGTGGGACCTCGGTTTACAAATGCCTGGGTTAACATAATTTTCGGTTTACAAATGAAAATCCACTGATCGGTTTACAATTTTTTTTCGCAATACAAAGCAAGTTTCCCCAGGATGCATTGCACCTGGGAGGTTTATAGCACCGCCCCCTGCATGCTGGAGCCTGTGGGTAGCATGTGGCGTAGAGTGTGGAGGTGTTGGAGCGGCTTTTGCATCGCGTTTTGGAGCCATTCTGGAAACTGTCTGCAGTTGTTTTGGGACTTTCTGTGCATTTCTCAAGCTGTGGAAAGGTAGGGAGCTGAGCTTCATCGTTTGCATGCCTTTTATTGTGTGTTCTGCATTGTGGGTTGGTTTCCATGCCAGCTCATTTTGACTTTTTTCTGACCTCCAGAACGGATTAATTGGTTTTCAATGCATTCCTATGGGAAACCGCATTTCAGTTTACAAATGTTTCTCAATAAGAAATGTCCTGGAAAACGCATTAAATTCGTAAACCGAAGTCCCACTATACTCATTTATTTTGAACCTCACCCTCTTTTTACATTGTTAGGACATATAAATGTGTTTTCAGACACCTGTGGGATGTCATCACACATGAGAATGTCCCTTTGTAGTTTTGTACATAAAGACGTGGAGATGCTGACGCATGACGTAAGTACATAAATGTTTTTGTTCCTTAAAGAATGCTGCCCTGACTGATTTTCTCCATTACCTTCGAAGGAAGAGGACAGCTCCTGAGTGCACCATGCAATTACTTCTCCTGGGAAAACACTTCTACCACTACTATACTACACACTGTCTCCCAACTGGCACTACATTCGAGGATCCATACTATCACACCCAGGATACCTCCATGCAAATTACTTTACCACTTATCACCAATGACTTGGGCGGGAACGTTACATTTCTTAAATTACTCGGTAGCTGCTTTATGAATTTAACATTGCCGCTAATCTCTAGAGGTCCTTGTATATCCTAAATGAATGATTCCGCCAGCACATGTTTTATTTTTTGAAGTTGATGTGATGAACTTTACTTGGATATAAAGTCATGGGAAAAAGAAAGTACATTGTCTTTGAATTCTATGGTATTACATATCAGGATGCAATAACAAGCATCTGTTCCATAACAGGTCTTAAAATTAGGTAACTACAACCTCACATGACATATTAAATTATGTCATGATTTATTGAACAAAAATAAGGCCAAAATACTGAATCCGTTTGTGAAACACTAAATACACCTTATGATCCAATAATTTGCAGAACCACCTTTAGCAGCAATAACCTGAAGTAATCATTTTCTGTATGACTTTATTAGCCTCTCACATCTTTGTGGAGGAATTTTGTCCCACTCATCATTACAATGTTTCTTCTGTTCATTAAGATATGCTGGCATTTGCTTATGCACTGTTCTCTGAAGGTCCCGCCACAGCATTTCAATCGGGTCGAGGTCTGGACTGTAACTGGGTCATTGCAACACCTTGATTCTTTTCTTGTTCAGCCATTCTGTTGTAGATTTGCTGGTGTGCTTGGGATCATTGTCCTATTGCATTGCCTCATTTAAACCTAGCTTTAGCTGTCAGACAGATGGCTTTATGTTTGACTCTAGAATACATTGGTGTACAAAGTAGTTCATGGTTGACTCAATAATTGCAAAGGTTCCCAGGTGTTTTGGCTGCAAAGCAAGCCCAAATCAGCACAACTCCATTATCATGCTTGACAGTTGGTAGGAGGTGTTTGTCCTGATATACTGTGTCTGGTTTTCACCAAACGTGGCACTGTGCATTATGGCCAAACATCTTCACTTTGGGTTTCTCTGTCTAGAGCAGTGAGGGGCCTAGCAGAGTTGAGCTGAGGTGAGCACAGGAGCCTGCACAGCCACCCAACCAGCCCAGCAGCAGCCAGCCCAGCAGCCACACTGGACACCAGGTACATGAGCCCTGGTTTGTGTGAGCTTTGCGGCAGGGACAGGTTGCCATGGCAGCCGCACAGCTCACACACGCAGGGACAGTTAGCCGCAGAACATTAAAACTGTCGCATTTAAAATAAACGGGGAGGAGCTAATTGGCAGCGGAGACAGAGTCAAACTAGCAGTGGGGGCGGAGCAAAACAAAAACAAGCTATGCTTACCTTTTTCAATGTTGGATCAGTGGAGAACTAGCCAGTCCTTATTTATGTACATTCATGTGTTGCTAGTTTAACTACAGAGCAAAAAATACCAGCTGGTGCTAAATTTGGTTTAAATAAACATTTAAATGACAAGCATAGCTTCAAAAGATTCACATAGCAGGTGGAAACAAGTAGAGTCTACCATTGACCATACCAGTTATTAATGTTATTAATACAAAATGTTTGTATATTGGGAATCCCTTGCTTGATGATTATTTGGATTTGTGGGGTTTAATCATGGTCTGCATTGATAAATGTAGAACACAGATTTCCTGGGTTAGCTACAATGTAGCTATAATGTCATTTTAAAAATGCTGTACATGTCACAATAAGACAATGGAAAAAAAATGTATCATCTAGCAGCTATTCTTCTTAGTTTGAATAGATAACATTCTTGACATGTCATTCAGAATGACTGGCAGCAATCTCTTATTTTTACATAGTGCATTATGAATAGTGGACATTTAAATACATGAAACTTGGACATTAATCTTGTCTACAGTCATCGGATATAAGAATGTAAATCTTTGGGACCAATACCTGGTGTTTAGCTGTCAAGCCACAAGGATAATGTAATGCCAAAATTCAGTGCGCAATCACATTTCATCAATTGGCAATAGCCAAGTTCCACACCAGTTGGCTGACACTGATGCAGTCTTGCTCAAATAGCAACCCCCCTCAGCGAGCACTTCTGTTTTATAAAGATTCAGATTCAGCCAGCTGGCACTCATCCACAGTAAGAGATCAGATAGATATCTATAGAGAACTAATAATGGGTCCTTGCCACTAAGTACAGAGGACAAATAAAGTTTGGTACAATCTGTGCATCTAAATAGTATCATTTGGTAGACTTTACAAATATGTATTTCAGCATTGCACACAAACAGGAAATAACATTTCACACAATCAGAAATATTATAAAGAGATATTCAATTACAGTGCTGGAAAAAAAATAATTATTAATAATTTTGAAAGTGCTAATATTCTGTGTGTAAACAAAACAATATTCACATTTTAATTGTTTGGGACAAGATATTGCTTGATTTTATTGGATGAGAAAAATAAAAAGACTTGGAGGCCAAATTCAAAATGTCAAGCTTTTTGTATGCAGTATCTCTATGTATATTTTACTTGTGTTTACTTGTATCTGAATATATTGGACTCTAGCTCTTTTTAAAAATCAATTACATTAGACCAGGAGTCCAATTAATTGTTCCCATGGAACCCTTTGACATAGTGTATCAACATTGTGCAACCCCCCCCCCCCACTGTGCCACTGTGTGTTTCTGTGTGTCAATGTGTATCTGTGTGTGTGTGTGTGTGTATGTATGTATGTATCTGTGTGTCAAGGTGTGTGTATCTGTGTGTCAAAGTGTTTGTATCTGTAATTGTATGTGTCTGTGTATCAAGGTATGTGTATCTGTGTTTGTATGTGCCAGGGTGTATGAATCTGACCCACAGATACACACACACTGGTACATAGTGGCACACAGATACACACACTGCCACAGATACACACACCTTGACACACAGTGTGAATCTGTGTGTGTGTATGTATCTGTGTGTCAAGGTGTGTTTTTCTGTGTCAGTGTGTGTATCTGTGTTTGTATGTGCTAGTGTGTGTCAAGGTGTGTATATCTGTGTTTGTATGTGCCAGTGTGTGTATTTTTCTGTGTCACTGTGTGTGTGTGTGTGTGTGTGTGTGTGCGTGTGTGTGTGTATGTATCTGACACACAGATACACACACACACACTGGCACATGGTGGCACACAGATACACACAGAAACACACACCTTGACACACAGTGTGTATCTGTGTGTGTGTATGTATGTATGTATGTATTTATGTATCTATCTGTGTGTCAATGTGTGTGTATCTGTGTGTCAAAGTGTGTTTATCTGTAATTGTATGTGTCTGTGTATCGAGGCATCTATATCTGTGTTTGTATTTGCCAGTGTGTATGAAACTGAAACACAGATACACACACATAGTGGCACACAGATACACACACTGACACAGATACATACACCTTGACATACAGTGTAAATCTGTGTGTGTATGTGTGTGTGTGTATGTATCTGTGTGTCAAGGTATATGTATCTATGTGTCAAAGTGTGTGTATCTGTGTTTGTATGTGCCGGTGTATGTCAAGGTGTGTATATCTGTGTGCCACTATGTGCCAGTGTGTATCTCTGTGTCAGTTTGTATCTGTGTGTGTGTGTATGTATCTGACAAACCGATACACACACACCTACTGACACATAGTGGCACACAGATACACACTGACACAGACACACCTTGACACACAGATACACACACTCAGATACACATTGACACACACATCTCGACTCACATATACAAAATCATTTAGATACACACTGTGTCATATACACACACTGACACACTCAGATACACACTCACTGAAATACACACACACACATAGGCACATACAAACACACTGATACACACTGGCACATACACACATACTGACATACACACTTAGGTACACACAGTAACACATACACAAACCTTGACACACAGTTACACACACATACTCTTTTACAGACACCCACACTCTCACTGACAAACACACATACTCTTTGACAGGCACACTTACTCTCACTGACACACACACTCTTTGACAGACACACAGACACTCTCACTGACAAACACACATACTCTTTTACAGACACACATACAAACACATACAAACACATATACTATATGTGACAAGAACACATACATTCCCACTGACGAACACATACACACTCACACACTCACTGACAAGCACACATACACTCTCACTGACAAACAGTCATATACTCTTTTACAGACACAAAAACACATACAAACTCCCTAACAGACATACATACAATTTATTTTATTTTTTAAAATTTTACTCCACCCAGCCCCCCTACATTTTGGAGTGCTGGCATGGAGTCTCTATGTTCCATTGGTCAAGTTCGGCTTCTGGGCTGAGCATGCGGTCCCTGGGGTCCAGTGGGGCTGCTGAGCGGCTAGTGTGCGGGCGGCAAGGGAGCAGTGATCAGCTCCCTCGTGTGCCTCTTAGTGATGCCAGAGCCGGAGTGACGTCATATTCCGGCTCCAGCATCCGAGTTGTGCGCGCAAGGGAACTGAGCAGGGAGATCACTGCTCCCTCGCAGCCTGCGGCCATTTTATTTTTAAACATTTTGGTGGAACCCCAATTGGGAAATGCTACATTAGACTATCAGAATTTTCATAACACAGACAGGCAATTACACTTTACCTGCCATTACAAAGTATCTCACATTCTATCATTACTTTTTGAGCCCCATCTGACAAGCAAGTCATGATTTCATCTGTTTATAAATTACTACAAATAGTATCAAATACCAGATTTTCAAGACAACAAAACAGTGATATAATGGTGAAGACCACATTGAAAATATAATAATGCCTTTCTAATTTACAAACAAACAAAAAAGACAACTTAGAAAACTGCAGTCAAAGAAACAATCTCAGCTTTTTAGAGATTCTCTTATCCTTAATTCCACGAGTAGTCCTCTCCTTGCAAAAATTGTCATTACCATCAGATAATAGTGTGTTGCATATCCTGTTCATCTCTGAGTTAGTATTAAATTATGTGGATACTAACATAGTGTACATGAATGATGCGTGACTACTTGAAGTTTTACTTATGCTCACAGATATCTGAAAAACATTACAGATTCCAAAGTATTTAACAGCGTAAAGGTTTTGGTAAAATATTTCCAAAATGCTAGATATTATTACGTAATCAAAGATTTCTGATATAGAACAATTACAACCAGACATTCTGTTTAGAGTTGAGCGGACACCTGGATGTTCAGGTTCGCCGGGTCCGGCCGAACTTCGGCAAAAAGTTTGAATTTGGGACTCGAACCTGACCCGAACTTGAACCCGAACCCGAACCCCATTGAAGTCAATGGGGACCCGAACTTTTGGGCACTAAAATGGCTCTAAAAAAGTCCTGGAAAGGGCTAGAGGGCTGCAAAAGGAAGTAAACTGTATTACCTAAGTACTAATATACTTACCCAGTGGAAGAAGAAGAATATTACACTGTATACAATTTTAAATAAAAAGTATACAAACATAGCTAGGATTCAGCTGTAAGCATTTGCAACACTTACAACAATCAAGTAACACAGATTCATATAAAATGTAAGTTACTTGGCCAGTTAATGTAATGACAGGAATGAAACTTTGGCTTCCAATATCATTTCTATGCAGATGACACGCAAATCTACCTGTCCTCTGCTGATCTCTCCCCATCCCTCTTGACTAGTGTCTCTGACTGCCTCTCTGCTGTTTCTAACTGGATGGCTGTCTACTTCCTTAAACTAAACTTGACCAAAACTGAAATTCTGGTCTTTCCTCCCTCAAGTGTTGTTACTCCTGTGTCTGTCTCCCACCAAGTCAACGAAAAACATTGCGCGCATCCGCCCCTACTTAACACCAGATGAGACTAAGGTGTTGGTCCATTCCACTGTCCTTTCTCGCCTTGACTACTGTAATCCGCTACTGTCCTTTCTCGCCTTGACTACTGTAATTGACTACTGTAATCCGCTTCTCAGTGGTCTTACGTGCTCCAAACTTGCGCCGTTACAGTCCATAATGAATGCGCCGTTACAGTCCTGTCTGCCCGCACCTTCCATGCCTCACCCTTCTGTCAGTCCCTACATTGGCTTCCTATAAAATATAGAGCTCAATTTGAAATTCTGGTTCTTGCTTTCAAATCTCTACATAATGCTGCTACCACCTATCTATCCTCCCTTATACGCAAGTATGTCCCGTCTAGGCCCTTACGATCTGCTGAATACTTACGTCTATCTTCAGTCCGTACTCCCACCTCTGATGCTCGCCTTCAAGATTTCTCGAGGGCTGCACCGTTCCTGTGGAACTCGCTTCCCTCCTCCATTAGATGCTCACCCAGTCTCCACTCCTTCAAAAAATTGTTAAAAACCCACTTTTTCATAAAAGCGTATCAATTAAACTGTTAATAGCTCCGGACTGATTCCTCTTCTGCAACTGTCACTAGTCTAATACTATCCTTACCTTTTTGTGTCATTTTACCCCATTCCCTCTAGCATGTAAGTTCATTGAGCAGGGCCCTCAACCCCTCTTTTCCTGTGTGTCCAACTTGTCTGGTTACCACTACATGTCTGTTCGTCCACCCATTGTAAAGTGCTGCGGAATTTGACGGCGCTCTATAAATATCATAATAATAATAATAATAATAATAATAACTCCCTAATTCCCACTGTATTAGAGAGCTATCTACTAAAAGGCTGAAAGACCTGAATTGGTCTTTCAGCCAAATTTACTAATACTAAGTATAGATTACTTAGTATTAGTTCATTATGCCCCTACTCGTTATACCACGAGTAGGGGCATGTCAATTAAACAGTGAGCAGTGGGTGAGTGCCCTAAATTCGAATAGGGGGGGACCTATTGTCCTCCCTCCTTGCCCCCACCCCTGAGCGGTGGGTGGGGGCCCTAAAGTAAAATAATGGGGGGAGAACCTATTGTCCTCCCCCACCGGCCCCCACCCCTGAGCGGCGAGTGGGGGCCCTAAATACCAATAGGGGAGACCTATTGTCCTCCCCCCTGACTCCCACCCCTGAGCGGTGGGTGGGGGCCTAAATTAGAATAAGGGGGGCCTATTGTCCTCCCCCTGGCCCCCACCCCTGAGCAGCAGGTGGGGGCCCTAAATCCTCCCCCCTGGCCCCCATCCGTGAGCAGTGGGTGGGGGCCCTAAATAAAAATTGGGGGAAGGGACCTAATGTCCTCCCCCCTGGCCCCCACCTGTGAGTGAACACCAAACTCGAACCTGAACTGTTACTCAAATGTCCGGGCTCGGGTTCGGGATCAAAAAATCGTAATGTTCGGTACAAAACCTGAACTTTACAGTTCGAGTTCGCTCAACTCTAATTCTGTCCTTTTAGAGCTGGATTAAGGAATGCCCAATTTGTGACTGGTAAGGTCCATTTTCATGATGATTACTAATAACCAATACTTCCTGCCTACCTCTAACTAAATGCAATAACAATGGTTGATTATAGAAGACATAGTAGAGAAGAGGATAATAACCATACTTTTATGGTTATTTACTAAAGTGTGATGAGTTGGGAATTCAGAGTGAATGTAAAAGCTATGCTTTTCTGCGATTTAACGTTTAATTTGAAATTCACCTTGAATTTACTTTGAATTCGCAACCAGTGACTAAAGTGAAAATTCAAAATGTACTCAAGGTTAATTCATATTGAAGGCAAAATCAGTCAAATTGGAAGCATAACTGACTTAGAGAATTTTTCCAGTTCACCTATTTTGGACTTAAATTTGAAATTCACCCTGTGAGTCTACAGTTCTTTACATAAGCCAGTTGAATATTTCAATACAGACAATCCTCACTTACCTTATTTCCCCGAACTTAGATTAGAGGGATTCCCTGCTCTGTTGCATTCGTCTATGTTCAGGGAAATTTCCCCGAACATATAAGAATGCAGCAGAGCAGGGAATCCCTCTAATTCCCACGAGGGCTCACACTTACCATCCCTCAAGAGAGCTGGTTGTAAGTGCTAGCCTTCGTAAAACAGGTAGGTCGCAAAACGAGGGCCACCTGTACTCTGGTACTCTGGTACTCTGTACTCTAATCACACTGGGCATGTTTTACATGTTAAAACCTTATAGAACAAATGTCTAAAACACATTGCATTTTTATCTTTGTCAAAATCCTATTAATTCGATTGAAATCATGTTGATGATAACGTGTACCACATAACTGAACCTGAATAGTTATATTTTAACGTTATGCTACAGATGTTTTGTATATCCCTACCTAATGAATAGTTCTTCTTCTAAAACCAAATTCTAAAATTCATGAATATGTATACATGCCATTCTTCTCATTCCGATACTACTTTATTTTTTTTCCAGTAAATAAATATACAAATAAGGGTAACATATTTTATATTACTTTAGGGAAAAATGGTAGTGGGCAATTCATTTGAAAATGTTCTGCATGTAGTTTTATATCTGGCTGTACGTTGAATGTTTTACCCATCAGTGATTGTATCCATTGGGTTCTGCTGAAATGTTAATATATTCAAAATAATTATAATTTTATAAAAATTTTATTGCATCCATAAGAAGCAAGTGTGAAATTAAGTTAGAATGGCTGTGTGCTTTTAACAAAAAGCTGTTTCATATTAGTAGGATATTAATATAATTGAACAGTTTAAACTAATGTAATAAAGAACAGGCCAACATTAATCCTGAAATATTATGTTCTTTTTGTCTCGTGAGTAGCTGCAGTTGATTTATACATTTAGATAATTATGTACAGTGGTATTAGTAATTCACAGTTAAATTGAATAGCAGAATGTGCAAATAAATTGAGAAGTCATCATATTTATTTTTTCTTGTATAGGAAGCAGGATTATATTGATGTAAGTTATAAATTCAGCACATACGTTAGATTCCCTAGGCAGCAATTTGATAAAATTATATTATGCAGCTTTAGCTATGATATAACTTTGCCATAGGATGGCAGTAAAATTCTGCATCTATCACACTTTTCAATATAGAGATTAAATAAGGAACACTTTTTTTCATTTGAACATTAAGATACTGGTATTTCAATTACAACTGGGAATCAATGTTTTTTCATCACATGCGCTGCATATAAAAATCAAAAATATATAATATATTAAAATAAATACACCCTAGACAACTTTGATGCATATTAAAGTTTGTGGAAATGTTACTTACTTCTTCTAATACACGAGAAAGCCTGTCCAGAAAATTTCATCTTGAAAACCGTGTTAGCTCACAGCATATCCTATAAAACACCAACAACTTCTTGAAATGCATTGCCAAATAGGAAATGAATTTCTGAAATAGAACAATGGACTGATATAGAACTATGGACTATACAGTAATATATGGACTATAGAGGATATTGCTGTTTTTTGTTTGTTTTTTCAAATTGTTATAATATTTTGAAGTTGATAAAATACATAGTTGTTGTTTTTTTATTAGCAATATCTTTAATTTTCCTTGGTACTTTATTTCTATTATAAAATGCTCAATGGGATCACAGGGCCCAGCTCTAGCAGAACCACGAATAATGAACAAACAAAAAGAAAAAAAGTGAAAACAAAGAACATAGAACCAAGTATCATAGAAGGGATATTTCAAATTCAACAGGAAAGGTTTTAAATTTACACTATTGGCCCAAACACATGAATGCTGCTTGCAGTAGTATACAGATAAAATGTCTCTTTATTTTGATCCGGGTGCCTAAATCAAGCTCTAATGATAAATAAATCCCTTTGTTATGACTCATATGTTATATCAGGTCATGGATGTAGTGGACAGATGGGAAATAGCAAAAGAAGGACAATTACAGCTCAAACAAATGTAAAAAATTATGATTGTACCAAATATTGTTCATTCTTCAAACTCTTTACCATTGTTTATAGTTCACTAGGGATGTGCATGGACAAACAATTTGGTTTGGCACTTCCGAAATTCGGGACCTTGGCAATTCGCCACGTCGGCACTTCGGTTCGGCACTTCCGAAATTCAGCAATTCTGCAATTTGGGAATTCGGCACTTCGGGACTTTGGCACTTTGGGACTTCGGCAATTCCCTAACCCTACCCCTAATCCTACCCCTAATTCTACCCCTAACCCTAAACCCTAACCCTAAATCTATCCCTAACCCTAAATCTATCCCTAACCATACACACTAACCCTAAACCAACACTAAACCTACCCCTACCCCTAACCCTACCTCTAACCCTAAGCCTACCCCTAACCCTACCCCTACCCCTAACTCTACCCCTTCCCATAACCCTACCTCTAACCCTACCCTTAACCCTACTAGGGGTAGGATTAGGGTTGGGTTTACTCATTAGAAAACCAGCCTTAAACCCTGCCAAGGTGCACTACCCAAGTGCACGAACAAACCGATCGAGACCACCTACGAGCCTGACATTCCTGGGGCTGGAGGGTCTTTAGACACACAGTGAGTTTTTCTTTCAGCATGGTGTGATGTGATGTTAATACTCATGGGCAGTGGTGTATTTTGGATCTGTGCTAACCCAGGCATGATGGAACTCAGGTACCCCCTTATTTTAAATTTGACACACCCCTTCCTGTCAAGGCCCCACCTCTTCCTGTCAAAGACTAACACACATTTTGACTGACAGATACACTCTCAGATATACTGACATACACACACACTCACTGATTTGACACAATCTGACAGACACACAATCACTGACATATACACACACACTCACTGACATACACACACAACATTGCAGACACACACACACTCACTCACTGACAGACACACACTCACCAACTCACAGACACACGCTGACAGACACACACAATCACTCAGACACACAGGCTTCCTCACAGACACACAATGACAGACATACACACACACACACTCACAGACACACTCACTCACAGACACACCGACAGACACACACTCATTCACTCACTCACTCATTCACAGACACACACTGACAGACATACACACATTCACTGACAGATATACACACAGACTCACTGACAGACACACACAGTGATAGACATACACACAAACTTACAGCCAGACAGACACACACACAAACATTTCCCCCCAACACTCACAGATTATTTATTTTAATTTAAATCCACCCAGCCTCCCTACCTTTGGGAGAGCTGAGTGGATTTTTTACATGGGGTCCAGTGGGGCTGCTGCCCGGGCTGTTTGGGCAGGCATGTAGGCAATCGAGCGGCCAGCTGAGGTCCCGGCAGGCGGCGAGTGAGAATTGATTTGGGATTGCTCGCGGCAAATACAGCACTGCTCACGGGCACTTTATCCACTTTCTCACTCATGTTTATTATCTCAGAATTGTTTCACTCATTTTACCATATAACCATATGCCTAGAATACAACCTAAGTCTACTACTCCTGTTTAATCTTGTGTCTAGTCATGTATACATCGTTTGTTAATGTTACTCTATGTACAAAAACAAAATTGTGCACACACTCTGAATGCCATACCAGTGTCATAAAATGTTTGTTATTGCATAGTTTGCTCCACTGTTGTGGCGTAACAAGCCTGTTTACACTATCCATAGAAATTGGCACTTTTATAAATTACCAAAAAGAAATGTAACTATGTATTTGGTTGATGATTCCACCTTCCAAGTACCTAGTTGTAGTGCAGCACTTCCGTAAATATCTGATATGAAACACACACTTACCCCTCAATTTTGTAAGGGGTTGTACATGTTAAAAACAAAAGAAGAAAAAACACAAAATATAATATAATACTGTATACACCCTTAATGTGCAATATGTGCAGTGAGTGAAAATTAACTCACATTTTTAGGGCCTTATTTCTATAGATATAGGCTCTGAATTTGTACTATTCCGTGCCTTTAAGGTGGCAAACCTTAGCTCTCCTCCATAGGTCCGTTTTCATTCATCCAAGTTCATATATCATAAAGGAGAAAGAGGAAACAAATACAGAAAACTTCTAGGTGTAGTAAGTAAAGTAGGTTATCACCTTTCTTAGAGCCTTTTGATAACTGGCTCTAAGTATGTGAATATTGTGCCAAGTTGTAGGTTGACACTACCTTTCTGGAATCCAGCTGTATCATGGAGATGAGGGAGATGAGGTTTCCAAAAGTAATTATTTGCCAATGGTACTAAAATTTAAAATACATATAAAATACTAAAAACAATAAAATAGATATATATAGAAATAATGTCCTATTGATCCTCCCGGTTACGCGTTTCGCCTGTCGTGTCGGCTTTCTCAATCGATAATACTCCATGTTCTATTTCTCGTTCTGAGATATGTTGAAAACTCCCGCCTTCTCTGGATTCTACCCAATCGTTATTAATCTTCACAGGTCACATCGCAGCACAAGTAAGTGACTCAGGATCCGTCGTTTTGTCATTTTCAGTATCGTACGTTGAACTACTGGACACATAATGCACTTGATGTTTGGCAGCTCCCACATAAAACTGACGTTCCCATTTTATCTCATATGAGTCCCATATAACGTTATTCATAAATGGGGAAAACAGAAAATAGGATTTTGTCAGAGTTTGCACAATTATATTGGATTCATTAGAATGTTCTTAATATAATAAATTACCATAATTTACATATTGTACACCATAAGATCCTAAAAATATTGTGAACACATTATTAAACACATCAAATTATTAAAAGTATAAAATAAAAAAAATATAAAAACCTAATGCTAATAATATGAGACTTAAAGAGACAGTATTTTGGATAAAAATATGAAATATAGAAATAGCATAAAAAATCCTACAATAAATGGCACAGTTCAAAATCAGCGTTGAGACCAAAGGGGGCAAGGGTATATAAATTAAAAACCCATTTCATCTCTGCCTTGCTTAATTTTTTTAAAGATCTTCCCCTCTCCTATTGCTATTCACTCTTTGTATTGCAAGATATTGGAGGAGTTTTGGGTCAATATTATGATTTAATTTAAAATGCTTGGAAACACTGTGCTTATCATAACCTTTTTTTTTTGTTTATATTTCTTATATGTTTGTTATTCGAACATGAAGGGGGCGTTTTGTTCTTCCAATACAGCACAGCTGTCATGGACATATTAAAACATAGATTCCATTTTTCGATAAGCAGGTTAGCATTCATTTAATTTTGTATTCTGTCTTTGTTTGTGGAGAAAGGCTTTACTATGTCTCTGTTTGCTATTTGTGCTCCTGCATGCTAGGCACTGCCCATCTTCTTGGAAGAAGGAATTAGGTTTATTTTCTTTAATGTGATTTTTGACCAATTGGCTTTTAAGGCTTGCAGCTCCTCTATATATTACCTTTGGTCTTTCTGGTAAAATATTACATAGCATTAGGTCATTTCTTAGAACGGGCCAGTATTTGTTTATGATGCTTTTGACTTTTTTGCTATTTTGGTTGAAGATAAAAGGAATTTATAAGTTAAAATATGTTTTCTATCCATTCTTTCTACTTCATCTAAAGTGTTTTGTAATGGTGGAATCACCAAACAAATACATAGTTACGTTTCTTTTTGGTGATCTTTATATCCTATAGTGGGATTTGGAGTATCCACAAAGTGTTTCTTTCAGCAGCTTCACAACCAATATACATTGTAAATAGAAGCGCCACTCATTCCACATTCATTGTTTTGTATAGTTACTTTTATAAATTAACCTTGTGAATGAGACAAGTGGTCCTATTACTTTCTGAATGTTTAGCTCAGTGGAGCTCAGAGAAATTGCTTTGCAAATACTTTTTTTTGTTTTTTTAAATTTTTATTTATTCTTTATACATTTTCATTTTGCAAATACTTCTAATTGAGCTACAATGGAAGGTCTGTGATTGGACAGCCACAGAATGTCTGGGCAGGTTTAGAAGACGTGGGCTTGCAAAGGCTGCAGACAAGATATATGAAACTGTTTTTATATATTCCCCCAATGAAAAAAATAATTATTAATGCATGCATATTTTCATTGGAGGTTTATCTACTAAACAGTGATTTTATCATTATTGTTATTATTTTAGCAGTTGAGTGTCCCTTTAATTTGGCAATGCATTCCAAGATTAAACAAAATATCACTCAATAGGAAAAATTATAAAAATATTATCTCTCATGATTTGTATGTTTATTTTTTGAGATTTTGTTACAACTTTCTACAATTCAAGTTGCAAATTTTGCGTTTTTTTTTTTTGATAAATACAAACTGATCCCGATGACTTATACTGTTTTTCTTATATGATACAAATGCTATTGCCTTTGAATTTTTAACTGTGATGTATATTTAATCAGAATACCTCTACAGAAAAGAAACGCTTACTGTCACTCTTAACCTATAAGCTTGCCCTGTAAGACAAGGCTTTGCTTAGGAGAGCTAATGGAAGCTCCAAGCAATGGAGGAAGTGGCCAGGGCCAACAGTCAACAGATAAATTGTCAAACCATTATCAAATGGTTTGTGTGCTTACATGGCAGAGGGGGGAGCATTGTAGTGGTCATTGTGCTTGGAGTCTTCAGTTAAGATATATATGGTACAAGAATAGGGCAACAGCATAATTAATTTATTTGTACCATTATAATAAATAATAAATATTTATTTACTAAACAGGGAATTCTGTTGAATTTAAAATCAGTCAGAAAAAACAGCTAAGTATGAAAAACTCTCCAATTCAATTATATTCACAACAACTACATTGTACAATTAATTCTTACATTCTCCACAATTCACTGGTTAGTACATTAACAATGCAAAAAAATATATTTTTGCCATTGTTTCATTCAAACCAAACATTAGGCTTCACCGTAATTTAACAGTCAATACCTGATGAGCTTTACTGAGTTAGTTCTTCCTACAGTGTTTAATTTCTTATTAATATTGATGCATGAAATGTTCACCATCAAAGTTTATTTTAATATTTGTTATGTTTGTTTTTTTTTTGCATTTTGCAATTCCTTGCTATTTTAAAGACCTATACCCAAAGCATTTCAAATACTGTGTTAACACATTGCAGATCTTATCACAGGAGGTTTATGGTGCTAAAAGTATGTGGATCATCTCAGATGCATACAAAGTGTAAATATGTTTATATACAAAGATTAATTCTACACATAAATCAAGCAACACATTTGTATCCATTATGTAAATAACATAAGGAATTCCAATAGTGTATCAATGTTGTAGAGCAGATGGCATTCTAAGATTTACCACCCCATTACATTTGATGGGATTGAATTCATTTGTATATCTGGGTGTTTGTTGTCCTTCGTATTGCAGTCTGCATGCCAATGTTTCTTGTTACAGTCATTTGAGATAGTGATTAACAAATACCCCCCTGTTTCTTTAGAAACACATAACTTATTTACAAAATGTGAGATATTCAAGTAGATGTAAATTATGCTTTAAAGTAAATTCATCAATACACATCAGAATTTGCTAGCCGGTGATCTTCCAGCTGCTGCCTAATGTAATTCCATTCCCCCTCCGCATGATGGTTGAGGGTGATGAGAGCAGGCTTCTTTATGTTCACATATATTCAAAACCAAATTTTTAAAAAATCTAAAAAAAAAAAAAACTATTTAAAAAAATACAAATATCCCCCATCCCCCCAAAAAGATTGTGTTTATTGCCCTGGGCCAGATGTCTTATGGGTTTATTCCGTTAATATATTTCAATCAACAAGATCATTTGATTGTTTGTTTTTGTGCCTGGTAATGATCACAAATACCACAAATCATCTAACTCATTTACAGTCAACTATACAAAGCTTAGGTAATCAAACAAATAAGGGCAGCACTTCTTTTTTCACCTTATACTATGTTTTTCAGCAGTTTGATATATTATACCATATTTAACTTTGAAACCAACAAGAAACCGATAAAGAGTAGTGATCTATAGTTCTTTCGTCACATAATTACATTGTCACTGAAAAAAGATACAAAATCAACCAGGTTTAAAGGAAAACTCTAGGTTAATGAATGAATATTGCTTGGACTATTCTTTAAGGGTTACATTTATTTTCACTTTAAGAAAGTCTTATGTATATGGCAGGGACTTTTGACTTGCTCATCTCTCTGTAAGACTATATGTACCTTTTCCTCAAAGCAATTTAAAATTGATCAGCACAGCAAATATTCAAGTGGTTTCCCCAAATTTAACTGAAAATGCAACTTATAATGATTTCTCCAGTCTCAAAATTATTAAACCCTTTCAAGGCAAGCATCTTTAGTACTTAGTAAACCCTATTGCTGTTATTACCTGTTGCAAACAAGATGCACAGCTATCATGGGAGGGCTGGCTGCCTTAGGCCTGGGGGGCAAAACCAGTCAAGTGGGCCATTGCACCATCAAATCAGTTCACCATCCATGCCCACCTTTTGCTGGTTTTGTAACGGATATTGATGTTATGCTAATCAGTAGCTCTTTGCCATACCCGCTCCTTCACGGCTCTGACTTTTAATGCTCTCAGAGCGCAGGCTGAAATCTCTGAGCCTGTACTCTGACTCACTAACTGAGCGCCGGAACCACGAGGGAGAGGATATAATCTGACTGCACCTACTGCTGGTGCGCACCAGTGGACCAACAGCGAATCGTTTAAATTGAATATGCTGGTGTCCCCAACTTGTGAGCTGTGTTGGCCGCCGGGCGCCTCTGTTGTCATGGCACTCTGCATGACCGCACACCCCAACGGCTAGCCCTGCTGATACACAATGTTGTTACTATTTTAGAAATCCCTCAATATTAATACAGACATCAGAGTAAACACCAATAAACTGTGGAAACAGAGCTGACCCCCCCAAATTTATAAAGATTTGCTTAGTGGATTTGTTGTAAGATTAAATCATGCCTCCTCCTCTCTCTCTCCCATGCGCTGCTCTGTAGGCTGGGAGGAAGTGAAGAGTAATCACATTCACCCAGCACAGCGCCCCCTGTGGCTGCATGGGGAACAGCTGTTTAATGTAATGCTTGCAGGACGGCCAGCTGCTGCAGAACCTCTTTGTTCCCGTCTCTGCAAAGGGCTCCAGGCACTACTTGCTATGAGTGTGAGCCTCTGTAAATTAGGGGCAGAGGGCACTTGCACTGCGATAAAGACAGGTCTGGGCAAGAGGAGAGTGCAGTGCAATCAGTGCAATCCCCTCCTGTGGATCACTAGTAGACTGGTGCACCTGCCCAGGATCAGTGCCGTTGCAAGGGTTTTTGCCGCCCTAAGCAAAAGAAAAATTTGCCGCCCCCCCATGTGACATCACAATGCCCCACCTATATGATCTGCCATATGAACTAATGCCAATGCTTCACACAGTGTGTGTTTACATTAAAAAAGCCTGCAGGGACTGGCTATAGACACCAGAACCACTTCATTAAGCTGAAGTGGTTCTGGGGACTATAGTGTCCCTTTAATGTGAGGTAAATTATAGATTAGTGTCACTAATAATATACTAGATTGCCTACTTACAACCAGATGAGGATGATGATGGGCTGCAGTTTGCCTCCACTGGTCTGGTGTAGAATAGGATCTCTGAAGGCTGTTTGTAACTGTGGTCACAAAATTCAAAGTTCTAGTAGAATGGGAATCCCCCCTCTTTTTATTAATCCCCCCCCCTCACCTCCCTTCCCCTGTAGCATGGCCGAGCTCCTCTCCTTTCTGCGGTGCCCGGCCGGAGTGATAGGAAGGTGCACACTCAGTGTGCACTTCCTGTCAGTCCGGCCGGTTACAGGAAACAGAAACTCTGCGCGGAACAGGAGTTTCTGTTTCCTGTAACCGGCCGGACTGACAGGAAGTACACACTGAGTGTGCACCTTCCTATCACTCCGGCCGGGCACCGCGGACCGGAGAGGAGCTCGGCCACGCTACAGGGGAGGGGAGGGGAGAAGATGTGCTGCAGCCATCTGAGGCTCTTTACAGAGCACTCAGGCAGCTGCAGCATTAGGACCGGCCTGGGGGGCAATTGCCTCCCTGCCCCCGGCCCAGACCGCCCCTGACAGCTAGTCACCAGCTTCTGGCAGTTTTCCTGAGAAATCTTAGCCAATTTCTCCTCCAGTTTAGTAATATTCTTGGGTTTGCGTGCTGCAAGTGCTGTCTTCAAATCCCACCAGAGATTTTCTATGGGGTTCAAGTTAGGTGACTGTGATGGCCAATGTAGAATTTTCCAGCACTTCTTCTGCAACCAAGCCTTGGTGGAATTTGAGGTTTTCTTGGGATCATTATCTTGTTGGAAGGTCCAATGACAGCAAAACTTCAGCTTCCTCCCAGACGGCATAATGATTTCTTCTAGGATTTCCTGATACTGCACATATTGAGTCCTTGTACCATAACCATTTCAACCAACTGAATTGGTTATAGTGCGCACAATAACCCTTGTGCCTTTACATTTACCCATACTTCTAGATTCAAATGTAAGCAGAATTATCCTTCCCCCACTTCAATATTATGATTTCCAATTAGCCCCAGGTAGGTAAGAAAATTCCTTCATCATTCCGGAAGCAATCAAATTATAACTTTAGTAAATTGGTACATTTATATTGTACTTCACAATGCTATAGTTCAATAAATCAGTATTTTCATATTTTATAAAATATGTTCAGAATTAGTTTTTTATTAAAAACTGACTTCTATAGCAATATCACTTATTTTAAACAGACTATATGGGAGTAAAATAATATTTTAGTTGTGTAAACTGAAATGGCAACAAGGAATGTTAAGAGAATAATAGTGAATACCCCAGTTCTGATGTGATTGACATATATTTTCCGTAAAAAACTCTATTTGAAGAACCATGCATAAAACTAAGTTTTCTTGTAATTATACCTTATATTCACTGTAATCTCAATATGTGCAGCATTCCATATTAAATGGTATATTACAGGTGTTTAGATATAATAGATATGTGTATTATCTGTGTTCTTGATGCTAGTAATTGTCACAACAGGGCCACTGTGTTGCTCAGCTCCTCACAACTAGATTCTCTTCAAGTGCTCCACTCCATACAGAGATAAAATAATAATTTTACATTATGGAGAGTAAAATATACAAAGGCTTTTGGAAACATTCTAAATGCCTTTACAACTAAGAACATTCCAAAAACAAAACACAAGTGGATCGCTATCACATATATCATATATATTAAAATAATTCTAAATATAAATTAATTAAATAAATAAATATATAAATATATATTTACATTTCTTCATTAATCATTTGCTAAAATAGAAAACATTATTAGTACAGTGCCCCCTTTTTAACCTGTTAAGGACACAACTTCTGGAATAAAAGGGAATTATGACGGAATATTTCCGTCATGTGTCTTTAAGGGGTTAAAGAGGAACTGCCATATTTCTGGAATTTACGTAATTGTATGAAATACATTTTCTGTTTTCTTTTAACACAATATTAAAGATTTAGTAAATTACATTGTAAACCAGTTAAATAGGAGCAAATATTGAAAATGAAGAGGAGAAACCAAACATTGTTTCATTTCTCCTCATCTATATTCTTTTTCTATGTTGAATGCTGGGTGATGGACCAAGATGGTGGCACCCAGTTGCTGGAGAAAGAGGTGTAGGTTTCTATATTTGGTTTAATTTTTCACATATAACACACATATTAGTTATATATAGGGGACAAGTAAGCATAATATTGTAAATCCTTAAGAGTGACAGTTCCTCTTCGAGAGTTATATGTACGGATAATATTTTAACACACATACACACTTTCAAATCCTATATGTCTACTTAAAATCTCCTATGTCAGCAAACAATTTGAGATTTGGTTATACCAAAATGTTTGGCTAAAAGGGACACTCTAGACCGCTAAAACACTTTAGTTTGCTGAAAAGCTTTATATGTGAAGAGCATGCTCATTATTTTACATTGTGCAAAAAATGCAGATTTCTGTAGAAATTGACAATTATTATAAAATAAACTGGTTACACCCCATTGGCTTTCAAGCAGACAACAGGTAATATTACTGCCTGGTTTGGTTAGCTCAGTGACGCTAAACTCAAGAGACAACAATTGCTTAGAGCACCTGCCTTGCAAAGACTTCTCATTGAGCTGCATTGGGTCTGTGATTGGACAGACATAGAAAGTCTGGGTGGGGTTAGAAGAGGAAAGCTTGCAAAGGCAGCTGACAAAAGAACTGCAGGTTTTGCAAGCTGTTTTTATATATAAATCCAATGAAAAACTGCAAAATGATATGCATGCAAGTTTTCATTTGGGGTATATGTACTAAAAAGTGCTTTTTAATTTTTTGGGTATTTGGGCAGTGTATGATCATACGGTGTAACCAAATCCCCATATTTGTTTGCTAAAAAAGGTGATTTTAAGTAGTCACAAAAGATTTGAAAATGCATTTTTTTTGTGAAATTCCCATTATGTTACATATACTTTAGAGTATGTAAACATACCTATTGGTTATTTTACCAATTAGTAAATATTTCCCACAAAGTTGTTGAACTTGTTTACTTTAAAAATACATGATTGTTGCTGTCCAACAAGTGGTAACATTTTTTTATTGAAGCATTTGAAAATAACAAGTCTTTAAAACAATGGCACTTACATTAATCTCTGTAGCATTCATTGGTGGTTGCTAAGAAACTACAGTTTGTTAATAATTTTTTAGAGATCTTTCACATGACAAATTCCATTCAACATTTTATCTCAGAATGAGTGAAGCTCTTTTTAAGATCGTTTTGAGTAGTTTGTTTATATTCAGTAAAAATACCATTATCTATAGATCATCCTTTTGTACACCCTGAAAACTGCAACATTCTACCATTTGCTTAAAATGAAACAAAATGTATATATTTTGCTTTGAATGCATTGAATAATTTATCAAATACATAGATATTAATGTTGCAGATTTTTGTGTTACGTTAGATATAGTTTGCCTTTAGAACAATACATGCTTCATTTGAGTGTTTATGCAAAATGTGTTCTATGTCTTTATATTTGTTATAAAAAGAATATATGACAGAAAGACTCACACTTAATTTATTGATCATTTGTTACCAAGGAAACCTTGATGGTTGTGGCTTTTATATTTCTTTAGCGACTCTCTATAAACACGAGACCTATGAGATGCGGATGCAATAGTCTGGAATTGCTGTATCTTTGGTACATATAAGGCATTAATGGATTTAATTTTTTGCATGCTCAAGTTTGGTATGCTTATGGTCTGTGTTTCTCTGTAATATTAAATTATCTAAAATGTAGCCTTCTAAACCTTGGTTAGTGATGACAGAAATCAGAATTACTTATAGGTTAAAGAGCTTTTGCTTTGATTTACAAGTCTTAAACATTGCAGTAATAGTATGTCCCATACATTACAAGAATAGGCAGTCTAGCATCTCGTCCACACAACATAGGTCACAATAGACATCAAATAGGTTACAATAGTAATCATAGTTAACATCCGCTGCAGCACATATAATACAACTTTCTGCACCTTCAAGACCTGTCTTACTGAGCTACATGCCAGCTCAGTAGGGTATTTGGTTTCTAAGAGAAGTGCATGAGAACTGATGCAATAGTGTACCTCGCTACGTAAGCCTGATGATACGCGTTAATTACGTGACTTTTCTCTTTAATTAAGAGGCTTTTATCTTTGGTTTAAATTAAAGTGTGGGTCTGCCTAGGTCTAAAATGATAATCCTTTCCTTCTAATTCCAGGGAAATGAGCATTCTAATTTTAAATATTTTTAAATGTTTATATGTTCAAATACCATCCCAAATTCCACATCAATGACCCATGTGTGCCAGACAACACTGATATATTGCTTATGCAATAATTTCCCTTTGTAAAGGGAATCTAAGAATTAACCCGGGGTAGGCAACCTTTGGCACTCCAGATGTGGACTACATCTCCCATAATGCTCTTATGCCATTATGTTAACAAAGCATCAAGGAAGACATAGTCCAAAACATCTGGAGTTCCAAAGGTTGCCTATCCCTGGACTATACAGTAGAGTAGAAGCTACAAATTACACACAATCTGCCAATCAAAAATTAATTAAGCTGCATTAGAATAATAATACCTAACTAATACCACAATATCTATAATATAGTATGACAAAATAGAATAATACAAAATAATGTGTTTTTGAAGGTAAACTATGTAAAGCAAAAATACAAAAAAAATCAACCAACAAACTGTAATAGATTCGACAATAATGAACATATTTAGTTAAACAATATGAAATTTTTGTTACCGCTGACATATTAAATCATAAGAACAAACATTAATAGTGGAAAAACAAATATTAATTTTCAATTAAATATTATTTTCCCACTATAGAACTTTTCATAAGGTAAAGGGGTAAAGGTACATCACAACTAAACTGTGTACTATATAGCTCTGTTAGTAAATAGGAAATATGCTGTCATAGAATACTTCAATGTCAAAAGAAATAACTGCATGAAAATAGAAATCTAATCTGCATCTGCAAAATAAATGTTATCACTGTATCCATATCCCATATGAGTCTCCCATTTTATACAACAGCCTCTGGTGATATTAAGAGAACAATACTGGTCTGCAGAGACATGAGATCTATTTTGTTATTAGACATTTTCATTAAATCATTTCATTGCATTAGGATAAACCGACATACCCCTGGTAACCCCATGGGTGGGATTCCATATAGTAAGTTATTAGTTATTATCGCTAAATAGTACATCAGGTTAATGGAGTTTTTGCAGACTGAAAATTCCATTAACATACAATAACAGAATGATAGCAAGTTTGCAAGTGATAATAGTAGATGATGCATAGTATTGTTGACTAATATTCATGGATTTATTTATTTCAATAACACATATGGAATAGCAATCACCGACTGGATTGTTAGATCACAACTTCTAAATAATATACTTCAGTTTTGTGCATATATTTGAGGTTACAAAGAAATACTGTAGCAGACAGAGAATAGCACAGAGTGAAAAAAAATGGAGTGGGCATACTTCAAAGAGCAAGATAGTTTCATGATCAGGCCTACTGAGATAGCAAAATAATACAATGTGGGTCTAGATCCATGTAACTGTAAATTCAACATAACAGCCGGAGATACAAATCTAACATTACATTTAATCAAGATATTTTTGATTTACACTTTTTGTTCATGGTAACTTCCTGGAAATCTAGGATTTGAGTATCAACAGAAAGATACATAATTTATAGAATGTGCTTTAGTATAATAAGTAGTTTTTCCCTTTATATTTCTTAAATTCTTTGGAACTGTAGTCGCTAAACATTTAGTTGTGGTTGGTGAGCTAATAAACAATTTTCATTTTAGGCAAATGTCATCTCCAAAGTGGACAGTTTGTACCTAGATTTTGCAAGTTGTCAGAAAGCTCACTATAAGTCCATAATAAGTGAATACAGAAGATGCTCTTTGGAGGAGAGACATATTGCATTGAAAACTGGAATATGGAAGTCATGGTTTATTGGCTGGTCTTCAGAGGGAGGAAGATTACTTATTGGCTGCTTAGATAAAGCTCTTCTTTGCCTCCCACTTGGTACATGCTTCTCTCTGGTACTTCTTTTTGCTTCCAGTTAGTGCGCCCCTCGGTATTAAAGAGTAATGCAAATACCTTTGCTTGTAAAATAACTTACTGAGCTTTTGTGGAGCTGTATTCCTCATGTATGTGTTGGTTATTTGATGTGTTTCTAGCTACACAAGTCAAGACACAACTCCCTCCAAAAAAAACAAAACTTCACCTGGGTAACCCTGTATGTCTCTTAACTCCTGTTCTGCCCCCTTTGCCCATAACTCAGCCCCTTTTGTGTATTTTTAACTTTTTGTGTCTCTTTTTCCTCTTTTGCATCTTTACACTTTTGTGACCTCTAACTCTCTTATACTCCATTTTGTCTCTTATACTCCATTTTGGATGTCTTACCTCTTGTTAGTATATCGTATTCCCTATTTTGGATGTCTTCAATCCAATAGTGTATTGCATCGCTTCTTTTGCCACTCTTGTCTCCCTTACCATATCTATCTTACCCCCTTGCTTCCTTTGTGTCTCTTGCTCCAGTCTCTCTTAGCCAGGGAAAAAGAGGAGTTTGACAAACTCCCCTGTCCTCATGAGTTTTCCACAAGCTCCTTGAGGAGCCTGCTTGCCAGCCTCCTGCCCACCGACTATGGGCCAGGTCAGCAACTGAAAAGACCCATATTTTATTCCCCCTGATTCCCCTGGTTCGGCACTTTCCATTCGTGCGCATAGAACCGAAAGCTAGCTCCCTGGCGGCCGTTCGCATGGACCAAAACCGCAAATAGACTTCAGACACTTAGCCGCAAAAGCCCTGGAACTATTTTCGCCATGAAGACTTTACGGTTCCCGGTCGGTCCCCAGCAGCACTTAGCCGCGATTCTATGGAACTATTTTTGGCTATGGGACCATGCGTGTGGTCAGTCAAATTATGACTTCCAGTAAAATTCCTGAACCCCTGACCGATCAGGGTGATTTTTGGATATGTTGGTCACCCAGATCGGGGCTATCAGGGGATGTAATTAGGGGGGTTTATGTATTTTAAGGTACTTTGGGGTGTTTGGGAAATGTGTGTTTTTGTGCTTGGAAATAATTGAGTTTAATACAGTGCTTGACTCAATTATCTCCCAGGCACAGGTGAGGGACTATCTTGTTTTGAATGGGAATGTCCTGGATCTGAGAGCCAATGTAATCATGTGTATGGTTTTACTGTAGTCTACTCTCAGGTCCAGGGGGGAGTGGCCCTTGCATGGGGACCTGCATATAATGCCAGTTGTGGCTGCAATTAAACGTATTCCAGCTTGTACTCCCAGAACTATATGTAGTCTGGTTACTGAGGGCAGAAAGGGCTATTCTTTAACCTCTGTTCCAGTGTGGAGGATTCAACAGGGAAAGTCCATGTAAGGACTAGAGCTCCCAGGACTGAGTGTCATCCAGTGCCTAGGGGTTGCTAGAGCGAGTTCCCCATTCGGCTCCAGGAGAGAGTGGTTCCAGAGCCCCAGTCAAGCCAAGGCGACTGTGGGCAGAAGTGTTGCGGTTTGTCCCCAGCTAGGAAGCGGTTGTTTGGTGGACGTACCCAGTCGGGGTACAGGGAGCTCTGTTACAAGGAGGACTTGCAAAAGATGCTGTTCATAAGAAGCAGTTTTTGCAAATTGTTTTAAGATATACCCCCGATGAATACATGCATAAAAATGTATTCATCGGGGGTGTATCTATTAAACAGCGATTTTAATTTTTTTCTAACATGGGCAATGGAGTGTCCCTTTAAGGATATACAAAGGATATTACAATATGAGGATCACAGTTTTGCACTTATTTGGATCTTATATGTCTTGGGTTGGGACTAAGCACTATCTTTGATCTATTTAAAGAATTTGCTGTTTTTAAACACCCATGGGAATTCCATATTCCATTAGAAGGTATGGTATTTTTAGTGTGGCTCCGGTTTGTATATTTCCATACCCCTATGTATAATTTACACAACAAGGATCCAAAAGTTCAGGGTGCTGTGCAAGACACATATTTTCCAGATTTATCCTTTCTTTAAGTGTTTGTTATTTTAAAACAAAGTATAAGGCACGCTGATGCCCCTTCTGGTGGAAGGAAGGTTTTTTTAGCCTAATGTAAGATAGTGAGAGTGATGATGAAAGTGATGAGTTCCTGGGTTTCTGGCTTATTGTTCATGTTTTTCTCTAAAGGGAGTTTTTATTTTAATGAAAAATATTAAATGCTTTCTGAGAAAATCAATGTTGCCATGTCACAGAGCATCTATTTGTAGATGAACTTTAATGCTGTCCTTTTTTTCAGTCACAGCAGGAGTGTCAGGTTAAATGTAACCAGTCTTCACTTAGTATTTTAGGGCCCAATAGATAAATTGCAGGACATCGTAAGTAAAATGCGAGTACATTGAAAAGGTCAACTGCTACATTGATCTAAGATTCTGTATAACCTTACAATTATAAGCCATTCTTTGAATGACTCCCATACTGAGCCATAAGGACAAAAAAAGTGTTTCATTGTGTATCTAACCTTACAAATGAATTCATTATATTTATAACCTCATGTCACTTAAACTAAAAGCTGTGACTTGGAATCACGCAGAGAAAAAAAATAAAAACTATTGATGATTATTTGTTCACGAAATTCGAAATCTTTATTAAACAACTGAAACATGAGTTGAAAGGCTTTATTTTAATGTCTTGATTTCCGATATAACACGTCATTACAGTCATTTTCATTGCTATACATGTTTTCCAGTTGCGTGTATTCAGAACCGGCATACGCAAACAAGATGGAGCAACATGATAAATATACTTTAGGCATTTTTTTAAGAGTAGACTATATTGATAGTTATTCAGATTCACATTGACATAAGTTAGAATTAATAAACTGGTTCAATAGTAAGTTTTAGTAAAGTTTTTGGCAATTGATTTATCATGAAACAGTAAACAAAATAGACACTTGTCTTTTTAAAATGTTTTAATACCATCAAGATAGGTGATGTACGTGCATGTCATAAAAATTAATCAGATATTTTAAACCCTGTAATGCCTGACTCCAGTGTTTCACCTAGCCATCTACATGTGTTATAATGTCATATTAATGCACGGGATTAATCAAACTGACCAACATGTATTAGTGATCACACACTTTGTACCTGCTCTATTCTTCTAGTCTCCCCACATTTATTGGGTTCTGACATTTTTACCTTAAAATATACTAGTACTATTTTGCATAATGCAAATCATTTCAACCACATGATCACTGAACTGATATATAATTTTTATTGTTATTATTACTTTTTTTACTGTTAGGAATTTATTTTTAGAATCACACCTTAACATTGCTTGGTGTAGGTATATTTAGTGGATGGAGAGTAATTTAAATTAGGGTACTTTTAAGAGGCAGATAACAGGAAAAATATAATATAATAGTAGGTAAAGGTAGGCAGACAATGTAATAGAGCAGCAGGAAATGCTAGAAGAATGCTTGGTTGTATAGTGACAGGTATTAGCAGTAAAAGAGGGAAGTGCTCATGCCATTGTACAGAACACTGGTGAGACCTCACTTGGAGTATTGTACGCAGTACTAGAGACCGTATCTCCAGAAGGACATTGATACTTTAGAGAGAGTTTAGAGAAGGACTACTAAACTTGTTCATGGATTGCAGGATAAAACTTACCAGGAAAAGTTAAAGGAACTTCACATGTATAGCTTGAAGGAAAGACGAGACAGGGGGGATATAATAGAAACATTTAAATGCATGAAGGGAATCAACACAGTAAAGGAGGAGAAGAAAAACTACCACAACAAGAGGGCATAGTCTTAAATTAGAGGGGCAAAGGTTTAAAAATAATGTCAGGAAGTATTATTTTACTGAGGGTAGTGGATGCATGAAATAGCCTTCCAGCTTAAGTGGTAGATGTTAACACAGTAAAGGAGTTTAAGCATGTTTAAGCATGTGTGGGATAGGCATAAGGTTATCCTAACTATAAGATAAGGCTAGGGACTAATGAAAGTATTTAGAAAATTGGGCACACTAGATGGGACGAATGGTTCTTATCTGCCATCACATTCTATAGTAAAAAATACACACAAAATTGATAACTGTAATTTAAGGGGTTAAGTGTTTATATAGATAAATCAAGTGGCATAGGTTACTGATAAAATGCTTTTAGGAAAAACAACATTTCTACAGTGACCTAATGTTGGGAGTCTTCTTTTTTCTTTTTCATTATTATTTTTCAAGTCACCAAAGTTGGTCTTTGTTAAAGGATCCATACCTACTACAACTACTTTATGTAACATAGGAAATTGAACCCTTGTCATTTATGATTCAAACTACTTCTCATTAATCTCTTCAAAAGATATGATGGTACAAAGCAATCTGCATGTACAGCTTGGATAATTAGACAGGTGACTGGCAATAAAGCAGACCTTGGTAATATCTTAAAGGACCACTATAGTGCCAGGAAAACATACTCGTTTTCCTGGCACTATAGTGCCCTGAGGGTGCCCCCACCCTCAGGGTCCCCCTCCCGCCCAGGCTCTGGAAGGGGGAAAGGGGTTAAAACTTACCTTTTTCCAGCGCTGGGCGGGGAGCTCTCCTCCTCCGATCCTCCTTCTCTCCTCCCTGTCGGCTGAATGCGCACACGCGGCAAGAGCTTCTGTAGCGGCGCATTCGGCGTCACTAGAAAGCATTTACAATGCTTTCCACCAGGCCTTTCGATGCTCTCACTGGCGAAATCACGGTAGAAACGCATAAAAGCGCCTAATAACTGTCAATGAGAGACAGCCACTAGAATAGAAGGCGCAGCATTCATAAACATAGCAGTTTCTCTGAAACTGCTATGTTTATAAAAAAATGGGTTAACCCTAGAAGGACCTGGCACCCAGACCACTTCATTAAGCTGAAGTGGTCTGGGTGCCTAGAGTGGTCCTTTAATTATTTCTCATTCGAGTTGCTGATATGAAAGAATTAGGCCACCCTCTAGAAATCAAACATAGATAGCCTTGAAACTCATATGGATATTTTCAGTGATGTTAATATGTAAGTTGATAATATTCCAGATTTCATTTCGCTCGCAAGTGAAAAGACAAGCAAATGTAAAACAAATAGTTTTATTAGATTAATTTTAAAAACTGAATCAACAACATGTTTTAACTAATCAAATGAACTAAAATCAAACACGCAGTGAGATTGTGTGTATTTTCAAGTATTGATTTTAAAAAACAATCTTATCATGTAACATATTGCACTTACAATGCTTAGCTTGTCTACAAGATTGATTCCGAGCACGTTCGGTATATCCTTAAGTGTATTTTAAGATATCTTCTGCTTGATTTGCAAGGTCATAAAATGTTCAAGAGTACCTTGTAAAAAATGAATACAACTCTTATGCAACACAGGCCACTTAGGCCAAAGCATCTGATTTTCGCTCTTCGCATTTCAGACATTTTTTTTTTTTTATTTCCCCAAACTTAAAATTGTTTGTTGAAAGGCTGGAAACAAAAACAGTAGATCAGGTGGAAAACATGATAAAAGCTCTTTGTTGTTGAGTATGATTAGTAGTAGATACAACTGTTTTAACACACTAATTGTTCATACCTTACAACCTGAGGGCACAAACTCGCACTTTTCCAGGGTTTGAGCAATTCCACGAGGAGCGATCTATAATTTAATATTCCCTCTCTTCTCTTTAGACAGTTTCCCTAATAGCTTTACAAGATCAGAGAGGCTTTGCAACACAGAAAGTTAGAGTATATTAAAAATGATTTCTTGCAATTACTTTGCATAAAAAAGCTTTTTATTATCAAGTAACTGTTATATATAATCCATGTGTTGTATTATTAAATATGTGTACTTTGCTATGTACTCTGTATAAGATTTTTGATTATATTACAATTTCTTCTGAGATATGATTGTTATGAACAAAGAAAAATTGCACATTTCCATAGTGTGTATTGTACAAAATAACATTACGATATTCTGCATGCGTTAGTGTTACAGACACTAAAGCAAAACACATTTGAATTTAATAATACAGTGTTCTAGGTAATGTGTATGATTTGGGCTAAATAAAGCAGCCTAAACGAACAGATTCTAACTCTCTTGTTTGGTGGCATATCATAATTGTACAGTTTCCCCTCTATTTCCTAAACCTTTATATTGCTTGAATGAAATGTGCAGTTTTGATATTTGCTTTTGCATCTCAATTGTTTCTGTTCTACTGCATTACCCTGTAATAGGGTGCAAAGTTCTTGGCAGCTGTATGTTGTCACATTTATTTTGGCTGTCTCAGATAAGCTATTTAGCTTGCACATATTTATTTCAATGAGGAATACACCTGTTAACAATAACAGGTTTAAAGAAGAACTAGGTTGTGCTAAAATTTAGATTTGTTCATTCAGTTTCAATGGAATTGCTATTCGACCAAATTTGGGGTAATCAGGGATCCGTCCGAAATGCCGAACTCCGAAACTTTATATGGACAAATTATTAAACAAATGATATGGACATTGGGTGAAGTGTTCATTTGTTTAGTGATTCAACATTCCATGTGCAATGACAAACAGATGATTAATGAAAAAAAAAAGATGATTAGTGGTTAGGGGACAATAGAGGGAAGAAATGGTGGGGCAGTATTAAAAAAAAAAAAACAGAAAAAAAAAACATGTTTATATATTTAATATAAAAAAGAAACCAAGGGGAAGTGATTCCTCTTGGATATATAGGGAGGAAAAGTTATGGTCTAAAAAAGGGGGAATATCCACTAAACGACTGGTAAAACAACCCACACCATAGGTTTAATAAATAGACAATACAAGATAAAAAGCATAGGGAAAACCTAATAGCTCCCTTGGAATGGGGAGGTATTTGTTTTTACATACTATACTCTTCCCTTGGAATGGGGAGGTATTTGTTTTTACATACTATGCTCTTCCATTGGAATGGGGAGGTATTTGTTTTTACATACTATGCTCTTCCCTTGGGATGGGGAGGTATTTGTTTTTACATACTATGCTCTTCCATTGGAATGGGGAGGTATTTGTTTTTGCATACTATGCTCTTCCCTTGGAATGGGGAGGTATTTGTTTTTACATACTATGCTCTTCCCTTGGAGTGGGAGGTATTCGTTTTTACATACTATGCTATTCCCTTGGAATGGGGAGGTATTTGTTTTTGCATACTATGCTCTTCCCTTGGGATGGGGAGGTATTTGTTTTTACATACTATGCTCTTCCCTTGGAATGGGGAGGTATTTGTTTTTGCATACTATGCTCTTCCCTTGGGATGGGGAGGTATTTGTTTTTACATACTATGCTCTTCCCTTGGAATGGGGAGGTATTCGTTTTTACATACTATGCTCTTCCCTTGGAATGGGGAGGTATTTGTTTTTGCATACTATGCTCTTCCCTTGGAATGGGGAGGTATTTGTTTTTGCATACTATGCTCTTCCCTTGGAATGGGGAGGTATTTGTTTTTACATACTATGCTCTTCCCTTGGAGTGGGGAGGTATTTGATTTTTACATACTATGCTCTTCCCTTGGAATGGGGAGGTATTTGTTTTTACATACTATGCTCTTCCCTTGGAATGGGGAGGTATGTGTTTTTGCATACTATGCTCTTGCCCAGTGGCGTACACATGACCCATGGGGCCCCGGTGCGAAAATTGATCCGTGGGCCCCCCCCCCGCGCGGGCCGGGCCGCAACACATGGCGGTGGGCACCTGGTCGCAGGGGTTACAGGGCTGCGACCCCTGCGACCGCGGTATGTACGCCAATGCATGCAGATGCACACACACTTAAAGGACCACTCTAGGCACCCAGACCACTTCAGCTTAATGAAGTGGTCTGGGTGCCAGGTCGAGCTAGGGTTAACACATTTTTTCATAAACATAGCAGTTTCAGAGAAACTGCTGTGTTTATGAATGGGTTAAGCCTTCCCCTATTTCCTCTAGTGGCTGTCCCATTGACAGCCGCTAGAGGCGCTTGCGTGCTTCTCACTGTGATTCTTCCCTTGGATATTTGATCTTTGTAGTAGTATTTAAAGATATTTTTAATTTTCTACAATTTTTTTATCATTTCCATATAATTTGAATATCGCTCTATTATAAGCTTTTATATGATGTATCCCTTTATTATTTTATATGAGATTTATACTTTATATGGAATTTTTATTAGTAAAATGTGGTCATATAGGGTGATATATATCCCTGTTGCTTATTAATTTCTATTTTATTATATAATTGTATTTTTATTAACTTATGGTTTTATTACCCATTATTTGTTTCTCTGTTTTTATTCCTCTACTTTCCATTGGATTATATCTTTATTTGATTATATCCTAAATCATAATGATTTTAGTATATCCATTGCATGTATATTTGGTGATTTAAGATTCAGTATATGTATGTTTCTAGTTAGGTTTTGTTATCCATGTCACTTAAGGGTTAATAGTCATCAAATGATGAAAGGGTTAACCCTATGGATAGTTAACACTGACGAAGGGTTATTTAAATCCATCGGCACACTAACGATGCATACCTCTGATGAAGTGACAGGACGTCACGAAACGCGTAAGGTTTCATCTCTTCACACACTAACAGTGGAACGCATACCGAAGCAAAGTGGAATGCACGCTGTGGATCTCCCCGACGAGCTTTTGTCAACAAGGACTCTGAGGCTACCTCTGAAGCCGGCTCTGATGAGACAGCACTTTTAGAGTATCCAGACTGCTGGGAGGAAGACACCAAAGGAAGGTTCCCTTTTTTATGCTATCTGTGAGCAATTGCCTATTTTATATACATTTATTTTTACTATAATAAAGTCTGTTTTAAGAATATTTATTGGCTTTTGAACTATATACCGCACAGTTCAATGATTGACATTAGAAGATAATATTCCAGGATCTATTATTGATAATAGATGTAGAACTGTTGATCCCACATTTCTACACATGCAATATTTTCTTTTCTTCCTTTTATGTACCCCACTATTATTGATTGTCATACTAGTTTGTTACTAGAGCATATTTAGCTCATATTGGCCAGTCCCCCTGCTGTTTATATAGAGGGTATACCAGCCATTTTCTACTTATATGAGCTTACATTGAAAGGATATTTTCCTCTGAACTGTTCACCTAACTACAATATCTGTTTATCACCTGAACTAAGATTGTGGACAATATCCATCTGCACTGATACAGTGTACATTCATTCATTTATTGAGATACATTCAATTAATTGTGACAGAAGTCTGTTTCTATTTGCTTACTGTGCAGTGATACTGTGTATGTTACCATTTACCTTTCTGCTCATTTTTTTATATATATCTAGCATTCTTCGGGTGTTGGTATCCACTCCTGGTTTGAGCTATTAGGTTTTCCCTATACTTTTTATTTTATATATTTAATACTCATTTGATTTGTGAGCCAAAATGCATGAAATGCACATTAATGTAGTGCAAAATATATACATTATATTGATATCATGTGTATATTTCACAGTACTGATTGGTACATTTTTGTGTCATTTTGGTTCACAAATCAAGTAAGTATATATTATATATCAATATATGTTTTTTTTATTGATCCTCATTGGGATCAATGATTGGTCCATTTTTGTGTATTTTGGTATCATCCAAAACGTTTTCCCCAAATGATTGCATGGCCGAATTTCGTATAAATGTTTTTGTTTTTATTTGACAAACCAAAACAGCTAACCGTGCACAGTCAGACTGCTGAGTACACACAGACTGCTGAATACATACACACAGTCTGCTGAATACATACACACAAATATACACACAGACTGCTGAATACACACACACACAGTCTGCTGAATACACATACACAGCATTTGTAGTTTCTCACTTGACAGCAAAAAAATATCACAGCAACTCTATTGCATGAGCTATAGCTGCTTTTGAGAAAACAAAGAGACTCCTTCGAGCAGCATTGTCCTTCTCACAACTGTTGGTTCATAACATACACACTATGACTATGCCATCAACAGTGTTTATGCTGATATAAATGAATTGATAAGTGAAAGGACGGTATTTTAATTTTTATTATTTTGTAAACCCTATTCACTTGCAATTCTAGCAGTAGAATGTGCAGATTAACCTCTGAAAGATCAAATGGTACATTTTGCCATCATAACAATCTGACCCATGTAAAAATTTATATTTAGGCATTGCGGCTGTATCCAGCCCTGTACTTAATAGACTTGGAGATTTGTTTCAGTCCAGACTTCCATAAGTCTGAATTTGGGCTGATTGGCTGACCAGACACATTCTCAAAATCTGAGGCGAAATGTTCTCTGACTCATAGACTAACCGAAACATGTATTGGCCGAGCATGTTCGTTGTGATTCTGGATTCTGCCTGTGGCACCAAAAATTGATGATTGTTAGGGGAAAAGGATGACTGATTACTAAATGAGCATTTCATTCGCATATCAAGCAAGAAATTAGCAACAGAGAGAAAATATAAATATTTTTATATATTTAAATATAACTATTATTATGTATTTAACATATGTTATATACATATATAAATATAGAATATTTCACTGCCCCTCCTACTTTGTCTCACTTGAATAGAAACAAACAGAATGGTGGGAAAATGATCCTAGCAGTGTACTGCAAAATATATACATAATATTATAAACGTATATTTTTTGTATAACACTGATTTGCCCATTTTCTCCAACCTGAACAGAAACATGGCCGAAATTCGCATGTCTTGAAAAATGTTCTATTTTTGGGAACAAATGTTCTAGCAATGCTCAACAATAATGCATTATTCAGTTTGGGAGTGGAATCATTAAAGAACAGAATTTTATGACAGCATTAAAAACCAAAAAAAATCTCTCTTTTGTCAATGTGGAAAGCACCCATTGATAGGGTAAAATAATAATATAAAATGTACCCTTATTACTTTAAATTGTGTTTTTATGATAGCATTGGCTGATTAGTACTTAAAGGTTTAACTGAAGTATATTTAAAACTGATGCCATGTCTTGTTGGGCATGACAAGGTCACTGATGAAAACAGCAGACTGCATTGTTGCCCTAGTTATATTTTGGCCTTCTGGTAGCATGCTTTCTTGTAAAGTAATAAGCTTTCCGGACTTTAATTTATTTTTATCTTGTGTGCATGTTGCATAAGCTGAATGCCTTTTCCAATCCTTTTTCTTTCATACTCAGAATATGGTGATTTCTAGTACACAGTAATTTCAGGATGACAAAAAAATGAAAATATAATTGAATTAAATTTTTGGTAGTTTAAATCTTACACTCACTAATGGGCATTTTTATATCACATATTCATGACTGCTGACTCCTTCAATCACCAAATCCCGTTACCCTTCCATTCCTAACACCATGTTAAGTGGGTAACACAGCCACAGCTTTATTTAAACCAGCACAACAAAATACTGTCAACTGCTGTTTTTACCCAGCAGACAGGTACACTTTAAACTTCTTCAGCCTGTCCTTCGTCATCAACCAAATTCAGGCTGCGACTCCCCAAGCCCGTCCGGGCATTATTCATTTACCAAACTTGCTGACACAGGAAACCCGCAGCTGTAACAAAATTGAAAAAAAAAAAAGAGAAAAACACAAAACAACAATCCCGCATTGTTCACTAGTAGTCTGGTAATTTTCCCAGAATTCCTTGTTTCCAACTGTAAAACCAACTGTATCCATTTCATTGCTATGCCAACCCGTCAGGGCAGCAGTCATTCTCCCCCCTCTCTATTCGCTTCGTGGGTTGGCCTTTCTGTAGATTATTGGATGAAGATTTTGCTGATCAACGAGTGTCAAAGAACAAATCCTATATCGTTCTATATAATTCTTTAATGGCTCAATATCTTATTTCTGTGCAGATAATTAATGTGATAACATGATAAAAAAATATCAGACTACATGGTAGGCAGAAAAATACACATCACCTGTCTTACCACTTTAATCAACAGTAAATCAATGATTGTTAGTAGTTACAGTATCGAACGAGAAAACATCATTAGTGCTAGTATGTTTGATCTGCATTAGGTGTGAATGCTTCTGTTTAATCTCTGATAATCTTTAATTCAGTTTTTCATTGAGCATTATTTTACGTAGAAGGTCAAATGCAAGCTTAGTTGCTTTATTCGTTTTTAGCAAGAGAGAAAAAACGATGACTTGGTGATCACTAAATGTTAGACTACTGCCGACATTGTTATTTGTTAAAGAAATGCCCTTTGATTTATGCATGTGATAAGTGGAATGTTTTGGACTTGAGTTGAATTCTATTTGTTTTTCATTATGTTCTCCCATTGCTTCAAATGACATCAACCAATCACTAACTTCAGGTGTCATCAGTGAAAGCAAAGACAACCAGATATGTTTACTTGGAGACTTCCTGCTGTGCTTATGATTTTGTCATCAAAATGTGTTAGCCAAAGGTAGAAAGGTCATGCCTCATCAGAGCTGAAAGATGACTGGTGACAGCCTATGGCATGGGATAAATGGCTTTCTAGTGCAAATAATTTATACAAAATAGCTTGTTGTGTTCATTTGGGTTACAAATTCCTACTAAGGTTGTTTTTAACTTACATTTTTATTGGCCAATTGTTTTCGTAAAGATATACTGATAAGATGTGGAATGAAATATAATATATAGAAACAAAATAAATGGTCTGAAAAAATGTAGAGCTGCAGTAGGCCAGGGTATGATCTACACACAGCAAACTCTAATTTTATGTAATATTATTTCAAATGATATTTAGCTGCCTTCACTCTAATTTAAATCAGATATGTAAGCTATTCCTATTCACAGATGAACAAAATGTTTTTATTCACCTACTCTGATGTCAAACCTGTCTTTTGTTAGAATGAATTGTTTGTCTTCTTATACCTTTTGTACAGCATTGCATAATATGTTAGCACTACATAAATAATTGTAACTGTAATTGTAATGGATTTTGGCAACAACTAATAGAATTTTAACAGATGAGTTTAACTTAGCAGGAATATCATAACACAAGTTACCTTGGGAGGGCAGCCCTATTAGCCCCTTAAGGACTGAGCCAATTATACAAGTTGTGATTAAAACAAAACCAAACCTTGAATTTGCGCTATATGTCTGTTCAGGCGTAATTCACCTCTTTCATATTATGTGCACCGACAATTATCATATATCATTTTGTTCAGGAGAAACAGACATGGCTTTCATGTCACATCAAATATTTGTATATTAACCCTGTAAGGACCGCTAATGGTTCAGGACCGTCATCGGAAAAATCCCCTTGAGGACCGTCATAACGGTAATATTTACTTACCCGATCGCCACCGTTACTCCGCCGGCGATCGGCATTGCTCCCGGTCTGGGTAGACTTGGCTGAACACAAATATTAGTGTTTCAAAACAGTAACAGCGATAATATTGCCAGTGAAAGTGAAGGTTTTTTCCCCTTTTTTCACACACAAACAACACTTTCACTAATGATATAATTGTTGTGATACGTTTTACTGTTTTGAAACACTAATATTTGTGTTCAACAAAGTCTTCCGAGTATAACAGTACCCCCCATGTACAGGTTTTATAGTGTTTTTGAAAGTTAAAGGGTCAAATATAATGGTCAAATTTTTTTACAGTGCTACCGGACGCAGCACCGTTACATTTAAATTGGCAGCAACAGTCTAAACCCCATATTACTTTAATAATACATTGTTTTATGGCAACTAAAGTCCTTGTTGCCAGATACTGGAAACGAATAGAAGTCCCATCTAAAGATCATTTTATAAATCAACTTCTTTATCAGCTTGATATGGAAAAAGGGACCAATGTATTAAACCCAAGAACAAACCGTAAACAGACAGTGAAATATGAATATTATATATATTTGGCTATGAACTACCATAACAGACTACCTACTGGATTAAATATAGATCCATAAACATTAGACTATTACTATTAAACAAGAAGTGGTGTTGCCACAGCCTTGATGTCTAGTTTAAAGGGACAACTGAAGAGAACAATTTTCTGTATTTATAACATAATAAATTCTCCCTTTTGTAGTATGAATGTATTTGTTGTAAGATGCATGTTTGTATTTAATGTACTTCTCATATATATGTTATTTATTGGAAAACAAATAAAGAATACCATATTATACAAATTTTTTTACATTGAAAATTGCCAGGTTGGTTATGTTGCCTTTGAGAGCGTATAGTAGCCCAGGAATGAGAATTACCCCTATGATGGCATACCATTTGCAAAATAAGACAACCCAAGGTATTGTAAATAGGGTATGTTCAGTCTTTTTTATTAGCCACTTAGTCACAAAAAACAATATATGGCCATAATTTAATATGAATAAAATATTTTTAAAAATTGAGAAATTAAAAAAATGTATTTTTATTTTTTGAGTTCTGCATGGCATTTTAACTGTGGATGTCACAATACTGTTAGCTGCTATTGCAATAAAGTACACATATTTGTATTCAGCGATGTGTCACGGGTAAAACAGTACCCCCAATGTACAGGTTTTATGGTGTTTGGAAAGTTACAGGGTCAAATATAGCACATTACATTTTTCAGTTTATACACGCTGACATTTGCCAGACTGGTTACGTTGCCTTCGAGACCAAATGGTTGCCCAGGAATGAAAATTACCCCCATGATGGCATACCATTTGCAAAAGTAGACAACCCAAGGTATTACAAATGGGGTATGTCCAGTCTTTTCTTGTAGCCACTTAGTCACACTGGCCAAAGTTAGCGTTCATATTTGTTTGTGTGTGAAAAATGCAAAAAACTAAACTGAATGCTAATTTTGGCCAGTGTTTGTGACTAAGTGGCTACTAAAAAAAACTGGACATACCCCACTTGCCTGCTTTTGCAAATGGTATGCCATTATGGGGGTAATTCTCATTCCTAGGCTACCATACGATCTGAAAGGCAACATAAGCAATAGGGCAAATTTCAATGTGAAAAAAAGGAAATTCAAGTCTTATATTTGACTCAGTAACTTTTGAAAACACCATAAAACCTGTACATGGGGTGTACTGTTATATTCGTGAGACTTCGCCAAACACAAATATTAGTGTTTCAAAAAAGTAAAATGTATCACAACAATTATATCGTCAGTGAAAGTACCGTTTGTATGTGAAAAATTTTACTGAGGATATCATCATTGTGATATGTTTTACTGTTTTTAAACACTAATATTTGTGTTCAGCAAAGTCTCCTGAGTAAAAGGTTTTATGGTGTCCTGGAAGGTTACAGGGTTAAATGTAGAGCTTGCGAGCCATGTATATATATATATTTTTTTTCTTTAATTATTTTTATTTATTTATAGCTATATATGCATATATATATACATATATGTATTTATAACATAATTTTAAATGTATTTTAATATCAAAATACAGTTAGAACAAATTAAAACTGGTATATAATTTTAACATGTATTTTTATTTTTTATTTTATTTATATTATATTATAAATAAAATATATTATTTTTTTCAATTTATTGCCTATTTTTATTTTATATATATATATGTATATGTATATAAAATTATAATTATATATATCTATATTTAAAATTATAATTATGTATATATATATATATATATATATATATATATATGTATATATAATTAACGTCATTCTAAGTGTATTTTAATATTAATATATATATATAATTATATATAAATATTAAAATACACTTTTATTAATGATGTATGTATGTGCATATAAAAGTACTTAGATCATATATATATATATACATACATATATGATCCAAGTACTTTTATTCACATTATTAAACTTTTTATTAACTTTTGAAACTTAATAAACTTTTTTGCAGGCAATAGGGGGACTGCCTGGGAGCCCAGACAGGCCCCCTGCAGGTACTGCATAAGCTGGCTATTCCGACCATATGATCGCGAGGACCCCGCGATCACATTGCTGGGTGGGGGCAGGACAGGCAGAGATCCCAGGATCGTGACAGCCATCGGGGGAAAGACGGGGACCCTGTAAGTACAAAGGACGGCGGAGGCGTTCTATGCCGCCCGCCAGCATTAAGGACCGCCCCAAAAAGGACGGCATAGAACGCCCGCCGTACTAAGGGGTTAACATATGATTTCTGGAATATTAATATTAGTCACTTCCTTTATCAAATACTTGGCTTTCTATCAGACTACATTTTGATTGATGGACTATTTAATCAGCTACCATATATCCTCGAGTATAAGACAAGTTTGTCGGCACATTTTTTTGTGCTGAAAACCCCCCACTCTTCTTATACTCGAGTGAGTGTCTGTATTATGGCAACTTACATTGCCATAATACAGACAAGGACCGCCGGGCTCATTACAAGCCCGGCGGTCCTGTTGGGGGCTGGCAGCGAGCTGTAACTTACCTTTCCTGCAGCTCCTGTCAGCTCCCTTCTCTCTCCTCAGGTCCGGTCAGCTACCCTGTCAGCTCCACTTCAAGTCTCGCGAGAGCCGCGGGGTCAGAACGTTGCCATGGGTTACCGTGGCAATGCTCCGCACAGCAGTCACTTCGCAAGACTTACACTGGAGCTGAAAGGGGAGCTGACCGGACCAGAGGAGAGAGAAGGGAGCTGACAGGAGCTGCAGGAAAGGTAAGTTACAGCTCTCTGCCAGCCTCCTCCTACAGAGTGCACACCACTGGACCACCAGGGAATGAGAGCCCCCCTCCCTGGCCAGATATTAAGCATAAAAAAATAGCACAAAAATTTAAATAATACAAAATAACCAAAATATTAATAATATTAAAAAAAATATTAAAATAATAATAATAATCATATAAAAAAATAATAAAAATGCTCACCCCCCACCAAGGCTCTGCATCACATACACACACTGCACGCATACACACACACACTGCACTCATACACACACACTGCACTCATACACACACACACTGCACTCATACACACACACACACACACTGCACTCATACACACTGCACTCATACACACACATACTGCATTCACACACACACTCTGCATTCATTATATACACACACAGTAAATAAATATTCAATTAATATAATTGTTTTGGGATCTAATTTTATTTAGAAATGTACTAGTAGCTGCTGCATTTCCCACCCTAGTCTTATACTCGAGTCAATTAGTTTTCCCAGTTTTTTTGGGTAAAAATAGGGGTCTCGACTTATATTCTGTTCGACTTATACTCGAGTACATATGGTAATCGGAATTAGTTGTCTTTTGATTGGTAGATCTTAAATGTTGGATATTGGAGTAAACAGCAAACAAGCAAATGTGTAGTCTCAAATTCATAGTCTTATTGGGTTGACAAAATCTGATGAAAATTACCACAATGGCATTTCTCATATTTGCTAAAGCCATAATTCAGCCTGAGTGAATCTGCAGCGATTGCCTGGATGAATTAAGTGTCCAGATTAAAATCAGTGCTTTTTCTTCTTAATCCGGTACAAGGTACAGCATTTGGTCGGGCTGAAATCAATACCAATTTCAGGCCCACTAGGTACCTGAATTTCAAAATCCAGACATTGTTAAATAGAATGAACAGTTAGTATAAATTAGTAAATGTACGTCAGTGCATGTGTCCATGATGATGTGTGTCTGTCAAAGTGTGTGTTGGTCTTAAAGAGGAAGGGGGGGGCAAAATTAGATTAAGGGGCTGCCCGAGTTTAGTCGTGCCTAGGGCAGCACAAATCCAAGATACACCACTGGTTCTGCCATTATTCATACATTATTCAATTAACAGCAATGAGACATTGAATTTTAAAAAAACATTTTTCTGAAGATACACATATTCTATCTTAAATTTTATTCTAAATAGTTGATTTCAACAACAACCATTTGTTCTCTAATGTGCTTAGTTTTTTTTTTCCCTTACTCTCAGGAACTTTTAAAATGTTATATCAACAGTTAAGGTGTTCCTAAATGTATCTATTTGTATACATATCATAAGTTCTAGGATGTGCAATCCCACCCCTCCACCCCACTGTAGTATGTTGCACACTTTAGTCCTTATGGTGCTTGGTGTGTTCCTTTAATTAAAGTATGTAGGTAATTAAAGGGAAAACAAAATAATTCTATTGTCTGTTGAGAATTGTAAGCTTTTTTCTTCCTTAATCGATAGCACATGATTTTGATATCTTTCCCTCAATCTAAAGAGATAAGCCTCAAATATAGATGCTAGGTTGTACTGTCTTATAGTTTACAGTTTAGATCATACACTTGAAGAGTCCAGCTAGTTATATTCCACCCACTCATCAAACAATGCAGAATCGTGTGGTCCACTCTAGAAAGGATTCCAAAGAAAACTTTGTTTGGAAAACAGTAATGTTTATGTCCGGAACACCTGTATTGTTTGTCATTGTCAGCATTCCACTGTCATAGTGTGAACAAAATCGCTATATAATATTATAATGCCAGCACTCATATAATATCTGATGTCTTAATTGTTTTTGGATTACAACATGTTAATGCCTGCTGTTTCGGCAAGCTTTAACAACATGCACTTTGAAACGACAGTGTTATAGTCCAAATTTAAGGATACATGTTAAAGGGAAATAATAGAGTAAAGAAGCCAGATGAACAATTCCCCGCAAGTATCAATCAAATCTACTAACAAAAATCACAAATAAAAGAATTAAATATATAGCACAACATATGCTGTGTATAAAACAGATATAGAGTGTATAAAAGAGATAGGAAAATTATAGCCTTAAAAAAATAAATGGAGGTTAATTGCTTTTAAAATATTTGTAGCCTTTTGCCCGACATCACTGTTTTTAAAGTGTTCCGATCTTTTCTTGTAGGACAACAGCACATCTAACTGAGGATTTGTGTGGCAAACTCTGAACTATGTGATATATTTGCCTTCAAAACCATACCGTTGTTTGAAAATCTCCTAAAACTGTTTGAATAGTTTGCATATTTTCTAAAAACTGCTTACTCCATACTTTACTTTAGATGTAAGCAGAAAAATTAAGTTCCATTTTATTTTTACATAACCCATTTACAATTTAGAAAGAGCTTAAGAGAATAGCATCTCATTTGTTACTAACTATAAATAAATATACTAGACTAGAAGAACTGCATATGTAATATTGACTTGTAACAGAGAATGCTACATAACTTATTAACACAATCAAGGAAAAAGTGTCGCTGTGCAAATGAAGTTACCCAAAAATAAATAATATAGCATGTTTAAAATTGAGAATTTGTAAATAACATCCAAAAGGCTAAATGTTATAAAGTAAACGTGCATCGTTATGTCATCCCAGGGCAATAGAGTGGATGCAAATTTGGGATGTTTCCTAGTGCCCTCAGCCCTTTTCTGTGAATGGGGGGTGGCTGGGTTTTGTGTGTGTGTTTGTGCAGTGGCTGAGTGTTGTGTGTATTTGTTTTGTGTGGAGAGGATTAAGTGTTAAATATATATGTCGTGACTGACTTTTGTTTGTGAAACATGTATTGGAGAGCATGTTCGTTGTGATTCTTGTTTCTACCCGTGGCACCAAAAAAAGATATGATTGTTGGGAAGAAAAGATGATTGATGATTTAATGTGCATTTTATTCACAGATCAAGGGAAAAATAAGCAACAGAGAGAAAAAAGGAGTAAAAATAAAATTTTTTTTAAATACATGTATTCCTGACCCTATTATGTTAAAACCACCATCTAGCCACAGTGGCCTGCTTTTGCCTCCCTAAATATAGTACAATTTTGCTTGTATTCAAGTCTGCAGCTGCTGGCTCTGCCCCTGTCTGCCTCTGAACTGTCTCTGTCTGCTGACATCATCAGAAGTGGTGGTCTAAGCCAGTCGCAATGCTTCCCCATAGGTTTGGCTGAGACTGTTAAGAAGGCAGATCAGGGGCAGAGCCAGCACAAGTCAAACACAGACCTGGCCAATCAGCATCTCCGTACAGAGCTGAATTGAATTAATGCATCTCTATGAGAAAAGTTCAGTGTCTGCATGCATAGGGTGGAGACACTGAATGGCAGTGCTGTACACTTGGAAGGACTGCCCCAGGAAGCACCTCTAACAGCAATCTAAGGATTGGCCAGTGGAGTTATACCTAGGCTGTAATGTAAACACTGCATTTTCTCTGAAAAAGTGTTTATTGCAAAAAGCCTGAAGGGAATGATACTACTCACCAGAACAAATGCAATAAGTTGTAGTTGTTCAGGTGACTATAGTGTCCCGTTTTAATTACATTATAACAATTGTTATATATTTAACTTATATTGTATACATATATAAATATAGCTGATAATGACTGAATGTTGTAGGGGGGTCTTTGCTGTGTGCAGGGCCAGATTAAGAGCCCAGTGGGCCTGGTGCTGACAATTATGATGGGCCTAATTATTATCGACCAAAAACACTAAAACAGTCATACCTCCCAAGCGTCATGTATCTGATAGAGATGGTGTTGGAGGGAAACTCAAAGGATGCAGCTATAAGAAAAAACACATAATCTATTCTCTCTCTAATCGCTCTCTAATTTATGCTTTCAACTTTGAAGTAAATCCATACCCCCTAACAGCAGCGTCCAGTGAAGCAGAAAGTCAATGGGTGGGGTAAAAGGGTGGGCCACTGACACAAATCACGTGACCAGAACTGCCAAAAGGGGCGAACATGCCCAAAAAGGGGGCATGTCTGTCTAAAGAATTGGAAGGCCAGCCTGGCATCAGTGTCCCTATGTATCAAAGTGTCAGTGTCCCCATGTCGTCCAGTCCCCTAGTCTCCCAGGGTCTCGGTGTCCTCATTTTTCTCCATGTCCCCATGTCTCAGTGTTTCCTGTGTCACTAGGATACTAGGGGACACAAAGACATGTGGACACAGTGAGACACCAGGGGACACAGACACTTGGGGACACTGACACTTGGGCACACTGGGAGACATGGGGACACTGGGAGACATGGGGCACTAGTGGATACAGACATGGGGACACTGGGAGACATGAGGACACATACACTAGCGACATGGGGACACAGACACTGGGAGACATGGGGACACTGAGACACTAGGGACACTGGCTGGGAGGCATGGGGACACTGAGACACTTGGGGATACTGAAACATGGGGGAACTTGTGGACATAGACATGGGGATACTGAAAAAACTAGGGACACTGAGACACTAGGGACACTGGCTGGGAGACAGAGGGACACTGGGAGACATGGGAATGCTGAAAAAATTTGGGACAGTGGGAGACAGGGGGCACTAGTGGATACAGACATGGGACACTGGGAGACATGGCGACACAGACACTAGATGACATGGGGACACTGAAAAAATTGGGGACACTGAGACACTAGGGACACTGGCTGGGAGACATAGGGACACTGGGAGACATGGGGACACTGAGAAACTAGGGACACTGGCGGGAGACATGTGGACACTGGTAGACAGATATTTGGGGACACTGGGAGACATGGGGACACTGAGACACTAGGAACACTGAGAGACATGGGCACACAGACACTGGGAGACTAGGGGACACTGGGAGCTGTGGGGACACTGAGACACTAGGGACACTGGCTAGGAGATATAGGGACACTGGGAGACATGGGGACAATGAGACACTAGGGACACTGAGAGACATGGGGACACAGACTCTGGGAGACTAGGGGACAATGGGAGCCATGGTGACACTGAGACACTAGGGACATTGGCTGGGAGACATGGGGACACTGTGAGATATGGAGACACTGTGTCCCTAGTGTCCCCATGTCCCAATGTGTCTCCCAATGTCCCTATGTCTCACAGCATCTCCTAGTGTCTCAGTGTCCCCTAGAGTCTCAGTATCCCTGTGTTTTCTGAGCTGTAGTCTGTCTCTGCAGGCTGGGAGCTGCTGTCTGAACTCTTTGAGCTGTGTAGCTGATCCCCAGCGGATCAGTGAGTAGAGAGAGGCAGGGAGGGATATGCTGTAACTTCCTATCCCTGCCTCTCTCCACACACACAGTGACCCCTGCTGGCTGGTGCGGGTATTGCAGCGTAATCTCCATTTATACTGAGAAAAATATCTGCATTTGCATTTCTGGTATTACTGCATTACTGGAACAGCCAGGCAGCCTCAACTACCGGCTGTGCTGGTAAAATACCAGTCAGGTGGCAAACCTAAGAGTACTGTGTAAAAAAAAAAATATATATATATATATATATATATATATATTTTTTTTTTTTTTAAATGGGCCTATTCCATTGGCCTGGGCCTGGAGCTGCAGCTCCATCAGCCCCTATGTTAATCCGGCCCTGGCTGTGTGTGTGTTCATTTGCACCCCTCTTACTTTTTGTTTGGCAGGAAATGGATATATCAAGCAGAGGGGATAGTTGATTCGGCTCAGAGTGCTTGCTGCAATGGAACTCTTAAAGTGATGTACACCCGATACAGGTGCAGACCACTATGTTCCCCCAATGTATTGAAGAAGTGCAGGCCCAAGTATTGGAGAACTATTGTTCTCTCTGCTGGTTCAGGGAGGGCCCAGTCACAGACAGAGACGGTGCTCCAGGCAATGTTTTAGAGCAGCATGTTAAAACCACATGAAAGCATATTCAAGCATGAGTATATATTATCAAGATCTTGGGCAGCACTTGGCTATTTATTACTTGCTTATCTCCATAAAAATAAAATCATGTTACTTAAAAAATGAAAATAAATATCTGTAAAAACATATAAATGAATTCTGGGAATGTCTCACCCAATGAGACACTTTTGGTCTCTCATTTTTTTTCAAACCCCAGAAGCACAATGGGTAAATAAGTGATGAAGCAAAACGAATAAGAAAGGAAGGTAAATGAGAACAAACGCAAAAGGGCATGAAACGCTATAATTATAGCTGCCAGAGCTGCAGGCTAACGCGAACATGCATGAACGTGGGCGGTTGGCTTGGGTGGTTGAGCCGACCATGCTTTCTGGGGGGTCGTGCTCCACCACTGTGTCCTCGTTCAAGCACGAGGCTGGTGAGTGTAGGAGAGAGGTCCTGATACCAACACACACGCACACACTACCACCCTCACACACACAGCACCCTTCACACACACACACACACACACACTGCACCATTCAAACACAAACTGTTCCCTCACACACTGCACCTCTGTCACACACACACAACTCCCTTCACACACACACAAACATAGAAAAAAAGTAGAATAGAAAAAAATTGGGAAAAAAATTGATACATTTAAGTACTTTTTTTTAAAGCCTCCTTTCTAAAAAAAGAAAAGAAAAAAAAGGAAATGGAAACTAAAAAAATGTTTCTGTGGTACTGGTGGGCGGTAATGAAATTTTACCATCAAGAAAGATACAAAAGTGGGCAGTAGGTATAAAAAGGTTGACTACCCCTGGTCTAATCAAGTGCTTCTCATAGAAGCATTACTGACTTAAATCAGAGGTACGTCACATGCCACAATCAGCAAATGTTTTTAACACAAATGCATAACACAATGCATCTCTGACATTAGTGACTCTAGTATAAGTCAGTATGACAGCCGGGAAGTATTATTTATAGCTCTCTGAATAAGAGGACTTGAAGCATAGCTAGAAGCTACACTTTCCACCCCTAGAATTAGAGAGTTAAACAGAAGTGGAGGGGAGGACAAAGAGAGTATATTTATGGCACTATAGCAACTTCAATAAGGTGAACTTGGTATAGTGTTTCTTTACAAGGAATAAGACAAACAGAGGCAATAAAATATTACAAGATAAAAGTAGGAAGATCGGTCATGCAATGGGGAAGGGGAAGAAAGCAAAAAGAATGGCAAAAAAAGTAAGAAAAAAATAATAATAAAGGAAGGGATGGCAGTCAATTAATTTAGGCAGCAGTGGGTGAAAATCTCTAGGAGGAGACAATTATGATGATATACACCACCCAGGGGCATCAGACCTCATTATGGGAAGAAAGAGAACTACAAAGTATTGCTGTCATCTCCTCTATACTGTGGGCGTTCTTAATTTTGGTGACAACCATAACCATTGTAGCTATGCATTACCTTGCTTCTGTGCACAGTCTATGGCATAGTCTTACAATCGACGAAGCAATATAGTGTGGTAGGTAGATTCCATTGAGCTATATATGAGTCTCTACATTAACCTTTGATCCAGCATAATGGTATTGGGGCTCTAGCACCAGAGGCAGCTCTAGACTTTGAGGCCCTAGGCGAAACTCAAACATGAGGTCCCATTAACAAAAAGTGAAAGACATAGTTACAATACATGCACACTGTCACATATACCATACACATTGATGCACAGTTTACCTGTGCATGTGCCTGAGAGTGTGTCTGACAGAGAGTATCCATGTGTGTGTGTGTGTGAATGTATGTCTCTGTGAGCATGTTTGCATTTTTGTCTGGGGCTGTATGTGTATGGGGTAGCTGCTTGAAGTGTGTTGTGTGTATTGGGGTCTGCCTGTAGCCTTTGTGCATTGTGTTTATGGCAATGCTATGTTTCTTGACTGTGTGTGTATGATGAATGTCTTCAGCTGGTGACTGTGACAAGGTGAGTAAAGGGGTACCAGTGGCAGGGAGAGCATGACAGGATGAAGGGGGTAAATGGGACAGGGTGGGGGGGAGTTGTGTGAGAGAATGAGGGAGAGGGAGTATGACATGGTTTGATGAGGGAGCATGACAGGGTTAGTGGAGGTAAGTGTGTCAGGGCAATTATGGCATGGCAGGAGGGATGAGTGTGACAGGATTAAGGGGGTTAATCTGACAGGGTGAGTGTGGCAGAGTGAGGGCAGGTGAGTTTGGAGGGGGTGAGATTAACAGGATTAGGAGTGGTTAATGTGAGTGTGGATGCATGAAGAGGCTGACAGTGTGGGGGGTTGATGACAGTGTAGAGAGGGGTGACAATGTGTGGGGAGGTGACAGTGTGAGGGGATGCTAACAGTGTGTCTGGAGAGGCTGTGTGTGTGTTGGGATGATTCTGTGTGTGAGAGGGTGATGGTGTGAGGGAGGGGGTGGTATTGAGAGGGAGGGGTGATGTGAGAGGGAGGGGTGATGTGAGAGGGAGAGGATTTAATGGTGAGAGGGAGAGGGAGGTGGTGGTGTGTGGGAGAGGGAGGTGGTGGTGTGTGGGAGGGTGATGGGGAGAGTGAGAGGGGGTGATGGTGTGGTGGGGGGGGATAGGGAGAGGGGGGGTGATGGTGAGAAGAGGGATGACAGAGAGGGAGGGGGATGGAGATGGAGAGGGGATGGTGAGAAGGAGAGGGGGTGATGGTGAGAAGGAGAGGGACGATGGTGAGAGGGAGAGGGGGAGGGAGGGGGGTGAGGGAGGATGAGAGAGGGATGGTGTGTGATGGTGAGAGGGAGTGGGGGGTGATGGTGAGGAGAGGGTGATGGTATGAGGGAGAGGGGATGATGGTGTGATGGAGGGGGTGATGGTGAGAAGGAGGGGATATTGGTGAAAGGGAGGGGGTGATAGTGAGAGGGGGTGATGTGAGCACGAGAGGGGAGTGATGGTGTGAGGGGAGGGGTGATGGGGAAGGGGGACTTTTTTTATTCCCTGGTGGTCCAGTGTGGGCTGCCTGGTGGTCCTGGGGGGGCTCCCTGTTGGTCTGGTGGCCATTATATCTGGTCTGCAGCTCCGCAAAGCTGCAGACCATGTAACTCGCGAGACCCGTCAGAGCGTTGACGTGGTAATGTGGTAAACCGTGGCAATGCTCTGATTGGCCATTTCTCGTGAGACACATGGTCACTGACCGAGGACCCGACACAGTCTGCCCTAAGGCGATTTAGGCGGCCGCGAAGCCTCAGCCAACGCCAGGCCTTAGGCGGCTGCCTAAACCACCTAATTAGAGAGCCGCCTCTCTCTAGCACTAGATACTAAAGTGGGTGCCCATTGCACAACAACATCTGAAACACAGGTGAGGGTGATTTGGGAAAATGTGGGGCAGTTTTATGGTGTCTAGTTAAAATAAACTTAAAGCAATTATCCAGTACAAAGCATTAAAAATCCTCTCCCAGTGTTCTTTAGCAATTTCAAATCCCGAGTTTCTTTCCCAATGCACCTGGAATCTCATTTTCCCTTGATACTCGGAATTGTAGCGAATCAGATTTATACTGGAAATGGATCCCTGGTCGTTACCTCACATCCTATATAGTCTCCCAAAGGGTATTTGGGATGAGATGCAGTTGTACTCTAAGTATGACTTTTAAAACACATTACAGCCTGGAGGACTTTCTTTTCAGATTGGAGCAAACAGAGCCTGCCAACCAAATCTTTAATTATGGCAATATAACTCCTATAGATAAATTTCCTAATTATTGGGGAGACCTTGTTAGTTGATAAATCATCCACCACCAAAGTTAGTCTAGGCTTCTCCTACAAAGCTGTGGAAGGCCAGGTTGACAATAACTGATGGCAGTGAAGTTATGCAACTTTTTGTAGATACCTGGGCAATTAAGGCATTGACCATGTGAATTAAAATATGTGTTACATTATTTTCTGTTCTAAAACTATTAATTTTTTGTTAGATTACTATATTTCTCTCAATCTATATTAAACTGCAACAATGACATAATGATTCATGTTTCAATTAGACTTGTGCAAGGACATAAAATTTGATATGTCTGAATAAACCAAACCGATATAGGGAAAGTGAATTCCATTCCTAGTTTGATTCTGAGCCATTGACACCTTTAACCTCACGCTAACTACTGCAAAGTAAGGAGTTCAAAATGGAAGTGGCAGAGATCCCTGCCACCGACTTCCCTCAACCCCCTTCCTTTAGGACTAGTTTAATATGGGGGTGACCTGGTGAATGGTTTCACAATCTCCTCATCCATTGCCATAAATGAGCATTTAAAAATGAGGCGATCAGCATTTAAACTGCTGGCGACACTCTCCCCTATCTCCTGGTCTGTGAGAGGAGAGAGGAATCAGTTTACTATTGGGAAGACACAATATAGACATCCACCATGACCCATCGCTGAAAGGTGGGGGTTAGTTATGGAAGTGACTGGCTTGTGGGTTTGGGGATGCCATAATGGGTAAAGGGAATGGAGGGGAGACTGCACATGGTCTCCTCATTAAATTAAGTATCCCACAATCCCACAGGCCAGGGGATTAGGGAAACAAAGCTGATAGCTCCCCGCTACTTTACACCATTTCTAAAGATACAAATTACAAGGAGGGATCCAGCAGCTCTCTCCTTGCAATTAGATAAATAAAAAAGTAAAACATGAATTGTATAAACTAATTTCATTCATCAAACAAATAGTTTTTCATCTATTTTGTTTATAATTGAATTAGTTAATTTCCCCCCAGCAAATGATAAATTTAAACAACTTTTTGTACACGTATGGCTACTTTATGAAATTTAATTGAAAGGTGTTTAGAATTAGGACTATAAGAGGGACATGAGCTTTAAACCGACACTAGTACAAAATCAAGTTTAAGTTTGCATTGTGCCCACCATAGCTAGCATCTGCCCCCTACAACCTCTCGATACCTTTAAAAAAATTAAAATGCTCATTTGATGGTGGGCCGTTGTCCTTTCTTTCCCTATGCTTTAGACGCCCATGTAGATGGCATCAATCTGTAGTCAAAATGAAGAAAAAAAGCAGATACAGTTCACTTCAAAGGAGGAAATAAATTCAAATAGGTTCAATACCCAAGAAAAGTACAGCGAGATAAGATAATTATATTAACATCCACTTCCTGGCTATCACAAAGTCGCAAATATGAGTGACATGTAAACCATGATGGAAAAGCGTGTGGTATTGAATATAGTTTCTGAAAATGTTATACAGGATTTGTAAAGAGTTAGGGGATTTAGATTGTTAGAAATGTTTGGACAGACATTACTTTGTTGCATACAGATGCATTCCATCAAGCAGCGCAGAAGCTGGTTTAGGTATATAGTGTATATGAGTATGGGATTAGAGAGGATATGGGATTGAGGAAGAGTATGGGATTAGAGAGGATATGAATTTTGGCAATTTTGGTGTAGCATAGTTGTGAGCAATGGCAGTAGGTAGAGATAAAGGTCAAAACTGCTGTCACCAGTAGACAAAAGAAGAATACAAACTAATAGCAAGTGAGAATGTGACTAGTGACTCTCAGACAATACCTTTGCCTTGCAAAACGGGTTCTGAGAAAAGAAAGCAGCTTCTGAGAGAAGTGATGAGGCATGAGGAGACAAGAAATAGTCAAGTAAGTATTGCATGACTTCACTCTTTTAGGAAGGCAGAGAATTTGATTTTGAACGTAAAGATTTAGGGAAAGATAAAGTAAGGAACATAATGAAAAATGGTTAATTAAGATGTCTTCAAATTCCTGAAGAACATAGTGCAGTGGTCAATGCTATTTTTCTTGTTTTTAACGTAAATAATTCAAACAATCCATAAAGGTTGAATTGATCTCCACTGCAGCTATAAAATACTGCTAGCCAATTATTATGGCTCCCGGCCCGCAGCACTGGGCGTCTGTGCCCGACCGACACAACCGCATCAATAAAGTGAGCTTACCTGCTCGTCGGCAAGCCGGGAACCGCTCCTCTGCATTTTCTGGGCAGTGTGCCCAAACCAAAGATGGTGCCGACCATGCGGTCGCGTCCATCAAAGGCTCCGCTCCTTACAATTATACGGACGTGCGCGTAACGGCACAACATCAATGTACACGCACGTTCTGGGGTCAGAGGTCACCCTCTGACCAATCAGAGCCCCGAGAGGCATATTTAAATCCCTGATTTGCCCCATTACCTTGCCCTGTCGTGGTTTCCTGTTCCTGGTTCCCGAGAGTGCGTTTATTCTTGTGATTCTGATATTCTGGTATTTTGACTTTGGCTATTCCTTGTTATTTCGATTTCTGGTTTCCCTGACTTGGCTTGTTTTAGCGGTATTTGTGTATTTCTGGCTTCCTTGACCTCGGCTTTCCCTTTGACCATTCTCTGTCTCTAACGTATTAGTCCGCCCATTCTAAGGATCGATTTACGTTCTATCCTTTTATTTCATTTTCATTTTCTATGTATATGTTTACATAGTTTCTGTGTGTTGGATCACACTAGCAGTCGTGACACCAATGGTCCGTAAGAAGGGGGACATCGATTGTCCAGGAGTATTGAAAAATGAACCTCCAGGAGATCACTGTAAAATTGACTCTGATCTAGCTTAGACCAGCCCTAAGTAAGCAAGACCCATAAAAGAATCTTGAGCTTTACTGTGACTTGCTTCAGACCACCTCCTACTGATATTCACTGCACTGGAGGACTGTTCCCATCTGTACCTTTACCAAGCATTGTTTTTATTGTAGGGGTGTTCCATCCAGATGCAAAGGCATTCTGACTATTGAGTGTTGGGGGCAGAAAAATGAAAGGCAATCTTTCATGAGGATTTATTTTTGACACATTATTAGTGGAGATGTTCATGGTTTTGGACCAGAGATCTTGGACTGCAATATGGAGCCAAGAAATTGAGCATCCCTTGGTCATGTAAAATCTGGACCAGGAGCATGTGTGGTCACTCATCTACTAGATATACATTACCCTCTCAAACGAAGACAGAGCATGGCAATGACTTTCTAGAAAGGCAGATATTCATTCCAGCTCTCTCTAAAAGGCTGGTAACTTACCACAGATAATAAGTGGAACCCCAATGGTTTTTTTTTTCTTCTTCTTTTTTGATGTACTCCTGAATTTAATTTTTTTTATTTGAATTTGTTTGGGGGGGTGTGTATAGCAAAGAGCAATGAATTCTAACAAAACAAGCTAATATCATTTTTCATGCATAGAAAGGCTAGCTAAGGATAGCACAGTCCGAGATGTAGTAATATTCTTGCAGGGGTTTCAGCATACTTTTGCATGCACAGTAGAAATAAATAATCATTGGTTAATTCTGTTACAAAGGATACTAAGGGTCATATATTTATGGTTTGGCAAGTGTTTTAAAAATGTGCAAAGTATTTGTGGGTAGCATTAATTAGCACAGTTCATGAGAACATTTTAACCATACAGTTTTAAACATGCACGTTTTATCTGCTAGCTCTTTTTAGTATAATCATGATTATAATTCCAGCTCACAAAGAATTAATATATTCTGTACTTCTTATATGTTTAAATGTGTTCCAAAAAAGCTGATGTCTTCATAGGCTGCCAGCTGTGCTAAATTAACTTACTATAGAAGTTTTCTAAGTGTTTTCTTGGTTTCTATGTTCTAGGCGGATCCCTGAGGTCTGAAACATAATTTCATTCTTTAGGCATATAGAGGAATTACAGCATGCACTAAAAAGTTTTATGGCAGCGTTGAGGCAAATTTTACAAAAAAAGAGATAAAAAAAAAAAAAGAATGAAACAGTGGAAGCATTTATGGTTGATATTTGAGTGATTTTAACAGACAGAAAATGCCTTTGATCTGCCTAAAAATACAAGTATATTAAATCAAAACAGTTTTAGGGTGATTTAGCCATTATTTTACTTAAGAGACATGAAATATATTATTGTGCAATTATTTTTCTCCACTGGTATGCAAATGCAATCGGATAATTTTACTAACTCTAGCATGACAATTTACTTAGAGGATTTAGAGGATGTCCTTAAATGATTTTCCTGGTTTCATAAATTTAAATCCAAACCAGTGCCCAAACTAAAATTCCATATTTCCCAAACTCAAAAATTAATTGAAAGTATGAGACATTTTTTTTTTTCCAGGTCAATAAATAACGTTGAGAATATTAACTAGTGGAAAATTATGCTAGGAAACAAAATAAATTATATATATATATATATATATATATATATATATATATATATATATATATAAATTTTTTGTAGAATTCAGCATTCATAACAATCAAATAAAATATTTGGTGGGATAAAATGCCAACATTTTATACAATTAAATACATGTGTAAGTGTATGTAGGCTAAATGCAGCATCTGTTTATTGTAATATAATAGTTTTTTTGGATGGAGTAAAGGTGAAGTGGGGAACTGTATTTGATTTTCAGGTCATCTGTATTGGTATTACTTTACAGAGAAAAGAGTTTAGTATTTACATTATGCTCATCAAATTCTTAAGACATGTAAAAATGCAATGGTATTTTAAGGGTATACTCTGATCACTGAATAACAAATTTCACATATACTTCAATGAATGAATTCCTGTTCAGTAAACAGAGTAAACCCTTACTATGCTAAGATAATCCAGTTTATAATGTTTTCTTTTCTTTTTTATTTTATATCAGAATGCTACAGTATTTTACTGACCACAGTTTCAACAATGGACAACGATGATAACCATGTCATAAAAATAATAACATGGCTAACATGCCATACTAACGTAACATATTACATAATGTTAGTAAATAGTATAGAGCCAACATAAAAGTTGATGGAAGAAACAGAAAAACAATACATTTGAAAGAAGAGAGAACTGTAATTGACTCATTTAGATCCTGCAAAGGCCATCAAATCTTACATGTCTTTGTTTGCAGGTGATTCAACATTAGGTAGGGTAATACAGCCTAAAGAAGATTGAGATAAAATAAAAGACTGGGCAGATAATTATTATTATTATTAAAGCACTAGCACTGTACAATGGGTGGACTAACATACACATATTTGTAACCAGATGGCTTGGACACACAGGGATTGAGGGCCCTGATCAATGAGCTTACATGCTAAAGGGAGTGAGGTATAGTGACACAAAAGGTAAGGGTAGGGTAGAAAAGTAGGTTGCTAGGATAGTATTCACTGAGGGCCTAGTGTTTTGTTTTGATGACACTTGCAATAGAGGAATAGGAGTGCGTGGAGAGAAAGCTGTTCACAATTTAATTGATATTCACTCCTGAAGAAGTAAGTTTTCACATATTTTTTTTGAAGCACTGGAGACGGGATGAAAGTCTAACAGAGAAGGGAAGGGCGTTCCATAGGAATAATGCAGCCCTAGAGAAGTCTTTAAGGTGAGCATCATAGGTAGGAGTACAAACAGAGGTGAGACGTAGGTCTACGGCAGAGCGTAGGGGCCTCGATAGAACATATTTGTGTATTAGTGAGGATATGTAGGTGGGAGCAGCATTGTGTAGAGATTTGTAAGCAACTACCAGGATCTTAAATTAAGCCCTTTATCTTACAGGAGGCCAATGTAAGGACTGACAGAGGGAAGATGAGCCTCGCCGCTGCATTTATTATAGACTGTAACGGGGCAAATTGGAAACACATAATGTCAGTAAGCAGTTGCAAAGGCCAGTAAAGCACTGCCATATATAACAAGGGCTAAGAACATCTAGAACATATCAAATATATATAATGTTATTCTTTGCAAAACTAATTTGCATATGCCCACCCAGAATTCTATGCGGTAGTAACATCACTGCAAATTTGCGATTTCTGTGGGAAAAGCAAGTCTTATGGCTTGACTGGTGTGCAGATTTTTGTTTAACATCGTATTTACTATATTATATATATATATATATATATAGTGCAAATTTGGCCAGTTTTACAAAAGTAAATTACAGAACTCAGACAAATGCCAAGCTCCTCACAAGTGACAAAGTTTGGCAATAGGCCATCTGGTCTGCCCCATGAATTCAATCATTGTACCCTGTTATTAAACTGCTATGATAGACAGTTACAGCTTTCCAAAGCCTGTCGGTCTATGCCGTGATCAGTGTGGATTATTGCTAGGCAACCTCACAATGGAGTTCACTGTTTTGTCCCAAATGTGACACAAGCCAACTAAATAAATTGGTCAAATATGGAAATTTAGAAATTAAATTGGTATGTGTCACAACTAAAGTAGGAGAACCCAAAACACACAGACCCTAATCTGCTAAAGGAAATGTTTAACGTATTTCCGTGCCTTAGAATGGCCGGATTTAACATAAAGATTAGTCAGGAAGAAAGCCAAAGGTCAAATGTATGAGAGTACAGCATAAACGGTAAGACAAGCCAAGGTCAGGAACACAGAAAGCGGAGAAACATTAAGCAAGCCAAAGTCGTTAACAAGAAATCCAAATATAATATAAAGTGCACTCTTGGGTCAAGAACCACAACAGGGCAACTTGTAACTGAAATGGCAACTTGTAACTGAAAGGGCCAGGGAACCAATCCCATTGGTCTGCATCATAGTAGAGCACCTAAACACCTGAATTCGATCGAAAGCCAAATTCGGGAGTTTAATTTTGTGGGAACACATCGGTTCGGCACTTTGAGTCGTGCCATTATGATGTTGCTTTGACTTCATACAAATAGATGCGCACAGAGCGTACAGAGTCTGACCTGCCACCAGATCGGGGAGCTCCGGATGTCACTATATCTCATGGGAGCACCGCCAAGAATTATAGAGCTACACAACACACATAAAGGCACTTTAAAGGAGATCATCGTCACTCTTCACTATAGGACTCAAACCCAGGAGCCAGGCCGAAAACTTGGTGGCGGAAACAACCAGTCACCATCACTGATCACTTTCCGTAGAGTGCAGGTAATGCAGCAAAATAAAAATGCTGGCCCTGTGGATGTAGGCATTTAATGAGAGCAATGTGGTATGATGATGCGTGCAATGTGACTGTGTGCATAACATGTGGCAATGTGGCATAATGGCGTGGCCAATGTTCATGTGATATTCAGATTTTAATAATATTGCCTGAACACTTGGTCCCAGAAGTGAGGGCCAAATAGAGATTGGAAATAAATCTAGACAAGGATAGAGAGCCACAGTGATTGAAGTAGAGGTCAACGTATAGCACTTCAGAATCAGATTGATGAGAAGACACAGCAGCAGAGGGTGTGGGCAGAAGTCTAGGGCTGGCTGAAGTAAACAAAACAGTCAACGCAGATCAAGGTCACAAGCTTTCAGAAAACCAGATGAAATGAACAACTGGAGAGAATCAGGAATCAGAGTCATATCATAAATCGTGCTTGCTAAGTTAAAATCACACAAGAGCAGTCAAATGTCTGCAATGCAGTTTTAAACACGTTGAGATAATAAGTCCTCAATAAAGAATAAGGTGAAATAGGAACTGCCCAATATCAATCAGAGACGGTCTACGAGAAAAAGAACTATAACTAAGAAGGATTACTTGTAGATAAGAATAAAGCACTAGACCTTGGGATCTTCAGAGTTATGGAGTCACCGACAGGAAAAAAAACATAGGTTGGGGAAGGGAAAATATATGAATGAACCCTGTAAATTCTTAGGTAACCCAGAAATATTCACTGCTCACTCATGTAGTAAGTGAAATTTTACATTACCTGTTTTGGAACTTCTATAAAAATGCAGTTTGTTACTTTTCCATTGAGGTTAATACAAGGAGGAAATTGGACATTTTGTCCTTATCATCTTAATAATACCAAATTCAATTTTGCTTGCACTGCTCATTTTTCATCACATATAATTTCATGATACAATTTTACAGCAGCTCGACCATTCCTATGAGATGCAGAGAGAACTTAATAATCACTCTATCAAGTATTATCTGGAAGAAAAAGATCACATTTAAGAATTTGTGAACAGTATAATAGAATTACTTTGGCGAGAAAACATTTTGCCTTAGAAATATGTAGACCCCTGAAATGCATTATAGAATATATTAACCTATTTAATTCTGAAAGGTGTACATCTTTCGATCCTGCCACATTATAAACTACTAACATAAGATTTTTAGTTTTATTATTTTAGTAATGCATTATATATTTTCAATTTTACAGAAAGGAGTATACAGAGTATTCAGGGTTATTCATTAAATTCCCAAATTGTAGAAAATTTAAATACCAATGGCAAAATTGAATTTAAAATAGACAAGCTGTGAATATAAGTAAGCTGAAGAATTTTTCAAATCAGCTATTGTAACCTGCATTTTGCCATTTTGGTTTTAAATTTGCTACAACTCAAGGTTTAGTGAATAACCCTGATAAAGTCAACTTTAGATAAAATTTTACCCAGTAAGGAAGAAGGATCCTTATTTCAGCCTTCATTCTAATGTGAGATTTTACACCTGGTGGTTTACTCGGTCTCAAGCTTTTATCTACTTTCTATACTTTTATTATTCTATTAACATTGTATTAGCAATGTATATCATATATTACCATAATATATATTACTCAATTGATAGGTAAATGCTAATTGTATTATAAAATGGAAAATAAAATGTTTTTTAACAGCAGTGCATCATTTTTAGAATTTTAAAACATGGTCAATAATACTATCTCTCAAGAAGATTGTAAGTTTGAATTGCTCAAAACAAGTGTATAAGCTTTCTCGGCAATCATTCAAGGTTCCTGCTGGTTTTGATATTTAGCCTTAGACTGATGTAATTGCTTTCCACTAGCATGATAAAACATGAATAAATCAGAATGCTTAACAGTACAATGTTCTCAATTTATTTGGATTGTTAAGAGCTATACAAGGCAGGAACATTCCATCCTACTGTATCCATATGTAGTGTTCTAATATTATAACTGAACTACAGAACCAAACATTTATTGCATTCTAATATGCAAAGAGCTCAGTATACACAATAGGGTAATATAAATAAAATACTTATGATTTACAACAAAGTCTGACTATGTACCCTGCTGCTTTCTATAAATGCACAAATATCTGATTTAAAAGTTCTTAGGCTGTTTATTCATGGTATCCTTACAGCCTCAGTAGCCTTGACACTACCAGATATGCTAACACTGGACTACCCTTTCAAAACCCTACTACACTTCTGTCAAGCACAGATACTGAGGCAAAGATTATCATGATGGGTTTCAAAATTCTACCACCACAGAATATTAGTTCATAAAGTCACATGGGCACAAGTAAGCAGATCTATCAGTCCTCTTGTATAGAGCAACATATAGCCAAGACATGACAGCTATTTACAAAAGGTAGACATATACTGTCATTATCTACTTAATGAAACACTATAGCATTAGGAATACAAATCTGCATTCCCAATGCTGTAGTGCCACTGTCCATAGTTCTATATACGTCCACCCACCATGTTCCATAAATATAAGTGAAAATAAAGTGCTTTTTCAGCACCAAGACCCCCTGGTTGCTGCCCACCTATCTGCCTTCTGTGAGGAGGTATGGCTACCTCCACAATGGTCCAATTTGTATGACAACCAGTAGATGTGGATTTAACCCTGAAATGTAAATATTGCAGTTTCTAAGAAAAAAAACATTGCAGGGTTAAAAGGACAGGACCACTTCACCCAGACAACTATATGGAGATGAAGTGGTCTGGGTGACTGTAGTGTCCCTTTAATGAATAAAACATGCATGAAAACCCAATTCAGATTGTGCTTGTGGTTAATATTTTTCCTAATTAATTGCAAATATTTAAAACTGGGCTATTGGACTAAAATATCAACAACTAATATTATTTAGTAAACAATACTATATAATATATTGCATTATATATACTGGCATGATAAACATTTGCTTAACTTGCAGTTGTTTTCTTCTTTTACAGTATTTTGGGTTATATAGTTATATCTGTTTTAACCCTTGATCAATGTTACTATCCCATGAGCTATATATATATATTTGTGCTCGGAATTTAAATACGTGATGGATAGTAACTGTGAGCAAAGTTGGTTGTGGTGTGCCGAAACCAACGTACGAGTGGGCCTGTAAATAAAAGAGGGCCCACCAAGGATAATGTAGTTAAAACAGGGTGTAGGTGGGTGGGGACAATCAGCTGAGCGGCAGCGGTGAGTAGGGGCTGGGAGTTTAAGTAGGGGACTTACTCCTCCCACAAATTCAGGCCTAATGGCCTTTCTACTTGTGCTCGGAATTTAAATACGTAATGGATAGTATCTGTGAGCAAAGTTGGTTGTGGTGTGCCGAAACCAACGTACGAGTGGGCCTGTAAATAAAAGAGGGCAAAAAGATAAATTCGAGAAAATACACACTTTATTGCATTTTACAAGACCAAGTTTCTGAAAGCTTGGCGAAGCTCTTTCTCTGGTTGCGGAATATATGCGTTATATATGGAGGATTTCCATCGCCCGAGCCTTTTGATGATGTGGACCGGTGCGTTTGTGCTTGAGGCTGCTGAGGCGGCTCCTATGCGGAAGGAGTGCCCGGAGAATGCAGCCGGATTGTGTCCGAGCTTAGATAACAGGGTTCTGACATGTGACATCAATTTTGCCGTGGTAAGCGGGTGCCCTTGTAATGTTAAGAGCGGAGAGTCTGGCAGGTGAGTGCGAAAAGTAGACCGTAGTTGGTCGAGAACTTTCACCGGACACCAGGCATTATCAGTAGGGAAGAGAGGAATTATTGTAGGATGTATTGACCGGTTGGTTTTAGTGGTAGGGATAGAGAGGAGGTAGTGATCCTCTACCTTGGTGAGGTGTGAAGTTTTAAGGCATTGTGCGATATCTCCTTGACAAATCACTGTGAACTCTCTAGGTCTGAGAAAACCGTAGAAAGCGAGATATATGGCAGATTTTATCACCGTATTGGTGTAGCTATCAAATGGGGCTGTGTCAAGGAGATTGCTAAGAGACCTGAAGATAGGCCCGTCTATGGGTAATCTAGTGCTTGCGAGTGGTGGTGAAACCTTAGATATGCCTTTCAAGACCTTTTTTATGGGGTATGAAGACAAAAAGGGGGTGCTGTTAGGAAAATTGGTGAGGCTGTGGTGCTGAACCCCGGTGAGGTAAAGTTTAATGGTGTTGTGTGACAGATTAAGGTGTAGGTGGCAGAAAGAGGCAAAAGACACCATGGTTTGGATAGAAAAGTCACCTTGTAGCCCGAATTCTGCAGTGAATTTATTAAATATGTTAAGTGCCCTATTGTAAGTGATAGCAGTGTTGGGTGATAATGCTTGGTGAGTGAGTGATCTAGCGTGAAGCAAGAGTGTGCTTAATCCAATATTAGTTCGTGAAACCGTGGTGTCCTGGATGGCTGATGGTGAGCTGCTGGGAGTGCCTGAGAAAATGCCTGGAATCGAGAACGAGAAAGAGCGTCAGCGGCGGTGTTGTGAATACCCGGGATATGAGAACATACTAAGTGAAACTGATTGGATGCTGCCAGCCAGGTCAACTTGCGAATCAGCCGCATGATGGTTAGGGATGATGAGCGCCCTTTGTTAATAATATCGCAAGCTGCCGAGTTATCTGAGTAGCATTTTACTGCCTTGCCGGACCAGAGATGACCCCAGGTGTGTGCGGCCGCCACAATGGGGTAAATTTCAAATAGGGTTGAGGTTTCCCTGAATCCTGGCAAGGCATCCGTCTCAGTGGGCCAGTGGCCCCTAAACCAGTGGTTCCCGAAAATGGCTGCGAAACCGGTGTTGGCTGCTGCGTCTGTGTGGATGATGGGTGAAGAGGTGGAGAGAGGGGGATAAACATGGAGATACCATTCCAGTCTTTCAAAAACTTCCCCCACATAGCTAAGTCAGCCTTGGCGTGGGGGTCCAAAGAAACTGTGCCGGAGTCCGGGACTCCATGGAGCAGGCAAAGAAGTCTGGAAATAAAAGACCTTCCCTGCGGAATGATGCGCATGGCGAAGTTCAGAGATCCAAGAAGGGACTGAAGTTCTCTCCTGGTGCAAACGTCATTCCGCAGGAACGTGTCTATCTCCCCTCTCAATCGTGAAAGTTTGTCGTGTGGAAGGCTAGCTCTGAGTTTGACAGAATCGAGCTCTATGCCTAAAAAGGTCAACTTTGTGGTGGGTCCTATAGTTTTGGCTGGGGACAAAGGGACTCCAAGTGTGGAAAAAAGTGCGGTAGTACTATTGATTGCTGTGGGTGTTGATGACCCTGGCTCTATCAGTAGAAAGTCATCTAGATAGTGAATAACGGAGTGACACCTGATGACATTCAGAAGCAGCCAGCATAGTGACTCATCGAAAATGTCGAAAAGTTTGGGGCTGCTTCGGGAACCAAAAGTGAGTCGTGTTGAGAAGTAATAATACCCTCGCCATTTAACACCGTGTAAGTGCCAGAGTGAGGGGTGTATGGGCAGTAATTTAAAGGCGTTAGTGATGTCTGTTTTGCTGAGCCAGGGTCGATTACCAGATGTCATGATAGACTGTATAGCGTCGTCGATGGTGACGTACTGCAGAGAGAATTCGTCTGCTGGAATGAGTGCGTTTATGCTTGGAACAAAAGAGGAGTGCGGTGCCGATAAATCGATAATGAGACGTTTTTTATTAGAATATTTGTGAATAGCAATACCAATAGGGTTAGTGCGCCAGGAGGAAAACGGTGAAGAGGTGAAAGGACCGATCATGAAACCGTTTGTGGTTTCTGCGGAAATGAGAGTGTCTACAGCGGCTGGGTCTAAACGTGCAGACTGGAGATTAGGACATTCTAGTGTACCTGGGGGAATGGCTATTATGCCTGTGTGAAACCCTTGTGAAAAACCTGTGGTGAGAAAATCCACTAAGTGCCTGCTGGGGTGACACCTTAGATAAAAAACCAGGTTGTCGATATTAATGTCGGTTAGTCATTTGTTTGGTGACAACCTGGCTGGACACATGGTCTTGGTATGTGCCCTGAAACATATGGAGCAGATGTGCAATAGTCTACAGGCGCTGAAACTGCAGGAGCCTGCGTTGAAATTATTGCACACCTGTGCTTTACCTAAAAAGGAGATGGGCCTACCCAGCTTATCCCGGAGACCACCCGCTGGCTTGTGAGGGGTGAAAGAGGAGTGAGGTGTGAACGTGGGGTGAGGGGTGAGAGTGGAGGTGGTGGGATCTGGTTCGACGGGACATAAGTCCGCCATGTGGGATGTGGAATTACAGATGGCACAAGCCGGGGGCCTGAGTCCGGCGAAGTGGCGACAGAAAAGTTCAGTGTCCATCTGACCCCAGTTCATTCTAATGTTGAACTGCTTGAGATGGGTCGCCGCCTTCGCTGAGACTGACTTGTGGTAGTCATAGAAGGAAGAGCCCCCGTACTTGATGCCTAGATCCACTACCTTGTGGAGATAGAGATCTAGCTCTTCTCTCCTATGGGGATACACCGTGCAAATGACGTCTCGGTATATCCCGAAAGCTATCACAAACTGTGGGATAGACAATTTTTTATTAAGCCTGGGATCCCTCGTTTTAAGCACAACAGAGATGTCACCATAATTGTATGCCTTGTTCTCGAGTACATCCTGAGAGGCTATGAGTAAAGACACCAGACACACATCCTTCCCGTCAAGGATATCTTTCCTGATAGAATCTGGGACGGAGTGTGCTGGTGACTCGAAAGGTGTGATGGCTGTGCCAGGTGCTGGAGGGGGGAGTATAGAGGGACATGAAGGTATGGCAGGTACAGCCGTGGTAGAGACTGGGACTATGGTGTTAGTACCTGAGGAGGAGATGGCGCTTTCCACCTTAGACAGCCTGCTATTGAGGGCCTGTAGATTGGCCAAGATATCTGCCAGGGTATCCTGGGTGGCCGTGCTGGTACTTGGTGGTTGTCCTTGAGAGCTAGTTCCCGGCCGAGGCTCGGGGACTTGGTGGGTAAGCAGCCTGTAAAGTTCTGCCTTTCTAGCTGTGGCCGGAAAGGGGATTCCCCTGAGCCTAAGCTCGGCTGTGATTTTGGGAATAGTCCATGCTCTCAAGGACGTGGGGGTTGAAAGAGTGAGTGATTCGCCTGGAGACACGGGTCTGATTGGCGTGAATGGTGCTTCTTCTGTCAGTTCTTCGGTTGGAATTGGTTCTTGGGACATTCTAAAAAGGAATGATTATGTGAAAGATATATTAGAAGGGGAGTGAGGTAAGAAGGGGGGGGGTATGGGGAGTGGTGTGTCTTGAAGAACTGGACTTTAATGCTAGATGCCGAGGCGAAAAACTTAACTATTGAATGACTGGATAGGTGAGGCCCTGCTAATGCCAAGTGGCGATGAGAGGCTCTACCTATGATTTGGCTTATGACGTAGGTGCCACAGACGTGGTGGCGGGATGTTGGCCTCTCGGTGACGATAAGAGAAATCAAAACGTGTGGCCGTGACAGGTGAGGCCCTAACTAGAGCCCTATAGTAAGGCATGCGAGGCTTATAACTATGATTTGGGCGTGGGGCCGTACCTCCGTGTTGAGGTGGGGTGGGGGTGGTAGGCCTCGCGGGATCAGATTTCCTGATAAGGTGGGCTAAGGCATTAGCCTGTGCCGTATAGCCAATTTGATAGTATGCTAAAGGGTAAAGTTAGAGGACTGGAATGGTGTGTGGATACTAACCTTGACTGGTCGCAAATGGTATCTGGAGCCTCCTGGTAAGTGTAGAGAGTCTTGTCTTAATGTTGTCTTTGAGGAAGAATCCTGGGGGTTTAAGACAGATGTTGATGTGTTTATACGTATCGTGATGTCGTATGAATAGTATAGGGAGAAGGTTTGTTAGGGGCACGACGTGAGATCCTGCATTGAGGGATCTGGGAGGTTTAGGTGTAGGAATGGGATGATTTTGGATATGATTGAGAAGGCAGAATGAGGCCTTGGGGTAGCGAATGGACGTACTTGAGTAAGGATGTAAGTACCTGAAGGTATGGCTGTGTACCGTGTCAGGATTTGGTGTCTTCTTGAGCCTGGTGGTCGTATGACCGAAAGTCTGTGTAGACAAGTAGTAAAGAGATAACGTATCCTGGGCGTAAGCCTGAGGGAAGGTAGTAATGGAGTTGAGACCGCGTGAGGTCTAGTATTGAAAAGAGAGTGAACTATACCTTTTATTAAAGTACAGAGATTGTTTTAATCGTGGCAGGTTAACTGCGTGGAAACGGTGGAATCTTAGATTAATACAGGATCTAAGGGTTTAACCGAGAGAAATTCCATAGTTAGCAATAGATGTGAAGATAATTGATAAAACCTGATAACTCAAGGTGATAATAAACCATACCTGTTCCTGTAATAAAAGGACCTTGGAATAACAACTTTAATGCAGAAAAGCAAGAGACCGATGCAATCTGTAAAAGCCAAAAATGTGACAGCGTGATTTATGTGCAAGGAATAGTACGGATTATGTGTAAAGGGTATAACTTGTAAATAGTGTTTAAAAAGACTTATCTGAGTGTTATTAGGAAAGATTGGTATAGCTTGAATTTAGACACGTATGAAGTTATGAGCCGTGATGAACATTATGTATATTACAGAAAAATACTTTAAATGGTTTAACAAGGTAGGAAAACACAGGGCTGGTAGTTAACCATATAATGTAACCGCAAACTGATATGAAGGAATAAATAATAGTAGGACTGTGATTAGAACTTATGCAATCTTAGCTTAAAAGAATAGAAATAACCGAATGTAAATTAGTAAGATGGTGTTCGTGAATTTAACCATACGAGTAGGTTGGTGCTGAAATAACCGAACGGAAAAGTGAATGCAGATAATAATGAGCTTAAACATGAATATTTATTCGGTTGTTTCCGTACGAAAATGCATTAAATGATAGCGAAATGAGCCGAACGTTCGTGCGTTTTTTGGCGCGAATGGAGATATTAACGAACAGCGTGTATTCGTGAGAATGCGAAAAGGAGGGAGCCTACCCCTACGTTTTTAGGCCCGAACGGCGGGGAAAAAGCGAACGCTAATTCCCCCGCCTTGCTTACGTGAACGCGCCGGTCTCGTGACCGGAAGTCGGGTACCTCGACCGGAGAGAAACGGAGTGGAAGGGGCCTCGGACGGACGGAGGATTTGCACAGGGCGTCTGGCTGCTGGAAACAGGTACAGTTCTGGCGGGAAGCTGGACCGGAAGTGCTGGACAATCAGCTGAGCGGCAGCGGTGAGTAGGGGCTGGGAGCTTAAGTAGGGGACTTACTCCTCCCACAAATTCAGGCCTAATGGCCTTTCTACATATAAAACATAAACATTTTCTGGTAGATAAAATGAGAAAAATTATAGTGTCTAATGATCTGACCTAATTATCGGCTGCTAAGTGTTAGCACTGTTCTTAACACAGTTTTGCACCATTTTGCAATATTTGCCTTTGCATGCATATCCTTCCATACAAATTTGTGAGGGAATGTCTAGGCAGTATCCTTTTCAACCACAGTTTAACACTGATATGAATATTTTTTTTAATACTCTTCTTTTTCTTATATTAATGCATAGTTCCGTTCGTTGTTCCTTTAAACTTTAATTGAAAGTTCGATTTGAATTAGTACATTTTCTTGTAAAAGATAGGACTTCTCATCTTCATGGGAATCTAACTATTATGCAGGCACTTACTAAACTACTCATGTCATCATTTTCAATGTAAATTACAATTTAGCTACTACATGTCATATTCCGAGCACAGTTTTTAATCTCTGAGTATTTGACATGTTTTACTCGTTTTTCCCTTCACTTCTTATATGAAGGATTAGCCAACTGAGCATTGCAAAAATAAAAAATGAAATGTTATACATGTGATTTCTCTCTCTCTCTTTATTTTAATTTTTTTTTTCCAAAAGTTGAATGTAGTACAGCCATGGATGACTTTGTAAATAAGTAGATGTCAAGTTGTCTGTTTTAGTTAGAAAAAACATCCAAAATAAATAAACCTATACACATGTCATAATGAGCAAAAAGCACACAAAAGCTCATTCTTGTTAAAAAGAAATGTAACTATATTGTTGCATCTTTGAATTTATTCAATGTAACAGCTATTCTAAGCACTAAAACCCTTGCATCCTTCTTTTGGTGATTATAGTGCCGACATTCCTTTGGTGCCATCCCCCAGGTGCATTAGATAATTTTTGAGCAGCAGTGGCCTTGTATATATTTGGATAAAATTGACATTGCCAATGCAGAAATGTACCTACTGTATATGCCAAGTGTTGAATGAGTGTCGTGAGCGGTTCCAGCGCTAGCCCATACAGTAGAAACATAGAAACATAGAAACATAGAATGTGACGACAGATAAAACCCATTCGGCCCATCTAGTCTGCCCAATTTTCAGGAGCACTTCCCTCTTTCTACTGCTAATACCTCTCCCTATACAACCAAGTATTCTGCTAGCATTTCCTGCTGCTCTATTACACTGTCTTTAAGTCATCAGAAATAATCACCCCTAAATCCCTTTCCTCATATGTTGAGGTTAGGACTCTATCAAATATTCTGTACTCTGCCCTTGGGTTTTTACGTCCAAGATGCATTATCTTGCACTTATCCACATTAAATGTCAGTTGCCACAATTCTGACCTTTTTTCTAGTTTACCTAAATCATTTGTCATTTGGCTTATCCCTCCTGGAACATCAACCTTGTTACATATCTTAGTGTCATCAGCAAAAACACATACCTTACCATCAAGACCTTCTGCAATATCACTAATAAAAATATTAAAAAGAATGGGTCCAAGTACAGATACCTGAGGTACCCCACTGGTGACAAGTCCAAGCTTCAAATATATTCCATTAACTACAACCCTCTGTTGCCTGTCCCTCAGCCACTGCCTTACCCATTCAACAATATTGGAATCCAAACTTAAAGATTGCAGTTTATTGATAAGCCTATCAATAGGGGGCAGCCCTGCCTGGAACGATTTGAGATGTGAAATTGGACAGAGGTGAATCCTCCTCCAGCCACCTTGGCTACTGGACTACTATATAAGACCTGGACTGCAAAGATAAATTCTTGTGGAAAACCATATTTTTGCAGCACCACGAGGAGGAAGGAGCAGTGCAGTCTATCAAATGCTTTCTCCGCATCTAGTGAGAGGAATACACTGTGCCCCTTCCACCGCAGTATCTGCATTAAGTCAAATACCTTGCATGTGCAGTCACTCCCCTGTCACTCCCCTGTCTTTGGGAGTATGGTGGACAGCCCGTTTGTGTATCGTTTTGCAAATATTTTTACGTCTGTGTTTAAGAGGGAGATTGGGCGTAGATTTTGCCCTTTATTTTTGATTTTCCTGGGTTTGGGGAGAGTAGTGATATGTGCCATGAGCATGTCAGCAGGTGTATTTCCCTGTGAGAGCATTGTTGTATAGGTTTTTAATAGTCGTGGGGCCAACGTGTGTGAGTACGTTTTATAGTAGATATTTGGGAAGCCATCCGGTCCCGGTGATTTCCCTGGAGGGAGTGCTAGTATCATTTGAACAATTTCCTATTCCATTATGGGAGTTTGGACAGTGTCTATCTGGGTCTGAGTGAGGGTCGGCAGTGTGATTTTTGCTAGAAAGGTATTTTTGTCTATGTTCGTGGGTTGATAGGTATGGGCATCCTCTTTCATATAGAATTTTGCTAATTCGTCAGCTATGTCTTGTGGGTTATAATGTTTTTTCCATTCAGTGTTCAAGATATAGGGGATTTTCGTGTGCCCTTGCTTGAGCTGCAGTTTTGCAGCTAGGAGTTTGCCCGTTTTATTATTCTGGTGGTACCCTTGTATTTTTAATTTTAATGCCTCATATATGTTGTTTTTGTCATGGCCATGTCATTTAGTTGGTTAGTAAAGGTTGGTGATAGAGGTCAGTAGGGCATCATTAGGTTGGATGTAATATTGCCCTGAGGTCACGTAGTAACATCACATGTTCTCTGTGTGCTTGTTTTTTGAGGTAGGAGGCTCAGCTCAGAAAGAGGCCACGCATGACTGACCTGTGGGCTTGCCATACCATCAGGGGAGATGTCCTCCTATGGTCGTTATTAGAGAAATAGTCAGTGAGCACGGTGTGCATTTCTGTTTGGAAAGTGTCATCTCTCATTAAAGATTTATTTAGTCTCCATGGGGCAAAGCCTCTAGTTGCAAATTGTGTATATATGGTCATGAGATTTGGTGCACGGTCAGACCAAAGGATTTCACCTATCTCACTATGTATCACTTTCTTCAGGAGGGGACCTGTGGTCAGGATATGATCTATCCTCGAGTGTGTTCTATGTGCTTGGGAGTAATGGGTATACGAGCAGTTAGATGGGTGTAGTGCCCTCCAGGTATCGTAAAAGCTAAACTCAAGTAGTAGCTTGGTCAAGGCCTGGAAGTGTTGTTTAAGGTGTTGGTGTCTAGATGCAGAGGGTTGTAAGGACGTGTCTAGCGTGTGATCCAGCATGTGGTTTAAGTCTCCACATAGCAATGTGAATTCTGTTCTGATGGGGTCCACTTTAGATAAAATTTTGTGTGAGAAATTCCTTTGTTGGGAGTTGGGACTGTATATGTTTACAATAGTGTAAGTGATATCATTGATTGTGCACAGTAGTATGAGATATCTTCCCTGACTGTCAGTTACGAGTTTGAATAGCTCGAAGGATAATGTTTGTGGATGAGTATGGATACGCCTCTGGCTTTAAAAGTGTGTGCCGCATGGAATTGAGTAGGGTATTCATTGATGCCAAAGGAGGGGATGCGGAGTTTAACAAAATGTGTTTCTTGCAAGCAGACAATGTCTGCGGAGACTCGTTTAAGGTCTTCTAGTAATTTGCAACGCTTGTGAGGGGTGTTGTAAGAGTATATGTTCATGTTTGAGCGTATCAATGCAGGAGAGTGGTGTGTCAAAGTCATGGTTTTGTTGCATACTGATTTGGCTGCCAGAGGGAGACCATCCCTATGGTTGTATGGGGCCTACTGCGAGATTTTTGCTGGTGGGGTTGTTTTCCTGAGCTCTCTGTGGGTAGGGGGGTTAACCAAGAGGACTGGTGTTGGAGCGATAGGTTGCCTAGCAACCAGGGGAGGGTGAGAAATAATATTTACAGTGTTCCCCGCCATGGGGAAACGGTGCACCATAAGGGGTGCACCATGGGGGTGTCCGTATCTGATATACGGTGTACATGGCTACCTGGGCTGTGAGGTAGGGTGTAGTCGTACTGGTGAGAACTAATTCTCGGTAAATATAACCATGAAATGCATGTAACATTTATAACATTATAACCATTTAATTTGCATAACATTTGGTCAATTGTCGATATAACAAGCAGTATAGGAACCATCCCCGTTTTGTGACTTGGTTTGAGCTGTGAGTGATTATTATCACTGAGAGTGTGCAACTGGGCTCCCATTTCAAGGTCATTATTGCTTAAGGAAGTGTGCATCAAACAGGAAGCAGTGGGGGCCACGGTTACAGCCATCCCACTCTTTGGGGGGTTGTCCTCATGACCCACCAGTCCCTCCGGTCAGTTGCTTATTGTGGCCTACACATTTTCCACGATACTCTCCGGTGTAGCCCTCTCCATTATATTGAATTGTGTGGGATTGGGGTATTTACCTCACTCACTAGGTGTTGCGTGAAATACACACCAGGTTCCTCGTGATGGCTGTATACAGTAAATGGTGAGCATAGCTAGGTAATGGTAAACAATGGAGGGTAAGGTCCCTTTGGGCCTATGCGTTGGATAACACCACAAGTTACGCTAGGGTTGCAATACTTGCGCAAATCGTCAACCTGGAAAGTTCACAACGGGTATGGAGTGTTCCTTGTTCTGCTGCTTCATCTAGGCGGCTGCCCATTCCTGGGTTAGTTTGGTAGGTGAGGCTGTCAGGGTCTTCGTGGGTGATAATTTTAGGCCCCAGGCTTGTAAAGATTTCATGCCTTCTTCTGGCGTGTGCAGGAAGGTGAGTGTCCCATCTTTTATGACGAGCAGCTTGGTAGGATAACCCCAGTAGTATCTGATGTTATTATTGCGATGGGTAGCTGTCACTTGATGTAAGGCTTTACGTCTTCGTAACATTGTTGCGGACAGGTCTGCAAGGCGTTTTACCCCTGCATAGTCAGTTGGCAGGGTTGCTGTGCGGCTGCTTTTTAGGATGATTTATTTTACATGGTAGTAGTGGGCACACAGCAGGACATCTCTTGGTACGGATTCCGCCAAGTGTTTGGGTCGCGGGACCCTGTGGACCCGGTCCAGTAGCAGCATATTGGCAGGCATGTCAGGAGTGACCGCATTCAGGAGGCTGCGGACATATCGAGGTAAGTTGTCCAGTGGGACTGTTTCCGGAATGCCTCTTAAGCGGAGGTTGTTTCGTCTGGATCTGTCCTCTGCATCCATCATTTTCGTCTCCAGAGCATCTATGTGCTGTTGTAATTGTTGCACATGGTCTGCGAGATCGTTATGGGCTGTTGCATATTCAGCCATTTTGGTTTCCGTGTGGGCTGTTCTTGTTCCAAGGTCCAGGAGATATTTGCGCAGCATGTCCACACTGGCTGTCCAGGATTGGATCAGTTTGATGGATAAGGCATGCAGGGCTTTGTGTAGGTATTGCCCAGTGATTTTGTCACCCTGTTTGATGTCTCCTGGCTCAAAAGACAGGCTGCTGTCGTCCAATGAGCCTCCGCCATCTTGGGATGCGGCCTGCATAGCTTGCCCGGCTAGGCCAGGCTTTTGGTTAAAGAATTTCAGCATTCCACAGGCCACAATCAACAACCCGATCAACTCTATGCGAAGGAGATGTGTTGCATTGCGTAAGGCAAATGGAGGTCACACCAGATACTGACTAGTTTTCGGATCCCCACGGACCCTCCCAATACAGTAAAACTGCACATTTTAGAGTGGCCTTTTATTGTGGCCAGCCTAAGGCACACCTGTGCAATAATCATACTGTCTAGTCAGCATCTTGATAGGCCACACCTGTGAAGTGGATGGATTATCTTGACAAAGGAGAAGTGCTCACTAACACAGATTTAGACAGATTTGTGAACAATATTTGAGAGAAATAGGCCTTTTGTGTATATAGAAAAAGTCTTAGATCTTTGAGTTCAGCTCATGAAAAATGGGAGCAAAAACAAAAGTGTTCGGTTTATAATTTTGTTCAGTGTAGATAGATAACAAAAAAAGAGCAATAGCAAATTAAAAGGGAAACTAAATCCTGCATATGTTTTCAGTTGAACAGGTTAATAAAATGCACATAAATGAGCTGAGTGTATCACTGGCTAGACTACGAATGTATCACAGAGCTCCTCTGAGTGAAATGTGAATGCAAGTTTGGCTGCATGTGATGTATGTATTTATTGCAGTAGCATATTTGACAGTCCTTTACAAGTATATGAAGCTTACAATCTATGAGGATTTGTGTTCTGCACATATATAGCATTAGGTGTCTTTTCCAAAGACACTTACTGGTAAGGTGGTCTGACTGGGATTCAAACCATAATTTCCCAGTTCCTAGTTACGACTGTTCTAAACAGCCAATATATGCATGCAGAATATGATGTGTGGTTGAATGAGTATTATGTGTGGGATTTGTTGAGTGTTATTTATGTGCACGGGTTTGGCTAAATAGGATGTGTGTAAAGAGGCTCTGTTGTAACATTAGTCTGCCTACATGTTGTATTATCTAATTTGGTTAATAAAATGTAATGCTTACATGCAGGGAGGGTGTATAATCTCTAGAGGTCTGGAGGACATTTAATCTCTGGTGGTCCTGTAGGTGCTGTGACTAAATCCCTGGTGGTCCAGTGGGGAAGCGCATGGTCATCACCTCCATAGTAAAGTTCCTTTTGTGTGGCACTTATTGAATAAGTCAGAGTGTTGACTTGATAACCAGATGACTATGCTCGGACTTCACTGAGTGAGTTCACTGAGTGCTTGGATAATGAGATAGCACTTCAACGGAAGTATAGTCCACAATCTTCTTACAGGCAGCATCATGATGGCTTCAGTGGCCTTTTGGGAAATCTGACTCTATAGATCATGTCCTCACTGACCATCTCTATGCTAGGCTATTAGCCTCTAGATTAGTGGTCCCCAACCCAGGGCTCATGGACCACCAACAGTCTAGGATTTATGTATTTCCCTTTTTTATTAAAATGACGATACTAACAAAATCTGGACTATTGGTGGTCTATGAGGACTGGGTTGGGGACCACTGCTCTAGATAATATATAAGCTATTCAAAAATGCAAGTGACGATTATAGTAGTCTCAAAATGGTCTATGATTATCTAGCTATCTAAAACTTAAAAACAGAAGATAAACGTTTTTCAGATTGTTCAATGCTATTGATGAAGGAAAAAAATTATTTTATTTTCCAATGTAAACATACAATTTATTGATAAAAGACTAATTGCTAGTAGATTCAGCTGCATATTCCAAATAATAATGCATGTGAAGTGCATAACATATTTTCTTGCCACGGGAGGTAGTTATGACAAATTAGAAGCCGAAATATTTTCGGATGGTGTAGAGACCCCATCTGTCACTTGGGACAAAGTGATCAGATTTCATATAACCAAAGACCCCATGGTGCATTTGAGAGTTCCATATGGTCATCCAAATGTTTCAGCTAAATCCACCCTAAATGTTTCATATAAAATTATACAAGCAGAAAACAAAATCCTTCCTGCAAAGGTATTGTAATATACATTTATTAAAACAAAAAGCCGGCAAATCTTTTTTTTTTTTTTTTTGTAGAACTGGTCTTTTGGTACTTTATGTTTCAACGTCTTGTTTTAGTTTAAAATAATACAATTTACATTAGTTATGTGTACATGAAAAAAAAAACAATAACAACATTAAATAATCAGAACAGAAGATCAAATACTTTTTTTTAGAATGGATGTATACAAAGATAGTAAGAGAACCCTAAAGTGTTGCTTTTAATATTTATCCATCTAGCTCTGCTAAATTATTTAAACAGCAACTTTGGACAAAAAACCTCTATTGGCATAAGTAATGCCTGCACTTTAAATGACCAATGCATAATTTATTAATTTATAAATGTGTTTCTTGAAGAAAATATTTGTCATATATTATTGTCATATTCACATCTGTCTTCTGAAAGCCTTGTCTTTATCACGTTTGCCTTGATCCATTGTGTTGTTATATTTTCTAGATAAAAAATATTGTATCTATATTTGCTTATTTAAATGTGTTTAATTACATTAATTAAGAATAAGCTACACTGAGAAGCACACGTTGCTTGTAAAATATATTTCACAAAATATGACTATCTGTATAGAAATATGGAAAACCACCCTATGTATCCATAGACAATGTATTGGTTTATGAATACTATGTTTATTTTCTAATTGTTTTCCTCTTGTTTAGACTTGATGTTCTATTCATTTAAATAATACTATATAGGCGCTCTTCATTTAATATATATCTGTTTTTTATTTAAAAAGAATACTTTCAAGAAAAAAGAAAAACTGAAAAACTGTTCAATAGTCATGCCTAGTCTTAATTTAAATAGAGTTTTTCAGAACATGCAGAGAAGATAAAATAGAAAAAAAAATAGTGTAAACTGTGTAAGTAAAATCAAGACTAAACTTACTCCTTGTCACTCATAAATAACATGTGCATTACACGAAGGTTAACAGTAGACACTTGTAAAACATTGAATAGATACTTCAGAATGTAATGAATTGCATTAAAATGACTTATTTTTACCACTCTGTGAATTAGGTTTCCATCCAAGGGAGAAAAGTGCATTTCAATTTACATGAATGGGATGTAAGCACTATTTGAGAAAATGGTATTACATCCATCAGTCAGTGTGATATGTATGTCCAGGATAAAGAGAACAAGTAGGAATTATTTATCTATTGTGAAAGTGTTTACTGTGTCCACAGGTGATTTGACATTCTCAGGATGAGTTTATAATAATTGATTTCTTTGAGGTTCCCCAGATTCTTATCTATGTCATATAATACACAACATAATTGACTTTTAATTGAGAGAATGAGGGAAGACAAAGGAAAAGGACATTATTATTTTAAATAAATTGAATATTCTCTCTAAATAGTTTTATTCACAATCAACATCTGCATAAACCATAAAAACACACACACAAAATGAAAATTAATATCACATGTATTTTAAAACTATCTATGCTCTCTGAGTTATTCAATAAAGAACTGCTAGGAATTCTAAGTGAAATCAATGTGAATTTCAAATTTAAGGCCAATATAGCTGAACTTTAAACATTCTATAAATCAGTTATGCTTTCAGTGCAACTACCTTAGCCTTACATTTGAAGTTCACTTTAAATTTTCTTTTCAGTGAATAACATTGTCTATCAGAATTACTTTTTTTAATGTTTAATGCATTCTAAATATACTTTTGATCTTATATTTTTTATTTATTCTGGGAATCCACTTGACCTTTCTGCTCCAGTAGCTTGTTTTTAATCATCTTATATTGTATAAATAATTTAATAAACTACAACTGAATATAAGACAATGAGTGATAACAGCAAAATACAAAGATAAGACAGTGATTGCGTTTCTTGATGATTCTTTAGGTCAGCTGAATGGCATGATGTACAGAATATATGAAATACGATTTTATCAATATCAAAAATAATAATAAATTATGTTGAAAATCATTTGTAAAAATCCATAGTTATTTGTGAATAGATTTCTGTTCTAATTGCATTTTATTTAAAACATAAGTATAATGCTGATCCGAAGCGCCGCGTACAGAAAATATTATTTTCTATATTGTTAGAAAATCACGATATAAATTAATTTTTTTAACATAAATTAATCACAATTTAATATGGAAGGTACATTGTTAAGGTTGAATTGTGTGTGGATACATTAGTCAATATCTTAATTTTTTATGTTTGTACTTCACCTTGTATAATACACAAAGGTTTAATTAACTGAGGATTAATAGAGGTAGTTTATAATTAAACTGAAGTATGAACTGATGTCATCATCTCAGTATGATGATATACTTTTCATGCCAAAGCACCTGTTGTTTTGGAAGAAAACAGCTGATATCATTATCTACTCAGTCTGATAGCCCCGTATCCTGCTGCTTAAAAAATTATCCCAAGGATTACCTGAGATGGGGAATCTACTTTTCATACATTAAAAAGTCTACAAATTCTGATATATGAAATAATCATTTGAGCTTCTGAAGCACATATACTATTTATAAACATGGTGATTGAGAGATATCAAAATACAAAAATAATAGCACTGTTTGGAAATTGTGGACTTATAGTCAGTCTGAAAGTATTGCTTTATATAAGGTATTTAGCATTTATTTCGTAAATAAGAAGAATCATTAATTTAAATGTTAATTTTCAAAATTAGGACTTTTTATATCTGTCACCAAAAGTACAAATGGACTCTAGAATGGTTTAAAGCCTTTGCATCACTTTATTGTGCTGTGAATTTACTACACATAATTTTGTACCTTTTTCTTTTCTTGCAAATCATTTTGTTCTTCTGGTAGATATCCAAAGCGAAATTAAGGAGCTGCAATGCCAACAAAGTGTCTGTAGCATCTAACAGTCAAATCATGAAATCTAGGACTCTTGAGCAGTGGGCATGAAGTTAAGGCCATTTTAAACAAACTTTAAAATAAGGGGAGCTTAAGGGGCAACCACTGACTCTTTGGAATAGTAAGTTGATCACATAGTTAAATTTACCACTATAGGTGGTTAGATGTGTGCTGAATAGTCCTGACTAATATTATGTATTTGGAATAGTACTTCTTTGAATAACTGGATAATTTGTTTTGTGTAATATACTTCTAACCCAGTGGACATGAGTATTTTCTCTATAAAAGTGAATAATTGAGTGGAGGTTATGAAGCATTTCAATTTCTTTCCATACAGATAATATCAGATAGCTCCCTTAATCTTGAGAATGGGGAACACCATTAGTATGGCAAATTTGACTCTATGAGTGCTCTCGTGAGGCAGTGAAGGGTCTGTTCGCATTCCATTATAGTACTGTCTCCATGTACAAAAAAAGCTTATGTATCAAGCAGGATCCACTACTGATCTCTATCCTAGTTTATGATCTCTTCAACAACACATAATAATAGCTATTCAGACCTCATTTCAGTTGTCTGTAAGACCCTATGTCATACATTTCATTTGCAGCTGGTGGAGGCTCATATATTGGTTAGAGTAGTGGTAACATCTAAGTTCAAATTCTGGTCAGACTTCACCAGTTAGGAAACATGATATATATATGTGCCTACCTCAAATCATCGTAGATTAGAAGCTTGTTTGTGTAACAGAATGATAGTCACTCACTATAGTCAAAATAAAATTACTCTGGCAGCAAAAAGTGGCATAAGGATTTCCAAACCTTAATCAATAAGCAGAATGCACAAAAACAGACAGAATATAACATGCCCAGTGATATAGTGTGAACATACATTGTACGCTGGATTTTTCCAATATTATTGACCTCAAGCAAAACAAAATAAACAAGATAATAGTGCAATACAGTATAGGATAAATATATGTATAATTTTAGTTCTTCTACAATACACACTAACATTCACTGGAACTAACATGGAGCTCTGCCGTTGTGCGCATGGATGGTATGATCCCCGTCTTAGGATATTTGATGCCACAGGGACAACAACGATTCTCCAGCGTAATATGCAGAGTATATGTGAAAATAGAGAGCGGATGAGTATCTAATGGTGAAGTAAGTACTATTTAAATCAAGTTCTAGTATAACCAGCATGGGTGGTATAATCCCCCCTGAGGATGTAGTGGTTTCAGGAAGCAAGATGGTAAAAGAATAATAAAAAATTAAAAGTGAAATAAAAGTAAACTTTTTATAAGCATGGTTATGCAAGGCCTTCTTCACCTGCAAATATAACCTTTTATAATAGTAAAGCGCTGTGTTAGCCTTATGCAGGGCTGTCATTAATGCTTGGTAAACGGGATAGCTGCCCTGGGCCCAGTTACTTCTGGGGGGGCCCAAAGCAGCTGCCCTGTTTGCCCTCTGTCCGCAACAATTTATTTTAGGATCACCGATCCTAAAATACATTGTCACGAGCAGCGTGCCTGCACATTAAGGGGGCTCATGGGGTGGTCCCCTGCATTTAGGGCCACCCGGTGAGCATTTATCAACAGTGGCCCGGTTAGGCGCTCTGGCCCTTTAACAGCGCGACCGGTCCCCTCACTTTTCAGCCGCATGACACGCTGTCACTTCTCCCAGCTAAAGCAAAGCCACGCAGGAGGAAGAACCGGGAAGAAGCAGTGCAGAGGAGACCAGGACGGAGGATGTGGACCCTAACTCCCAGCCACCACAGCCTGAACACTGGACCCCAGGGAAGCCACCCTCTAGCAAAAAGGTAAGAATAGGAAGGGTGGATATCAAAGTGTAGAATTTACATGTGTGTCTGAGTGTGTGTGTCAGTGTGCCTGACAGTGTCTGTGTGTGTGTGTGTGTGTGTGTGTGTTTGTGTGTGTGTGTGCATGTGTGTGTCAGTATGTCTGACAGTGTGTGTCAGTATGTCTGTCAGTGTATTTGTGTGTGTCAGTATGTCTGTCAGTGTAGTGTCATTATTTCCATCAGTGTGTGTCTGTCAGTATGTTTGTGTGTATGTCTGTCTGTGTGCATGTCTGTGTGTATGTCAGTGTGTGTATCAGTATATGTGTCTGTATGTATGTTAGTGTATGTGTCTGTGTGTCTGAGTGTGTGTCAGTATGTCAATCAGTATGTCTTTCAGTGTGTGTGTCTGGGTATTTGTGTGTCTCAGTGTGTGTGTCAGTGTGTGTGTCAGTGTGTCGGTCAGTATGTCTGTAAGTGTATGTGTGTGTGTTTGTCAGTATATGTGTCTGTGTGTCAGTATGTATGCTAGTATATGTGTCTATATATGTCATTATGTGTCTCTGTATCTGTATGTTGTCAGTGTGTGCATCAGTATATCTGTATGTTGTCAGTGTGTGTGTAGTTGTCAGTGTGTATGTCTGTGCATCTGTATATAGTCAGTGTGTGTATCTGTGTATCTGCATGTGTATCTACATGCGTGTCAGTGTTTGTATCTGTGTCTCTGTCTGTTTGTCAGGTTGTGTTTCTGTATGTGTGTCAGTGTATCTGTATGTTGTCATTGGGTGTATCTGTGTATCTATATGTAATCAGTGTGTATCTGCATGTGTGTCAGTGTGTGTATCGTGTGCCTGTGTATATGCATGAGTATCACGTGTGGATGTATCTGTTTCAGAGTGTGTGTCTGTAGATCTGCATGTGTATCAATGTGTGTGGGTGTATCACAGTGTGTGTGTGGCAGTATATGTGTATACATCTCAGCATTCAAACACCAACACTACACAAATACACCCCCGCATTCAAACTTCAACACTAGTTGAAGCACTAGTTGAAACACACTCCTGCATTGAAATGTTAACACACCACTGTGTTAAAATTAAATATAAAAACATCCCTGCATTCAAAAATGAACACTACACATAAATACATGCTTGCATTCAAACACCAACACCACATACAAACACATCCCTACATTCACACAAACATACTCCATTTTGGCCACCCTTGCAGGGATGGGGCCCAAAAAAAAGTCTTACACCAGGGCCCTCTCTACTTTAGTTCTGCCACTGCATTGCAGTGGAGGGTGTGATAGCATGCCAGGGAGTGGGGGTGCAAGGTCTAGGGGGCCCAAGCAAACGCTCACCCAGGGTCCAACCATTATTAAAGACGGCCCTGGCCTTATGTGAATGCTAATCAAAAATCAATAGAATCCTCCTTCAGCCTTGATTTATCTTGTCTTAACTAGAGAAATATTGAAGGTTAAATGACCAATGCATCGATTTCCCCCAATTCTTAGCCCATTATTTTCTCTTTGTTCTTTTTTTGTCCTTATCCATTCACTTTTCTTTCCAAACAATCCTCTGTATCTTCTTGTCAGTTATTTTGCTAATTCAAAATAAATAGATTCTAAGCCAAATATATGTATTTTCATGCAAAAACAGCCATTGGAAGTCTATTTATTTATTTCGAAATCCACATTCTCATTCTACATTCATAAAAAAATCCCACTTTGTACAAAGAACTACAAAAAACACTGACAAATTACTAGGTTCACTTTAGAAATACTTGAAAGGAAACACAAATTCATTGGACAGAAATGAAATCCATCCACTGAACAAATGTTTATTCTATGCATGGATAATCTTTTACATGTTTCTTAACGATATGAGTGACCACAGACTTACATTGTTTTTTATGCATTCATGGATATTTCTCCCGCTGTTTTTTTTCCACCACTGAAAATAACAGAGAATAGAAATTGTAATTAAAAGCTGCACCCACTGATCTCTTTATTAGCAAGGCTAGCTTTTCTCAAGCTGAAAGAAACATAGATTTACTAGACAAATTGACTTGCTATGATGCAACAATTCTTCATGTATATTTGTAAGCTTTCTAGATTTGTCTCATTATCACACTGATTAACTATGGCAAGCACTATCACAAATATTCATTCAATGTTTCTAAAAGTTATTTAGCTATTTTTGTCTGATTTTTCATTTTTACATCTTATTGTTCATACTCTTTTAATCGTGTGCATGTAAATCAGTCAGCCCAAGTAAAGAACTCATACTAATATGTATGTTTCCCAGAAAAGAAATATGTTTTCAGAATCCTTATTCTGAAATAATTCGCTGTAGTGTTTACATTACTTAGAATGGGAGTATAGGGCACCCTAGTGGGCCTAAGACGTAATTAAGGGGATCTTCTCTTGGGACTATAGTTTAGTCATGAAAATGTTGCTGTATGGTATGATCGGAGGGGCCTCCCCTTACCGTTTAAGAGGCTCATCTGTTTCCCATCACTCCCCTTTGGTTCATGCTGTCTCCTGAAGTTCTGGTCTGGTGGATTCCTCTTCAGCATGGAAATGTCTATGTAGGCTCCCCAAAGAAGTCGCTTGGTAGGCCCCCCAAAGAGGTTCAGAGACTACATTCCTCACTCTTCTCGATGTCCTGCAATGGAAGAACAAGAGATGAGTATTGAGGGGTTTTCTCCAACTCCTCTACCTGCAATAATTTACATTGTACCTGTATCCTCTCACATGTTTCTAAGGTTTCTTTCCTCTCTCTCCCCTTCCTTCTACTGCTTTTCAACTTCATTTACTTCCTCCTGCCCTTCCTTCCCTGTCCCTTGCTTCTTTACCACCCCCTCCTGTATTCCCTTCTTCTTTCCCCTCTTCTGCTGAGGCCTTGCAGCACTTAGCTGTTCAGTTTGCCTCCCTCCCATGCTCTTTCTGCCTTGGCTGCATTTACACAGGCAGACAAGGACACCTCTGCACCCGCCCTCCCGCCACTTTGGAGCTTGGTCTCGTGATTGAGGGGATTTACTGTACGTGGTTAGAGACTGATTGCTGTGAATGTAAGCCATTTGGATGCTGTGTGTGTTCGTCTGTTAGCAGCGATTCATGAGATTACCGTTCTCGAGTTTGGAGTACTACTGGGTATACTGTTCGGGAGTTTGGGGCATTCCCTTGTATCCAGTTCAGGAGTTTGGTGTTCTGCAGTAGCTGTGCCTGTGTCTCTGGAAGGGAAGATCTACTAAACGGTGGTTTAACCCTTTTATGCCTGGGGGTGCCGTTACAGTGGGGATCAGACGTTTCTGCCCTTTTCTTCTTTCTGAGATTTGCAGGTAAGCCAGATCCTTCTAAGTTTTTATGGTTTTGTCTGCCGGACACTCGGGAATCCCTTAACCTCTTCTTGTCTACTATTGCTCCTGCTTGCTTTACCTTTAGTTTGTTCTTCTACAGTTGAGGTCTATCTTTTTCGGGCAGCATTTGCCCTGGCCTTTCATGGTGCGCTTCGGGTGGGGGAACTGGTAGCTCTGTCATCCAGGGTGGTGGGCTGTGAAATCCAAGCTGCTCATGTCTCCATTTCCATTATGGCAGTTTTGCTTTTCATTCCCTATTCCAAGTCCAACCAGGAGGGGCCTTGCAGACGGTCGCTGTTGCGTTTTGAATTTACCAGGGTTTTGAGCTTAGCAGTGCATCAGGTGGGGTTGTTATCCTACCATATCACTTCCCATTCTTTCAGGATTGGCATGGCAACTTGTGCAGCTGCACTGGACCACCCCCCTGGACGTACTTCGTCACTTGGGGTTGTGGAGGTCGCAGAGGTACAAGTTATATGTTAGGCCCCTATCTGCTGCGTAGCTTGCTGTGTTACCTGTGTTGTTTCCTTTTAGGAGCTGCTCCCCCCACACGTGTTTGGCTAGTGGGTCACTCTTTCATCCACTGGGCTTCCTTGCATTCACTCTCCTCATCACTGGGCAAGACTCTGGGGTTGCCAGCCTCTCGAGTGTGTCTGCTGGTTAGGCTGGTGCGGCCTTTGCTGGCCTGTTCTCCCAGCGTTGCTTCAGGATGCTCGGGCTCGATGGGGGAGTCCTCACATCCTGGTGCTCCAGCTCGGTGGCAGCGATTTGGGGTCTGTTCCAATGCTAGATCTGGCACGGATTGTCTGCTTGGATCTTCGCTGGCTTTCTGCTTGGTTACCAGGCGTGAGGATCGGGTTGTCCAATGTGTTGCCCAGGCTTCAGTGGCTCAGGTTTTCTCCTCCAGGTGCTGCTTACAGGGCTCAGAAGAAACTTAACAGGCTTGTAGGTCCTGCTATTGCTGAGCTGCATGGGTTCATCATAGGACCTCCAGGCACTTCTGCCAACCGGGTTGAGCTTTTTAGGCCTGATGGAGTCCACCTCAGCACTGCTGGTATGGACTTTTTTTTGCTGACTTTCATGAGGTTCTGATGCCTCTGCCCTAACCCGGGCTGCAAAAAAAATAATATATATATATATATATATATAAGTTGTTTGGTTGGCAGCAAGACATTGGCAGCAAGTAGGCTGGGCTTCTCCCCCTCTTGGGCAGTGGCCCAGATGGGCCGCCCACTTGCAGTCTGCATTCAAGTTGGCCGTACCCGTGTTGTCCTTATGCCTCTTCTAGGGTGGATGCAATGGGTGCTCCGCTGCAGGATTAGGTTGAGCCGCATCCTCTTGTGGGCTGAGGAGTTTAGCCCTCGGCACCGCCACCCTAGCTAAATTTGGTTATTATTTATATTTTACGGCCGTTCTGTTTGAATGGTTTTTCTGCCATAATGCCATGGTGATGTATTCAATAAATGCGGCCAGCAATGGCTTCAACTCCCAACATGTTGTCTGTGTTATTTATTTCAAGGGGAATGTTGGGTTAGGAAGAGTGTTATAGCGTTTGTTATTTTGGCTAAAACGCTATATGTCCTGGTTTTGTCTCCTGGTTTAATGCCAACCTATTTAGGAGTATTCTGCTATATCTGGGGGTTTTCCCGGCACCTGGAGACCACCCATATTCTAGCTTCATTGATAATCTGGAAATAATCAATTTCAACCAATCTGGACAACATCGATTGGCTAAGAGTCCTAAGGTTGTTAGCCAAGCACTATCAGCCAGTCAATGTTGTTAAGATTGGATAAATTGACATTGATAATGTAGTAGTCCACTGAGACAATTCCTAAAGGTTTCATATTGCTACCAGTGAGCTTTAGTGGTTATACTTCTCATTTAAGTCTAGTAGAACAATTTAAAAGAGTGGTGCTATGATGAGGCTTTACCTGTATGAACATGGCATGATTTCTGCATTTCTCAAATAAGACTCACACATTCAAGGGACACTCTAATCACCATAACCAATACAGTGTGCTGCAGTGGTTATGGTGCTAGAAGCCCCCAGGTGTCATTCAGCAGTAATTAAACAGTTTGGCTTTTGGCTGTCCGCTAATGAGTAATGTGTAACCTTGCTGTGAGTTGGCATACTGATACAGAATTTCTGCTTTATCAGATCAACTTTAAGATTTTAAGTTCACACGCCATTTACCTTAGTACTTTGTATCAAAGGGCTAAATCTCAGTTCATTATTATTATTATTATTATTGCCATTTAAATAGCGCCAACAGATTCCGTAGTGCTTTACAATATTATGAAAGAGGGATTTAACTATAAATAGGACAATTACAAGAAAGCTTACAGGAACAATAGGTTGAAGAGGACCCTGCTCAATCGAGCTTACATTCTATAGGAGGTGGGGTGTAAACACATTAGCAGGGTCCATTGCTGCTTTTGTATTGGTTTGTCTATACCGTACTGTCCTTTTTTCACAATTGTACAGAGCTGTAGAATATGCAGGTGCTTTCTAAATGCCAATAATATTAATAATAACTTAAACTGAAAGGGCTGTGACACAGTGAGGTAAGTGTCAAATTGTTTGTAAATAGTTGGATGTCACCTGAGGACTCTTGGCAATGCAATCACTATATCCCACTTTAGTTGTTGTACTACTTAGAGTGTCTCTCTATGTACCCCTTTGGAGGTAACATGCCAAATTATATATTTTTGACTAGCGGTGCATACTCCCTAGGAAGGGGTATTTTGTTGGTTGATGATCATTGTTACTGTTTTTTTTTTTTCTATGGTGGGTGTTGGCGGGGGGTTCTACTACTTTAGAGCTGAGGTATTGGGATGATATTTAGATCATGTTTTTTTGCAATTTACATAGGATATATAGAACATCATCCAGGATTGCTTGTTTAAGTCATACTATTGTAAGACACCTGTTTTCTAGTTTGATTATTGACATCAATGGCTAAGTATCTGTATATAGCTTGAACATAGTGATCAGACGCTGCATGTTACTAATTTTCCACTTAATTTATCACACTCTGGTTCTTGAAAGTGGACAATTAAGTGTTTCCAATTAATGAAGTAGTTTTATACAATGGCCCAGCTTAGTAAATCCAATCCCTTTTTGTGTGTGTAAAGCTATTACATTACCTAACCAAAAAAAAAACCTAAAGTAGTATTTTTCTAAAACAAAACAAAAATGAAAGAGTTGAACTTTAGAAATAGAGAGTTCTGCAACGGAATTGTAAATCGGAATTATTATCGAAAGTCAACCTTTGCAAAATGTTCAGATATGCTGCTTCTAGATTAACAGCTGTGAACTTTTAAATTGTTTTCCCTTTTGTTATCCTGACATAGAAATAGCTATCTAAGGAACATAGCTGTTAAATAAGCCAGAAAAGCATTTAAAAATTGAAAGGCTTGTCTTCTTCTGCAGCACATAGTGTACTGACCTCTATGCATTGCACTGATTGATGGTAACTCAGTTATTGGGGGAAAAGTCAAGTGGAAAATGTGTCATTTAATGCAAGATTAATGAAGAACCTGCCAGAATGTTTTAATGTATAATATATATCTGAACCAGTATGTATTCAAATGAATAATATAATTTAAATTATTTTGGCATTTTACTTTGCACCTTGCTTGGCTACTTTTGTCATATAGAATGTATACACCACCAATGTATTTTACATTACTTTCTAAATCTAAATTGCTTTTTCATAATAGCTTGTGTTCTTTCCCTTATGTGTATCTTTTATTGAAGCATACCAAAGCTATTTTCCCCAATTCTAGCTGTACTTGAAACCAATAGAGTCTAACAGAGGTTTAGGTATGGAAAGGTCGCTGGCTACCCTATTCTGTGTGATGGATTCAGTGGAATGAGTATAATGAGAATTAAACCCGTGGATACTTAATCACTGCCAAAGTATTTATGGTTAATTTGTGTACTGAAGATGTCTATGAAGTATATTTTAAGTGTTTTTTAGTAAGTCTAGAGCTAGCTTCTAGTACGAATTAAAATATAAAAAAGATTTAAGCCAAGGTCTGCATATATAAATATTTACATTTGATCGATATATCTGATTAAGAATGCAATGCAGAAAAATATACAGGTGGACTGAAACCAAACTATGAGTGCTGGTCAACTATATTGGAATAGATGGGCTTGCTTGATTCCTGTTTTTTCCCCCAGGGTTTTATTTAGGATGACAGAATAGTGTTGTGGGTGTGTTATCAAGTGGATATATTTTGGAAAAACACTCTCTGGATAACATAGCAAATGTAGTGGATATAATAGGCTTCTGAAGGAATTGGTTGTGGCATAAATATCCATCTTCACCATCTTTAATAGCTTAATAGCTTAAAAGTTTCAGATAAAAACAAAAAGATACACAGTGTAAAGCTGTAACAATAGGATGGTGAAGAGGCTTTTTGAACAATAGAAAAGGCCAGCGTCTCATCAAGATAAGTAAAATGTAGGCACTGGCTGCAAGACTTAATGTAATACAGTAATGTGATTTTTTCCATATAATTTAATTTTTAAGACAACACAAACAAATATTTTTTAAATGCACACAAAAAAAATCAAATAAAAACAATGAAAGATACTCACATGTGAAACACCAGCATTTGCTGCAAACTCGTGACCTTTCCAGAAACCAGAACAAGTTATATGGAGCAGTATATTTGCAGCAAAAAGGGAAACATTACAGTTTTGGAGGGAGGCACAGATAAGGTGGATGTATAGTGTAAACCATACATATATTTTTTTTTTAATCAGAAGGATTAATACATTCCCCACCCAGATTACACAGTCCATCTAATGTATGGTTGTCCATAGTAGAGCTTTCTCCCTTTTTCTTACAAAATCATCAATTAGAGCAGTAGTTCCCAAACCAGTACTCATGCCTCCCACCAGTCCAGGATTTAAGAATTACCCAGTTGCATCTAAGGTGTTTTTTTTTTTTTTTTAAACAACACCTTCGACACAACTGGGTAATCCCTAAATCCTGGACTGGTGTGTGTGTGTGGGCTGGATTGAGAGGTGTGAGGGCCGTGAGGGGCATGCGTGAGTGTAGGATTGGGAACCACTGATTTAGAGGTTTATTCACTATATAGCAAAACTCACAGGAAATATCTTGAACCCCATTTAATCCGAAAGCTTGGGAGATGCCACAAAGTTCCTTCTTAAATGTTATTTCCTCTATTTAAATCATTAAAATGATGAGTCTTTTTTATTTGAAACAAGGAAGTGGAGACAATCTTTCAGCTCCTCTCCGCTCCTTTATCAAGCGCATTCTGCATCATTCTTGTCTCATTTCTTACGAGATCACACAAATATTACAATTATTGTTATCTTTATCGTATCTTAATGCCAGCATGGTCTATAGCCCTGTGCAACATAATATAACTTCAGAGAAATTTACTTATAAGCGACAACACACAAACTATAAGATGGACACATTGCTAAATATTGGGACAAAATCAATATTATCAGGTTATATTCTAATGGAAATTCTGTGCTCAACAGCTGTAGTTATATTCTGTAGAATTGCTCACCCCAGTAGTGATTTTGAGTATTGCCACAAGTGTTGCATGACCACGTCCTGTCTGAAGAATTTGTTGTTTTATTTTTACATATTTTTTTTTCTACTTGAAGACATTAGAAAGATGCGGACTGAGATAAGAGTGGTGTGGTGGTAACACTGAGAAATATATAAACAGCATTTATAAGGATTTGCCTCTTTGGGAAAATATATTGGTGCCATGTTTCTAATCTAACTTTGGAGAATCATACTATTAGATACCATTCGTATTTCTTACTCATAACATTTACTAAACAAAGTAATTAAAAACAATATCCTTGATTTTTTTATAAACAAATTTGTGATGCATGCATAGTAAATTAACAAGTGACCATATATGTATGGATGTGTGACGACAATACAAATAATTACATACAATATATACAAAAGGTTTAACCCCTTAAGGACACATGACATGTGTGACATGTCATGATTCCCTTTTATTTCAGAAGTTTGGTCCTTAAGGGGTTAAACTGTGTTTCCAACTATATTTTCCAAGCCGTCTGTCCCCTTTATGGATGGATCTTAGAAAAAGATTTTTTAGAAAAACTAACCTTGTTTAGATATTTGTTTTTTTTCATTTTTGTAGAATGTTGCTAATTAAAGAAGGGAAATAAAAAATATATTTCAATGCCATCTGCAAAAAAAACTGAGCGTTAAAGAAGAAGATAAAGTCAGACAGAGGGCACAAGGAACAAGATCAAAGACTACACTTTGAAGTATGGTCATTAGAAGGACTAAAAAATAGCAAAGTTTGAGGAGAGGCATGAAGATGAAGGGAGAAGGATTTTTTGAAGGTATATGGAAGGTCATAATTAATTAATTTATTTATTAACTGAGTTGTCAATATATAAGATATGTAACAGATTCATAGTGAAGTGAATAACAAATTTTTTTTTAAAAAAAAGTGGAATAGAATCATTGGAAGGGACAGAGTAAAAAGAGGGTGAAGGATCAGAGTGGAATGCCGTGGGTCTGGATTGCGGAGGACATGACTATAAACATTTGAAAATGGGGAAAAGCTATGAATAAAAAAAGGAAGTGGAAGGAAAGGTGATTCCTTTGCCTTGAAGATGTCCAAATGTCCATAGTTTTGCCTAAAAAATAATAGGCAAGTTTTGGTGTTTTAACATTCAATACGATATTCCATTTATATAGATATTTTTTCCATTAGAAGGCCTGATTCTGGAATGTAATTCAAGTTAAATGGAATTCAGGTTAATGTACTTTTAAGAGAAAAAAGTTCACAGCTAACAACAGTTTTAGCTAAGTGTGCAATAAAGGAATTTGTTGATAAACTAATAGTACAGCAAATATAATAAATATATACAATATATTCAGGTGAAACTTTAAATCACACTAGGGGATCAATTAAATATTGTGTTGCAAATTCTGCATGTTTTCAGCTCTTTTGTTCACACTAATATTCACCTGTTTTATGACCCCCTCTGATGTGGAGATTTATGCAAAGCCTGAACAGAGCTCATTTGAGTCAAAGCAATTTTATGAACTTAGAAGAATAGTCATTAATTTTCATACCAAATAGAAACAAAGTGTTCAAAAATTGATATGAAATGTTCTAAAAGGAAATTTACTCCCCCTAAGTCACCAGTAATTGGTTGCTACATATAAATTTAATACTGTTCCAGGTTTATTCTTGGAATCAGTTTAATTGTTTAATCAAATGGAAACTTCCTCCTCAAACTATAGCTGCAGTAAAGGAAATCAACAAATCAGAGCAGAATTAGCAATTTGGCAATCAATGTCCAATATTTTGACTTTTTTCATCGTTTAATAAAATATGTTGCCCTCTGAACCAAATTCATTTTCAAAATAATGCATTGAATGTGACCAAATTACCCCTTTTTTACACTTAATCCCCTGCGTGAAAAGGTACTACCTACAAAAATACCCATAAGGACCTAGTGAAGAATATAGGTAACACATTAAAAATTTAATAGAAGTGTCAACAGCAGGCAGACTTCTCCAGCTCCACTGACCAGCAAGAAACTCCATCAACCAGAAGCCTCTTCTTCTGGTTCAGCAAAGATTTATGAAATAGTAGGTTTATCCCCCTAACTCAGATCTACTCATTACAGAGAATGAGTGAAACTGCTAAATAAGTGTATGCAACGTGCCTTTCTACAAAAGAGGAAATAGATGTCTAACCTAGTGTTATATGTGGTTACTGCACCATAACCTTTACAAAGATACAAAGTTGATATGGTGCTTAAAGGAAATCTGCAAACACTTACCGTATATACTCGAGTATAAGTCGAGTTTTTCAGCACATTTTTTGTGCTGAAAAACCCCCACTCGACTTATACTCGAGTTAATGTCTGTATTATGGCAATTTACATTGCCATAATACAGACAAGGACCGCCGGGCTCATTACAAGCCCGGCGGTCCTGTTGGGGACTGACAGTGAGAGGTTACTTACCTTCCTGCAGCTACTGTCAGCTCCCTTCTCCTCCGTGCAGCTCTTCTGACAGCTCCCACTGGAAGTCTCGCGAGAGCCGCGGGGTCACCGCGGCTCTCGCGAGACTTCCAGTGGGAGCTGTCAGAAGAGCTGCACGGAGGAGAAGGGAGCTGCAGGAAGGTAAGTAACCTCTCACCGTCAGCCCCCCCCTCCTGCACAGCCCATCCACTGGACCACCAGGGAGTGAGAGCCCCCCTCCCTGGCCAGCTAACAAGCAGGGAGGGGTGACAAAAATTAAATTAAAAATACAAAAAAAAAATACAATAAAAACTATTAAAATAAAAAAAATTAAAATATTAAAATAAAAAAAACTTAAATATTCAAATAAAATAAAAGAAAAAAATTAATAATAAAAAATAAAAACCTTAAATATTCAAATAAAATAAAAGAAAAAACTTAATATTAAAAAATAAAAACCTTAAATATTCAAATAAAATAAAAGAAAAAACTTAATATTAAAAAATAAAAAACTTAAATATTCAAATAAAATAAAAGAAAAAAACTTACAATATTAAAATAAAAAATTTATAATAAAAATGCCCTCCTTCCACCCAGTTCACACACACACAAACACACACTCATACAAACACACACTCTGCATTATATACACACACACTCATAAACAATCTGCATTCTACACACACACTCATACAAACACACATACTCTGCATTATATACGCACACACTCTGTGTGTATATAATGCAGAGTGTGTGTGTGTGTGTAGAATGCAGATTGTTTATGAGTGTGTGTGTATATAATGCAGAGTGTGTGTTTGTATGAGTGTGTGTGTATATAATGCAGAGTGTGTTTGTATGAGTGTGTGTGTATATAATTCTAAAATCACAGAATTTCATAGTCCCAAGTTTTACCCTCGACTTATCCACGAGGCATAGCATATTTCACAATTGTTGGTCACAAAACTGCCCTCGACTTATACATGAGATCGACTTATACACGAGTATATACGGTAAATCTCTTTAGTTTGCTGACGTGCTTTATGTGTGAAGAAAGTGTCTTATTTTTGTCATTTTCTAAAAGTGCTGATTTCAATCGAAAAAAGAACGTTTAAGAAGCTGTATAGTGAATAAACCTCTAAATCACAACCCTCACGCCCTCCCCTGCTCTCCTCCCCCATACCAGTCCATACCAGACCAAGATTTAAGCATATCTGTTATGTCTAAGGTGTTTTAGAAAAAAACGAAAAAAAAAACCACCTTGGAATAGACACAACTGGGTAGTTCCTAAATCTTGAAGTGGGGAAGGAAGCATCAGGACTGGTTTGGTAACTACTTCTCTAAATGATGGTTTTGTAAGAGAGAGAGGTCTACTATGGACACCCACCTATTAGAAGCACGATGTAATCTGGTGGGGATTGTATTATTCCTTCAGATTTAAAAAAGATATTTAGATTTACACAATAAATCCACCTTTTGTGCACATCCCTCCCATTGTACAATGTTTCCACTTGTGCTGCAAAAATACTGCTCCATATGATAACTTGACCTGGTTTCTGGAAGGGTATGGAGTTTTGCAGAAAATGCAAGCATTTCACATGTGAGTATCTTTCACTGTTTTTATTTAACATTTTTGTGAATTTAACATATATTTGTTTGTGATGTCTTAAAAATAAAATTATATGGAGAAATCCACATTACTGTATTACATAACGCCATAATTACATTACATAATGTCTACACTTTACCAATCTTGCTGAGATGCTGGCCTTTTCTGTTGTAAAAAAAAAAAGCCTCTCCCCTGTCAGACAACACACACCTCCCAATAAAATGTATCAAATATCATTACAGAGGTGAAAACTGGCTGTATTTTCCCGCCTCTATAAATTTGGTTGTTTTCTGAAATGCACATCTCTGGAAAAACTGGCAGAATTTACTATAAACAAAACCATCACTTTTTGGATTGCTTCAATAAAATAATAACGTAATTTTCCTGTCACTTTTAAGAAACACCCTGCAATGTTTCCCTTTCTCCACGTCCAAAGAGTGCTCCGGCAGAGCCTTAACTGGATTGTGTTGTCAAATACTAAATTATTAATATACATTTAAAACAAAACAGATCATCACAGGATATTGTAACAGTAAATCTAGTACATACTTTGCATTAACCACTGAATAAAAAAAAAAAAGATAGTTGTTGTGGAAATAAGGTCTACACATATTTCCTAGTTAGTGAAAAATGTCTATTTACTCATTTCACGATATATACATATATAGCTAAGCACACACACGTTATAATTAAGATGGCTGCTGGAAGCTTCTAGCTCCTTCCCCCTCCCCTCCCTTTCTCCTTCCTAACATCGACTAACTACCTCGTGCATCAAGATGGCGCCGGTAAACCGTGGGAGACCCTCATGGCCCCGGTGACATCACCTACAGTAGGCAGAGCATTGAAGCAACCACTTAACACCTAACCAATAATTGATGTATTATTCCATGTTATCTCTGACAATGCTTATGATGTAATTTTGCTTTAAAAGGGACTTGCCGTCCCCTCTGAATAAACTTTCCTCAAGTTATTCAACAACCTGGAACCTGTGTCTGGTGTGAATTACTTCAGGGAGCGTGCACGCATTGTTTCATTGATTTGGCCAGGGGCAGATACACAAAGAAATAATCAATACTTTAATTGATTTTTCCATTTCAATTGGCGCCCAACGTGGGGCCCACCGGAGAGCCGGTTCGGAGGGCCGGAACCAACGGACCGGAGCGGACCTCCGGAAAGTGGGACAAGCGGAGCCTGATCACCTCCATAATACAGCTGTTGCCTGTGTTATTCTCCTGTTTTGTGCCGGTCTGTCTCCGAGTCCACTTCTGGCTTCCAGAAGGCTACTAGAGACAGGTAATTAACTCATCCGGTGCGCCCTTTTTAAGTGAACCTGTCGATTGTCTATCTGCCTCCTGTATTCATTTATGTGTGTGTGTTTATTATACCTTTAAAAATATGTTTGCTTGACTACCTAGCGGGCAGGGAACGCATTTTATATGTTTGCTTGACTGCCTAGCGGGCAGGGAACGCATTTTATATGTTTGCTTGACTGCCTAGCGGGCAGGGAACGCATTTTATATGTTTGCTTGACTGCCTAGCGGGCAGGGAACACATTTTATATGTTTGCTTGACTGTCTAGCGGGCAGGGAACGCATTTTATATGTTTGCTTGACTGCCTAGCGGGCAGGGAACGCATTTTATATGTTTGCTTGACTGCCTAGCGGGCAGGGAACGCATTTTATATGTTTGCTTGACTGCCTAGCGGGCAGGGAACGCATTTTATATGTTTGCTTGACTGCCTAGCGGGCAGGGAACGCATTTCAGCCGGTGGGGCTGGGTTTTTATGTTAGCTTGACTGCCTAGCGGGCAGGGAACGCATTTCAGCCGGTGGGGCTGGGTTTTTATGTTAGCTTGACTGCCTAGCGGGCAGGGAACGCATTTCAGCCGGTGGGGCTGGGTTTTTATGTTAGCTTGACTGCCTAGCGGGCAGGGAACGCATTGCAGCCGGTGGGGCTGGGATTTTTGTTTGATTATTGCAGTATTTCTTTGGTACCAGTGTTTTACCGGGACCAGCCTGGTGGGTGAAGGCTGGGGATTGTTATACCCTGAATATCCGACACCGGTGGTGTTAACATGTACATGGCTATTTTGCTCTCTATCATTCTGTGGTTTCTGTTTAATTGTTGTTACAGTGTGGGTACCCTTGGTGTGTGTGTGTGTGTCATGTGGTTAGTTCTGGATTCCGGAGTTTACGCTCATTTGTATGTTTGTGATTTTTGCAAATGTCTTCTCATTAGCGCAGCCACGTTCACCTTCTCCTTTGTTCTTTATCTTTCCTGTGCCTGTTGCCCAGAGCTGTGTTAGTCACCCACGCTCATTCGCTCCCGTCCGTGACCACCACCCCGGGTGGGCGGATCTCCGTGACTGGTCTACGTTTGGGGAAGACGCACGGGGCTCAAGTTCTCGTGGCAGTCGAGCACTGTAGACATTCTTTTTCCCTTGTACTTACTATACTTCTTTGTCTTCCACGTGTGGCACGCTTTGATTACTCAAAAATGGGACAGGAACACGCTAGACCTGCTAAGGGCTTGCTAGCTTGTGACATTGTGAAAGAAAGGGCAGGGGAAGATGCAATGTTGAAACTTAAAAAGATTGCTAAGGTGTGTGGTTTCCAGATGTTGCCCAGTGGGAGATTACAACCTGAGTTTTGGAGGAAGCTACTCATAGACAAGGAAGGGTTGTTGTTGGATAATGGACTTACGAAAGTTGCAGAGGCTTGGTACCGGGTGGCTAGAGGTTTGAAACGGGAAGGATGGGTCGAGGAAGAACTAGAGTTTCAGGGGCATATTGTGTATGTTTATCACAGGAGTGTTCATAATGATGATGTTTCTATTGTTCCACGACCACCGCCCTATGATGGCGCCCGGAGCGCAACACTTAATTCCCGCCCTGCTTCTCCCGTCACGACACAGACCCCACCCTCTGGGGGTGTGTCTTCAGCTCCCACTCCCCTGTGCCCCGTACTCGGTGCGGATGGTGCTTACTATTATCCAGTGCCACTTCACTCGTTCCCTCCTACTCCCATGCCTCAACCTTCCTATGACCCAACCCCCTCCGTTAACCATCCTTCTGCCATGCCTGCCGAAGCCCCTCCGCCTTCATGTCCTTCGTTACCTCTCCCAGTGACTGTCCCCACTCCGGACCTTACCATGGCTTCCCTCACCTCACCCATTGAAGTCCCACCTTCCTCCTCCGCTTCCCTCTCAACCCCGAGTACCCCTTCCTTAGTAGCTTCCGTTCCCTCATCCTCTCCGTCTATCACACATCCAACTCCCCTACCCCATACCCTTTCTACCGGCCCTATTCCTCCGGATCTCTGTCTCCCCGCTGACCCAGGACCCCTCCCTCCCACGGCCGATTTGCCGTCCCTAATCTCTGCCCTCACCGCCCTGACCCAGCCCCCTGTTACCACCTCTCCTCCAGTGTTACCTCCTCCTCCCGAAGTCCCAGCCCCCTCTACCTCGTTATCCCTCCCTCCCACGGCCGATTTGCCGTCCCTAATCTCTGCCCTCACCGCCCTGACCCAGCCCCCTGTTACCACCTCTCCTCCAGTGTTACCTCCTCCTCCCGAAGTCCCAGCCCCCTCTACCTCGTTATCCCTCCCTCCCACGGCCGATTTGCCGTCCCTAATCTCTGCCCTCACCGCCCTGACCCAGCCCCCTGTTACCACCTCTCCTCCAGTGTTACCTCCTCCTCCCGAAGTCCCAGCCCCCTCTACCTCGTTATCCCTCCCTCCCACGGCCGATTTGCCGTCCCAACCCTCCGCCCAAGTTGCTCTGCCACAGCCCCTTGTTCCTATCCCTCCAACCCCTTCCCCGGCAACCCTTGACGCACCTATGTCCAATGACCTGTCTACTTCAATATCCGCCCTTTTCACTGCAGTCACTTCCCTGGTTAACTCCGCGATCCCAGCATTGCCTCCCATCGATATACCTCCTCCTCCTCCTCCTCCCCCCGAGCCTTCGACCCCTCCCTTGTCTCCCGTTAATCTCCTCGAGCCTTCCGATCCAATCTCTGCTCTTGCACATGTCCTAAACACCCACCTCTCACGGCCAGCCCCGCCGTCCCCCATGATGGCCCCTTCCACGGCTTTAGTTCCCCGTGCCCCTTCCGCCAGCACCAGTTACCCAATCATGGTGGTTGGGTCCGAGGTGTCTGCGACTTCGGACCAGCCCTATGCGATGGGTGCCTCCCCCCAAGCCTCGGGTTTCCACCCAATTACCTCTCCTATCACCCCCTTCCCAGTTGCCCCCGCTACAGCTACCCCTGAGGCTACTCTTCACCGTGGTCCAATAGTGCCCGAGGAGGTCGTTGTGGTGGACCAGAGCCCACCCCATCTGGGGGGGGAAAGGCTTCCCCAACGGCACTCGATTCCCCAGGGGTATACTCAGATCAGTCATGGTGCGGATGGTGCACCACCTATGTACGTTACTTTTAACCCTTCCCAAGCCGCTACCCTTGTAACCTCACTCCCTGATCCTGAGAAACACCCCATGCCCTTTTTCCGCAGGATGGCTCAGATCCGCAAGACATATTCCGCTGCATGGCGGGATCTTATTAGTTTATGTGAAATTAAGGCTGGAGATGCATACTGGCCAATCATGGAACGGAGCTTTAGTGATGCTCCACTTACTTCTGATACTGATTACCGTTCTGGTGAAACTTTCTGTGAACAACTTCGCGCCTGGGCGCAGGATAAACTAGCTGATCAGGCTACTTGCATTAATGACATAATACAGGACAAACTTGAGACCGTTGAGAAGTACCACTCTAGGTTGACTCAGACATTCTCGGACTTAGGGTTCAGCACTTACAACAAGGCACACACCCAGATGCTCTCTGCAGCTTTTGTGGCAGGATTGAGAGAACATATTCGTAAGGGGTTGATTTTAGCTCGCCCTGAGTATAGAATTATTCCACTAGACACCCTTTTGTTGGTAGCCAAGGGCTTAGAATCTGTTTTACAACCCACACAGCGCAGGGCTAGCCCACTGATGTACACCACCTCCACACCTATCGCTAGTTCTAATCAAGTTCCTCAGGTGTTCCCCCAACAGTACACCCAATCACCCCAGACACTGCCTGCACCAATCCCTTTCCCCCGGGACCGGACCATTATGACAATCCGGACCTGTTTTAATTGTAATCAGCCAGGCCACTTTAGAAGAGATTGCCCACAGCCTAGAGTGTTCCGCCAGCCAACTCCCCGGTACCAAGGTCCCCATGTCACTGGCTACAACTACCCTTCCCCTGGTTACCTTCCCGCCCTTCCCCATCCACAGTTGCCTCAGCTTCCCCCTCCTCCCCCTCCTCCTCCTCCTCCTCCTCCTCCTGAATACTCTCAAGCTCGGCTCCCTGTATCAGAAGCTCGTGCATATCCTTCACCCTCTGCAGAAGGGTTTGATAATGATGATTTCCAAGACGGTCAGCCCCGTCATACCCTCCGCCCATCTCGTCCCCCCATGCATTCTGCTAACCCCCCTTCTACTTCCCGCCGGTACCAGGGTCCAGACCAGGCCCATTTAGATTTATTACAATAGGTAACCGGCAAGCCTGTGTCAGCAACCCCTGCCATGGCAGTGTCTGCGGGGGATGGGGGGGGCCCTCTAGCTACTGTAGTTCTCCCTGTCGAGGGCCACCCCACCACTTTCTTAGTTGACACAGGTGCAGCCCGTAGTGTCCTTAGGGAACAAGACCTGCCTGACACTTCTTTCTTGTCTGACACTGATGTTTCCTGTGTTGGGGTGGATGGTACCCCATGCAGTAACCCCCTTACTAAGCTTCTACACGTAGGTTCCCACATCCTCTCACGCTTTGTTGTTTCCTCTACCTGCCCCATTAACCTCCTAGGTGCCGATGTTCTCTCTCGGCTCCAGGCCTCCATTACCTTCACTGCAGATGGGCAGATTGAATTGACAACTCCCTTATCACAAAAGGATACCTCTGTCCTCTGTTCACTCCCTATTTTGTTAAACCTAACTGACAATACAGGGGATGCACGGGTCCCACAAACCCCCAGTGTTCTGGATCGTATCCCTCAAGAACTTTGGTCCACTGGCCCGGATGATATTGGTCGTTTACATGTGCCCCCGGTCTTAGTTCAGCTCCTGCCTGGGGCACTGCCTCCTCGCAGGCCACAGTATCCTCTGAAGCCTGCACAAGCTGAAGCCATTACCAGACAAGTTGAAAGTCTCCTTGCCAAAGGTGCCCTCATCAAGTGTTCATCTCCATGTAATACTCCACTGTTTCCTGTTAAAAAGAGAACTGTTAAAGGTCAACCTGACCAGTACCGCATGGTGCAAGATCTCCGTGCTGTGAATGATGTGACCATCAAAGACACTGCAATTGTTCCTAACCCCCACACCCTCTTATCCCAAGTCCCATCAACTTCAACAATATTCACCGTGGTGGATCTCGCTAATGCCTTCTTTAGTGTCCCCCTTGACCCTTCCTGTCGGTTTCTCTTTGCCTTCACCCATGAAGGACAGCAATACACCTGGACTGTCATGCCTCAGGGGGCTCAGAACTCCCCCACACAGTTTGCTCACGCCATGTCACTGGTACTGGATCCTTGGCAGAAATCTCATTTGGATGTCGTCCTGCTTCAATATGTTGATGATCTCCTTCTCTGTGCTCCTGATTTGCCCATTGCAGAGCGTGATTCAGAAGATCTCCTATGTTTCCTTGCTGCAGCTGGATGCAAAGCCTCAAAATCCAAGTTACAATGGTGCCGGCCCTCTGTGGTCTTCTTGGGACACTGCCTTTCCCATGGCACCAAACATCTAACCTCCCAATGTGTACAAGCCATTCTGCATCTTCCACTACCTGCTAATCACCAGGCTCTCCATGCTTTTCTGGGCCTTATCACGTATTGCAGGTCCTGGATACCTGAAGCATCAAAGCTCATGCAGCCACTCTATGATGCCCTCAGGAGTGAGCCCTTTCATCTTACAGAAGAATCTATCACCTGTTTCCATACTCTGAAAAGAGCTATTGCTTCTGCACCTGCCTTGGGCCTGCCCAACTACCGACTTCCCTTCCACCTGTTTGTCTCAGAAAAATCAGGACATGCTTCCGGAGTCCTCACCCAGAAACATGGATCTAGACAACGCCCTATTGGCTATTTTTCCTGCATGCTTGACCCTGTTGCAAGGGGAAGCCCCTCTTGCCTCCGAGCGGTGTTTGCCGCCAGCGCTCTCCTGGACAAGACCAATGACTTTGTTCTTGGCCATCACCTCACAGTGCTGGCCCCTCACGACATTACTGCAATCCTACAGCAAGTTCGACCTAAACACCTTTCTTCCCAACGTCACCTTCGCCTACAGACATCCTTACTCCTACCTGATAATGTGAAACTCCAGAGATGCCTTTCCCTGAACCCAGCCACTCTTCTGCCACTTCCCAAGGGGGGAATTGTGCATCACTGGTACAGCCTGGATATCAACCCAGATGTTCGAGCAGATTTACAGTTGCCCGTGTTCACACCTCCCCCTGATGAACAATCAGAGGCCCCACTCCACTGTGTCTTGTGGTTTAGGGACGAACCAAGTCCTGATGTGAACTATGAGGAAGAACTATTTCAGCTCAAAGAAATTCAAATTACCCTGACTGACTTATTTTGGGACTCTACAGGTACCATGCTCATTTTGGTTCACCTTCCAGATAATGTAGCACACTTCTACCACCATTGGGAAACAGCTATCCCACACATATCTCTCACCGAATCCCACAACACCTTATGGGAGAACCTAGGCCCGATGGCCAAAACTTGGAACCAAATGACTCAAGAACAACTGACTTCTACGGGAATAAATAAAAAGACCATTAACTACTGCACAACAGGATACTCCAGGTACCACACAGAGGCCTGTGAGGACCCACCCACCATAGACTGCAACCTCATCGATATTCCCCATGACTGTTTTGAACAAATGAAAATGGAAACTACACACCTACCAACTGTTTATGAAGCTGCATTACTCAACCCGGATCAAACACTATTTGTGGATGGCTCAAGGTTTGCTGATGAACAAGGACAATACCACACTGGATATGCAGTCACCACAGGATGTCAAATATTACAAGCAGCTGCCCTACAACCAACTAAGTCTGCCCAAGAGGCCGAGTTAACAGCCTTGACTGTGGCCTGCAAACTGTCCGAAGGCCTACGTGTCAACATTTATACGGATTCAAGATATGCCCTGGGAGTGGCACACGATTTTGGCTTAATCTGGAAGACCAGAGGATTTCTTACAGCCACCGGTACCCCAGTAAAACATGGGGCAGCCATTGCAGAACTGATGGACGCATTGGAACTCCCAGCAGAAGTGGCAGTATTGAAAGTAAAAGCTCATGGAAGATTAGACACAGAAGAAGCACGTGGCAACAACCTAGCTGATCAGGCAGCCAAAGAGGCAGCACGACAAGGATGGGAAGTGGACAGAAGAGTGGCCACAGATACATTACCCATTTACACTATGCAAACATTGCCTACAGATCTCAGGCTGCTGAAGGAACAACAAGCTGCCGCCACTTCTCAGGAGAAACAAAGTTGGAAGAACAAAGGAGCAATACTCCGTGATGAAGTTTACACCATTAATCTCAAGTTCTGCCTACCTAGAAGTATGTACCCAGCGGTGGTCCAATGGGCCCATGGGCCAGCACACCTGTCAAAGCTCCTGATGAACTCACTGATTGACAAGTATTTTGAAGCACCAGGCATCACTACCTTAACACAGAATTACTGCAAATCTTGTACTATATGTGCTAAGTGCAATCCTGGAAAGGTCATAAAGACTGCACCTAATCATCTAGCCAAGCCACATTACCCCTTCCAGAGGATTCAGATTGACCACATTCAAATGCCAAAGAGCGGACGTCATGAATATGCACTTGTTATAGTGGACATGTTTTCAGGATGGCCAGAGGCCTTCCCAGTGACTAATCTCACCGCGAGGACTACAGCCAAGTACCTTTTGACAGAAATTGTTTGCCGCTGCGGGGTTCCAGAAGTAATTGAAAGTGACCAAGGGACCTCCTTCACTGCCTCGCTAACACGGGAAGTCTGGTCAGCACTGGGGGTGACCCTTGCATTCCACACACCATATCACCCACAGAGTAGTGGTAAGGTAGAGCGCATGAATGGCACTTTGAAAGCCAGAATGCTCAAAATGTCACAAGAAACTAACATGCCCTGGCCCGAGAGTCTCCCACTAGCGTTATTCAGTGTAAGGTACACTCCCAGAGGAAAATACAGTTTGTCACCTTATGAGATTTTGTTTGGTACAGCACCCAGGTTAGGTTGCTACTTTCCCCAACAGCTTCAGATTCAGTCAGACGCTATGGTAGACTATGTGACTGCCCTTTCACATGCCTTGACCAAGATACATGCCCAAGTGTTTTCTTCTATTCCAGATCCTGAGTCGAATACAGGTACACACAGGCTGCTTCCGGGTGACTGGGTTATGGTTAAGAAGTTCCTCAGGAAACACACCCTAGAACCGAGATTTGATGGTCCTTATCAAGTGCTCCTGATTACAGCAACATCAGTTAAACTAGCTGGAAAAAGTTCCTGGATACACGCTTCACATTGCAAAAAAGTGCCTGCTCCGGAAGAAGCTGATCTTGTTGAAACATGAATTTATTATGTGTCTTGTGTTTTCTTATATTGTTGCATTTTGCCTGGGCCCAACAAGTGGCCATAACCAAAGATAATCATGTTTACACTTTCTGGTACAATTCTTCTGATACTGATGTAGCTACATACACCTTTGATTACTGTGACATAGTTACCTGTACATTCCCACAGACACAACATGCAGCCATATACAAAGACATACCTAACAAAAAGGACCCATACATTTGTGTGACTGGAGGAGCTTGGGGACACCACTGTAGTTCATGGAAAGCTGCCGGGTGGAATACAGGTAGACCATGGGGCTACAGACCTCAGGTTGCACTAGACAGACTTGACAAAGACGGGAAGCCCCTACTTTCTAGAATGACTCTGAGTAAACCCACAGGGTCGACTCCCATTAAACTTACCCTGAATATAGAACACCCTAGTCCAAGGGACGCGGGGGAATATGTGATGGGGATGTACTGGAAGGGAGGTGGCTCACACAATGCACTGGGGACATTCTACCTACAAGACATGCTCACCTCCCCAGACTGGGTAGGGACCACTCACATGATCGTCAACCCATTAAAACCACATATTAAGACACTACATGACATGGTAGCTATAGCCAACCCCACCTTTGAAGACACTATGGCAGTGGAAACTGGTTTTTCAGACACTAATTTGTGGCTAGAATGGATGAGGTATAATGCCAACTCACACAATAAGACCAATTGTTACGTGTGTGGAGGAGCCAGGCCCCATCTGGGAACAGTTCCTCTGAATTTGCCCCCTGAAGTAGAATCATGTGTTCTGAGCCTTTACACACAGTCCGTCACCAACTCCTCGACATGTGAATCGTGGAAGAGAATTTACCCGATCACTCACGGACATGTAAAACCACCTGATGGAGTCACCATCTACCCAGGTAATTACACATGTTATACAATATCTAAAAACACCGGTTTGTATCTGGGCAAATTCCCATCAGGATATTGCTCAACTTACCATAATCCACCTGTATCACTGCTAATGAACCACACAAAGACAATCGGTGATATCTATTGGTTATGTGGGGATAAACAATTGAGGTCCCAATTAACTGGGCAATGGTGGGGGGAGTGTGCCCTAACTAAAGTCATAATGCCTATCCATATCATTCCAGATGGTGACCATAACACGTTAAACCTCACACATGTGCATTCTAGAACCAAACGAGAGACTCCTATTCGAGGGAGTTTCGACCCCCATGTGTATATTGATGCCATAGGTGTGCCAAGGGGGGTGCCTAATGAATTCAAAGCAAGAGATGAAGTGGCAGCAGGATTTGAGTCCCTAATTCCAATGATAACTGCTAACAAAAATGTCAATTGGATTAACTACATTTACTATAATCAACAGCGTTTTGTCAACTACACTAGGGATGCCCTACAGGGCCTGGCAGAGCAATTACAAGCCACTACCCAAATGACATTTCAGAACAGAATGGCCCTAGATATGATTTTAGCTGAGAAAGGGGGTGTATGTAAAATCCTCCCTGAGACCATGACATGCTGCACATACATTCCAGACAACACTGGGCCCAATGGTAAGGTGACTATGGCCATAGAGAAGCTAGATAGTCTTGCAGACGAGCTAAAGAAAAATTCAGGAGTCATTGACACTTGGGACAGATGGTTTGGATGGATGAATGGTTGGCAAAGGACCCTCTTCCAGGTGGGGGCAGCTGTTCTCATAATGATCGTCATTTTCTTATTTCTGACCTGTTGCATATTCCCCTGCATACAGAAGTATCTACAGAAAGCGGTAGACAAGACTATAGATGACGTGACCCCTACTTTCATACACCAAGACATCACAGACCTCGAAGATGATACTCCACATACACCCCTTCAATCACATCAGTTCAAACAGACAACTGCTTTCCTGTAGGGACAGTATAGGGAAAGCGTCTGTCTTAACTGGCAAGTCTCACGTGTGGAGATGTAGTGGACTAGCCACTGCGGGTTACCCGCGGAGTGAAGTGTTCGATGCTAGTTAAGGCAGATAGGTTGCAGGCAACTAGGGACATATTAGGGACAGTAGCAGTTGTTATGGTAAATAGCCATTTTAGGGGGGACTGTTGTGGAAATAAGGTCTACACATATTTCCTAGTTAGTGAAAAATGTCTATTTACTCATTTCACGATATATACATATATAGCTAAGCACACACACGTTATAATTAAGATGGCTGCTGGAAGCTTCTAGCTCCTTCCCCCTCCCCTCCCTTTCTCCTTCCTAACATCGACTAACTACCTCGTGCATCAAGATGGCGCCGGTAAACCGTGGGAGACCCTCATGGCCCCGGTGACATCACCTACAGTAGGCAGAGCATTGAAGCAACCACTTAACACCTAACCAATAATTGATGTATTATTCCATGTTATCTCTGACAATGCTTATGATGTAATTTTGCTTTAAAAGGGACTTGCCGTCCCCTCTGAATAAACTTTCCTCAAGTTATTCAACAACCTGGAACCTGTGTCTGGTGTGAATTACTTCAGGGAGCGTGCACGCATTGTTTCATTGATTTGGCCAGGGGCAGATACACAAAGAAATAATCAATACTTTAATTGATTTTTCCATTTCAATAGTCAAAAAAGAATAACAAGAGATATAGGTGATTTTTACTGATTACTTTAATGGTCCAATTGCCATATTAGCAGCAGCTACCCTTTAAATTAACTCCAGCTTTGTCATACCTTTAAGTATTCTTATTGACTCTACCACGTAAATGTGTAAAATCAAGACACCTCTAATCACCTCTAGAAATGCAAACATGGATAGCAGTGTGTTAATGCAGGTCCAGAGCATTGAAGGGCAGAACAGAATAACTCTGACAGAGATAAGTGTGAGATCAGGCAGCACAGAGAGGACATTTAAAGCAGCTATAAAGTTATTGAACTTAAATTTGAAATAATCATTTAGGGTTAGCCCCTGTGTCAAAATGAGTCTGCCAGTCTATTCGAAACAGACATATATTGTGTCTATTAAAAAGAACATGGCGGGGTTCTGGACAGGAAAGTCTCCAACTATGGCGAATTCTTCATTCAGGTGACTTTATATTTCAGATGAAGCATCATAAATCACTGTTCTTTTCTTCTGTCCTCTCTTCTTAAACTTAATTTTCATCCTTCTCTGCCAATCCATTTTTAGATTGACATATTGATACTGCCACACCGAATTCTAAAAGAACAAAAAAAAAAATCAAAGAACAAAAAATGTTTTAAGAATACCGTAATTCTATAAGGAAGTATGATTCCAATCTGTTAGAAAAACTTCCCAAATTATGTATCTACAGCAATCACTATTAAAGTTTATGGGAATTTTTGTAGATAATAAATTCAGAATGTTTTTCTAATAGATTGGAATCTTTTAGAAAGCTTATAAAATTGAGGCCAATGGTTGAACATGACTCTCTTGATCTCAACTTGTTTGTTATACATTTTAGGCTTACAGATGTCTTTCATTACAAACTTCAAGTCGTCTAAATTAGGGGACATTGGGTTATTGTATCAATTTTCTTACTCCTAGCCAAAATTTAGCAGAACGACGAACCAAACAAATCACGCATTATACAAGCATGTTTGTTTTCATATATGATTCAGAATTCCACCAGTGACACCAAACAAATAGCTGATTGATGGGAAAACAGATGTTTAATGGATAGGCAGCAGTCACTGGGTGTTGATTTTATTCACAGATCAAGTGAGAAGTGACCAATAGAGGGGGGGTGGGGAAAGAGGAGCAGTAAAAATTACTAGATTTACACATTTAATACATATATGATATAGAAATAATTTATTTTTTTTACCGCTCCTCCTCTTTTTCACTCGGTTGGTTACTTTTTCTCACTTGATCTGTAGACAAAATACACCTATCATAATATCTATATAATGTATACATTTTTAAATACACTTATTGGCTCATTTTTGGATCCTTTTGATTCATTTGATTCATTTTCTCAAATCTCTTTTGTTAACAGAATTTGAACAAGCCAAACAACCATATTGCTGAAATTTGGCCGTCCCCCACCCCACAATTTTCAATTTTGGATGAGGTGGTTTGGCCCAAAAAAATTTTTCTTCATATGCAAGTTTTATACATTTCCATGGTGAAGTTGTGCAATCTTAATAATAATAATTATGATTCTCATGACAATACTGAAGACACTGACGGTGTGATAAATTGATAATGGTGAAGGTGACTATCCTTGCTGAATATTGCCATGCTAAGTATTAGAATATTTTATTATGCAGGATTTTGTATGGTGAAAAATTAAACAATACAAGCTATTAGTAACATCATATTTATTAGTATGATAAGGCAGGACCACAAAAAAGGTTCTAGAAGCTGAGCAAGCCACACTATATTATTTGCCCACACTATGCAAGGAATTGGAGGAACAATTTACCCCTCCTGATTAAATGATGGTGCTTCAGAGATGATATCTCATTTAATTTTAGGAATGTATATTGCATGTTAGTGCTTAGTTTAAAACAAACTTATAGAAGCATTTTGATTAATTTCTTTTAGCATTTCTGAACTGATATGGGCAAAATAGCTGTTTCACTTGGGATTGTAATAGTTAAATACAATGTTGATTGAAGAAGATAGTCACTATAAGGTCTTGATACATATTGTCTGTATTGATGTGTTCTAATCTCTCATCCCGTAGACACAAAGTTCCAGTGCTACAGACAGATGGGGCAGCCAGTAATGCCAATCTTTCACAGTGAATAGGCAAAAGGAGTTACATATGTAAAATAATCCAATAGAATCTCCCTTCTAATTTGCTTTTACAATTTTGCATCGATATTGTCTTTACTGCGTAATATACATGGTGCAGATGTATAATTAACCAAGTGAATGCAAATGTGCTGTGTAAATGTCATGTGCGTAGGTAGAGGGTACTGGTAGAGGGTACTGTGTATGGTAAGAAACAAAAGGAGAAAGCCCACATTATCTATTCCCCCTCACCTCCGTCTCTTTTTCTTACCCAAAATTAATGAAACCACAGATGTACTTGGTGACAAAATAGGCCACAGCTTTATTAAATAATATATATCCCCCCTCATCCCAACCACCACACAGGCCTTTTCCCGGGCCTTATATTAATGTAATGCTAACCACTAGCCGATCATTGGCTCAGTGGGCACGTCAGTTAACATATACCAGTACCCGAGGTTAGGACAGGGATCAGCCCCAACCATACAATTTTCCACGGACTGCTGGTCTAACCCACGGTAAGCAAGGTCAATTACCGCCATGCTGTGACAAGACAAAATAAGAAACAGAAAAACCAACAAACAACCACAGAGGATGGAAGGGGGTGGGGCAGAAAGCTTTTACCAAGCTAGTTAATTAAGATGGTTGCTTGACCTCCAAAATGCTCTCCTATTTATACCACTAATGCCTCTTTTACCTTAACCTCCACTTCCCTACTATTACACTCCCCTCACTCTCACGTGTCCCTTTTCTGTCTAGGCCTTATCTGACTCCTCAGGGTCTAATACTTTGACCAACATACCGGTATTTTATTAAGCTATACATTGCTCAGCAAATATTTATGGCTACAAATCAAATTAGCAAAAAAAGAGATGTCAAAAGGTACGCATAGTTACAGCACCATATAGTTAGTTCATTTTGCAAAACATGTTACATGTTAGACAACTCTTAATTATGATCTTTTTCTTGCTATTTGGGAAGATTACACTGTAACATTCCTGGACTGGCCACCAGGCAAACTGGACAAAGTGTGGATCATGGGACAATGCCAACATGTGAACCTTGCAGTATGCCTTAAAAAGGCAATAGGCATTTAAGTTCCATGTGCAAAAAAACTTCATAGCACATATTTTATTAAACCTAAAACAAAGAGATTAGAAATCTTTTAAAGCTGTAAAAACTCACAGTAATTTGTGGTTTGTGGCATTAATGTGCATAGAGGTATAACGCAGAGCTCCACAGCTATAAAACGCAGACTAAACAAACACAAACTGAGTACACAACCGAGCACTGCAAATGTTTGTGCCCTTCATTTTCCATAATACTCAGTCTACTAAATGAATGAGCATCTTGGGAATGCAGTCCACAAAGACCTATTTTGTCCAAAAAAAACATCTAACTGCCTCTCTCTATGACAAGTCTATGTCATTGCCCCTAGCATGTGACTGTATACAGTTGTGATTTTTGTAATTTGGGGAAATTTTCCAACTTGGCTATAGTCAAAGTTTGGCTGTGTCTACATTTCTTAATCAGCTTTTGATTCACTAAAATATTCACTACAATATATTTTTCTGAAATCTGTAAATATGAACCTGTGTGTAATATCTGTATGCTCCTGGATATATTGGAAGGTTACTTGGTATGCGGATTTTTCAGGGTGAGTAGGAGTGAGTGACTAGGTGAGTGTATGCAAATTGGTGAAAGTGAGTAACAAGGTATAGAGCTGTATGGTTAATATAACTAGACTTGAGTATGTGATTACACAAGTGAGTGACTAACTGGCTGGTTGGATAGAAGTATGACTGGGTGAGGGTCTTAGCTGAATGGGAATGTCTGACTAGGTGGGTGCAGTAGGTGGCATGACATGTGTCAATGTGGAATGTATGAGTATGATAGAGTGGATAGGTGGTAAATGGGAGGTGAGGTGCCAGCATATGTGACAGGATTTTTGGTGTAAATGAATTGGAGTTAAGGTTATGGATATGTGGGGGCTGCTATTAAATTTGGGTCTTGAGTGACAGGGCAGGGATTGACTGACAGTGATGGTGTAAATAAAGGTGATGTAAAGTGGGGTTTAAATTACATAAAAAGGACCCAGCACATGCTCCTTATATCTTTGTCCCTTAATTGATTGACCAAGGCATGCAGTAGTGTTTGACTGGTAACATTAGTGTCTGTGCTTTGAGATGTTGCTGTACACTTTGATGAAATAAATAGAGGTGCACAGATACAAGAGAAATGTGCTAGGGTACTTTTGATTTATTTGGATTTGCACTGGCTCTTGGGCGAAAGCTGGACTTCTGTGGTTAAGTATTGCTCCATTATTTGTTTGCTCAAATAGCCTAAATACCAACCAAATTTGTGTAAACTGGAAAAAATGAATAAAAATAAAACAAGTCCTCCCTGACACATTGAAGTAAACACATACACACAACATTTGCATACAAACCCTCCTCCTGAAAAAAAATATGCTTAGTATGACAGACACATAGTCAGCACACTCAAGCATACATTTACACCACTCACATTCATACATGCAAACAAATACATGTGAGAAGCAGTGGACTGTGTCAGACTTTATACTTCCCAACTCAAATAAAGATGTTGCAAGGAAAGCTGTCCCATGTTATACCCATGCTTCTGCATTATGCTTACTTTTTATAAAAGAAAATTAAAAATTAAAAAAACACATTTGTGCTGCAGCTCCCTACCTGCAGAAGTTTGAGTGTCTATGTTTCCAGAGGAAGTTCCTTACTCACCACTGCACAGTCTTGATGACTTGTAATGTCACGCGGTAGGCATAGGTAAGTTCATTTGCCAGGATCACTTAAACTGAGCCACTGCCTGCATCACAGAGATGGGGGGAGAAGAGACAGTGCTCTGTGATGCAGGCAGAGGCTTGTTACCCTTCAACTGAAAGCAGGGAGAATAAAGGCAACGGCAGCATTTTGCTGCTATAGACCATGCAGTCTAGCCAGAGAAGCAGGGCTTGAAGCTGGTGGTTGCAAGAAGAGGGGTGGAGAGCCGAAGGCGGGGATCGAAGGACACACTGCTCTCATCAATCTGATTGGCATTTCCATCATTAGTACAGCAGAGCACAAGCCAAAAAAGCTACAGTAACTTACCTGAGTTGAATTTAACATGGCTGACCCAATGCAACAACTTTGTGGAAAATTGAATATATGGCATTGGAGGTTGCCCTGGGTTTCTTAGGAGTTGAGTACTCCTTCTCCCCATTGTAACCTACTGCTGTCCCTGGTGTCATGATTCCCAGATTGAACGCCCCAAAATCCAGCCCCGGGTGGGGAGATCAAATATCTATCTCACTGTTACAGGACACCTTAATGCAGGAGAGTGAGGACCTGAGAGGCTCTAGTCTGAAGTAGTCTCCCTGCGAACTCCAGCTGTTAGTAGTGTTGATGTTGGCTATAGCTATAGGCTAAATTATAAATTGCTGCAGCCCCTGCACACACTACATCCCCTATACACACATACTACACCACAAACACAACACAACTGAAAACAACCTATCTACACCTATTAGGCAAACATCACACTGCAAACAACTTACTTATCATTTAATCCCACAAGCAGCCTTCAAATGCATGCTCAGTATTCTTTACTGGCCCTTGTGTTCTCTGGCATTCCACATTTGGAAATACCAGACTGAAGTCATAAGCAAACAGAGCAGAAGCATGTCGTTTTAATTATCTTGCACTGTATAGAACAAACAAAGAGCCCTTTTCATGCAAGGGCTCTTCAGCGGGGCTCTGCAGATGACACTGAATTTCATTGAAGATGGCCCTGGATGGCACTGAACTCACATGCTCACTTTGGGTGGGTGTGCTAGTCATTGGTGATGACACAACACACCCGCTCAATAGCCCCACCCCTTGCCACTGGGCTGCTCTGATTAAAAAATGTCAGGTCATATTTTTTTCTTCCACACGGCCCTGCCACGTAAGTTTCGGGACAAAGATAATAAGCAACAGAAAATGCAATATTCAGATATGTAAAATATGTAAAGTCAAAGATGTCATTCCAAAACAGAGGGAATGCAGTGTTTATTTCATAGTCCAATATGATTTTTTTTTAACTTCATTTGAAAGTGGCAAGTTCTAATTATGCAAGAGAAAATTACATGCTACTACTTTCCTGGACATATATTACGGAATGGACGTGGCTAGACTGCGCTATTACAAATTATGCATTTTCTCACATTTTAATCTCTGAAATATCTTGATTAAAAAGCAAGAAAAAAAATAATTTAACTTCTTGTGGAATCTTTGGGGATGGGTTTTTAAATCATTAAATAGCTGTCATTTTTCTTGCTCTGCATCAATTATTGTGGCCCGGTTTCACTTACTACACTCTGTATAATGAGTCCCTGGAGCATATTTCATTGCAAGAGAATGAACGCATTCTTCACTTGCGGTCAGTGGGATGTTGTTAATTTGAAATCACTTAAACTATTATATCTGTCAAGCATGGTTATTTTTTTTTTTCAATTCACATTGTAGCTTAGAATGCATGTCTGTTCCTGGGTCAGATTGGCAGATTAATTCCTCAATTCCACTGAAATAACTGAATTAAAATTATACATTCAACAATAAATTGTAGTAGAAAAAAAAAATCTATTATCTAAAAACAGTGCATTCTTTTCAATAAAAACATAAATAAATAATAAAAAAGAAATATATATATATATTAACACATTGGAAACTAAAGAATGCAGGTCTCTGAGAGAATAGGTTTTTGGGTTCTCTCCTTGTGGGGTCCACAACATGTTGGGATTTTATCATCGTAAGTTTATTCTTTCACCAGCCTTCCATCTGCGAGACCACTAGTAAACTTGTTATTTTTTCTATTTGTATGGCTGACATAAAAATGAAGGAGATTAAGACTTAAACCCATACATTTATTAATGAATGCACATAACGTAGGATTTTTCCATAGGATGTGAATTATAATTTAAATATTGAATAAGTGCAATCCACTCATGTTTCGGTGGGCTTTCCTATTGTTAGGAGTTAATCATTCTCACCAAGTAGTCTATATTTAGTATGTTAAAACACACTATGAAACATGTTTTACCTGTGTGACCGACTCTCCATAGATTATTATTAATCTTTTTCATTCAACAGCATGCTATAAATTTCAAATGATCGTTTTAGATATGATGGCCTTGCAGTTCTTACTAGTGACCGTAGAAGCAGTAAAGAATTGATATTCAGATAAGAATGTATATTTTCATCAATATGTTGACATAATATTTGTTAATACATGACGTTTTTGTTTAATTCATGTAGGAAATAGCAGGGTTTTAGCAGGGAATGACTCCTTGTCATGCTTAATCCTGGAATTGATCCTCCCAGCCCGTGCACACTTTGTACATCTTTGTTTGAATTGCTAATTCTAACTGAAAGTTTGTTATATTGTTCTGTTCTGTTTTTTTGTTTGTTCCTTAACATAATATATAGACTGGATTAGAAGTAGGCAACCTTCAGCTCACTATAATGCTGGCTAATAATCTGTGGAGAAGTAGTCCACAACACCTGGAATGCTGACGGTTGCCTACTCTCGCACTGTATAAAAACAGAACACAAACTAACAAGGTTAGAATCCAAGAGTAATAAGAAATCAGGGACAAACTGAACTTCAATCTACAACAATATACACATTTTACAATTCGAAGTACTGTCCAAGCTTTGAAACACACTCATCATAGATAATGAAAATTTTGTAGCTCCTGTTTGGTGGTTGCATTCTGCTCTATTCTCCTCCCTTTTTTATGTTGCAGTCCAACATTCTGACTGTTGTATACATTATGTACAATAGTTTAGTTTTTCTGAATGCTTCACAAAAAAAAAAATAAATAAATAAATCTGTAAGACTCTGGCTTCTAGAGAAATAAAAAGAAAATACAAAATACACTTTTAACTTTTTCTTCCTGACAATTACTGCTTAGTTACCCTAGAAGGTTTTATTTACTGATTTCTGGCATTTTGCAAATAATAAGCAACCTTTTAGAGACAAAAGGACATTATTGGTACTTTGTCTCTGTTCCAGTGGATTGTCAGTATAGGACCTATTTGAGTCATCGGGGGATTGTTCATTTTATACGCCCACTGAGCCATTAGCTTTGACATTTTAACATACTACATTGTTATATTGTGTTGCCTCTGCTTCCCCTTTCCTATATTTTATTTATTTATGCAACATGGTTCTAGATTCTACCCTATTATTTTTCAGGGTGGCTGAATTGACAAATTTAAGATGGTCTTAAGGATACATCTCATATATATTCTATTGCCCTAGTTCCTTTTATGTATCTTTACAATTTTTGTCGTTAGAACCAAAAGTCTCCATTTAATGTTGTTGGGTAAGCTTTCCAAATTTTCATATTTTTGGATAAATATTTAAAGTAATTTTGCACTTATTAAACTATAATTAATATATAAAATGTCATACTTTTTATAGTTTATCCAAAACTATGAACTTATTCATAAAACTAAACTAAAATCCAACAATATTAATTTGAGGACATAATTTGATGCTTTCTTCTATATGCGCATGTTGACAGTTTCTTTTTGTTAAGATACTATAGTGCATAGCAATTACTTTTGTTTGTATCTCAGCTTACTAAACAATGAATGGAAGTAAAGAATTGCAAGTAAATCATCAGAGAGATGTTTATTGATCAGCTTCTGGTCAGTACATTATCATACATACATAAATAAATAAAATAATTTATTATATTGTTGAGTTTATTATATTGTTGAATATCATGAAATTGATTTCTTTATTGCAAAACAATTGTCATTCATGATTCTTCACTCTCACAACATTATTGATAAATGCTCTTGAATATCTGTTGATATTCATCTGAACAGACACACATGGTGTGGGCTAGTTAATTATAGAGCCCCTTTGCACTATATTTTATTTAAATGGGCAACAAACAAACATCCCTGGTGTCCCAAGGCTTTCTAGACCTGGGACCATCTAAGAGATTGGGTGAGCTGGATAAATACTTCAAGTCTTATGTTTTAGCTCCAGACATGGATGACAACATGTTGCTGCCATATTTAGTCCCACTCAGACTTCTACTTGAGAGACTCCTATTTAAAAGAAAATCCTCCAAAATCCTCAAAAAACATTGCCTTCATGTTGGTCAGATTGGATAACTCATTCCAAGAAAAATTATTGTTGCTTCCTGCTGACATCTGCCATATTGGACATCGTATAGGCGAGTTAGAAGATGACAGAGAAACTATTCATGCAAGAATTCAATCTCTGGAACATCACCAAGGTGCCCAGTGATCCAGATTTACAAACCTCATGCACAATGTAGAGGAACTCAACAACAGCGGAAGACAAAGCAAATTAAGAATACAGGTCCTACCAGAGCCTCAAGCCAATTCAACACCATATTGCAGAGGCCAGCAGATACTCTAGTGGGTCTACACTGGAACATAGTGCAAAATGCCTTCCTACTGATTCCCCAAGAGATGTTATATGCAGAGTGCACTACTACACTCTCAAGGAGGAGATCATTCGACTATCCAAGTGCTCTTCAGCTATAAGTGCAGGCAGCAACAATCTACACATTTTTCCTAATCTTTCCTGTACAACACTACAAGGTAGAAGGGGTATTTGCCCTATTACATTACTGCTACAGGAAAGGAACATCCAATATAGAAGGGGATACACATTCTTCTTAATAGTGATCCAAAACAGTTCTCAAATAACCATCACTTCAAAGACAGATGTGTCAGTTCCTTCAGCTTTTAGTCCTCCTTACCATGGAGATGCCTGACTGGTATGATCCTAACCCACGAAGGTCTACTTCTTCTCTCCCCTATTGTCCTCTCCAGAAAGAGACATCTGGGAGAAAATGCCTAAAGTCTTCCAGCTATCTGCCTAACCCAGAGCGAGAGCTAGATTGGACTCATCTTCACCGTGAGCTTCTCTCACCATGTCAGGTCATATGTCATTTACCTCTTCTGTCAACCAATTGGCCAAGTGAGTATAGACTTACCTGATTTTTTCACTAATCTATATGGGGCCAGCTAAGAGTCCTAACAAACTCCTGAGACTGTGCATTTACCAATTTATCATGTGTATAATTTTAATAAGTTATGTGGTAAGCCAGTTCACAGTTATTTCCCCACGATTGGGGCAAAAATAGCAAATACATGTCAACAAATGAAACAAGAGCCTTTTTACAATATGTACTACATGAAACACCACCACAACATAAGCCTCTCACATTAATGCCATCTTTATACTGGGTCCCAACTGAGATTTCATTATGATACTATACTCTTTATGGGTCAAGCCCCCTGTATGGAGGGAGAGGGGTACATGGCTCTTCACCAACAGGTTAGACAACTGAAGAGTAATCATGGGTACCTTCCTCTTTGAATTCAATTGTGTTGTTTGTTTGTTTTTATCATATAAATTGAGCCCTCCTAACTGTTATCTTAGACTTCTAATCACCTCTTAATGTTGGTACCGATACTCAGTTGAGTCAGTTGAGGTCTCTGATCTAATTGTTTTCACTTATATACTTAGTCTAGATCAGGGGTAGGCAACTAGTGCCATGCACGGCACTCGAGGTGTCTTTGCATGGCACTTAAGGCTGCTAGAGCCAAACAGGCTCTGGCCTATCAGGAGTCCCATTAAATCTTCAGATATCTGCTAATCCGAAAAGGTGGTGAAGGACAATCCTCAATTTATGCATTGCAGCATATAGAGGAACTGATCTCAGATCACTTCCTTCCAGCACTTGTGAATAGGAATCCCCACTGTAGTAGACCAGCTTGCAGTTGCTGTTGCAGCTCCTGTCCTTGACATGTACCTGGCCAGCCTGGTATCCACTGGAACCCACCCACACTGCTAGATATACACAGAAATGCAGAATAACCCTCCCCTCATACAAATAATACAGACAGCCCACACACAAACATGCACACAATCCGCACAAATGAAAGACCACTAACAATCCACATACATGCACACAACCCCACATGCAATACCCCAAACAGCCTTCACACACTACCAAACACACACTGTGACATATCCATCCACACACACACACAATTCCACAAGCAGCCCCCATACACAGCCCACATTCATATGTATCATACACAATACCATAAACTACTCATGAACATATACAATATAATAGCTCATATACGCAGGGCCGTCTTTAACGCAGGGCAAACTGGCCAGCTGCACCGTGAGGCCTGCTGGCCTCAATTATTTCTAACCCTCTGGATGGTAATCCGCATACTAAGGAGGCCCACCGGGTGGCCCATGCACAAAGGACCACCCGGTGGGCTTCTGTCAGCAGGGGCCCAGTCACACGCTGAGGTGCTTTAACAGCGCGAGTGGGGCCCTTGCTTTTCGGCAGCAGGCTGGGAGGAAGTGACGGCCACGCATCACTTCCTCCTGCAAAGAGAGGAGCGCGCGGGAAAGAAGAGTAGGCAGATTGGAGGGGGGCTGGCCGAGAGCACTAGACCCCAACTCCCAACACCTTCAGCCACCAGCAAGAAAGGTAGGAAACTGGAGGGTGGGTTTTAAAGTGTATGTCTGTGTCAGTATGTCTGTCAGTGTATGTGTGTGTGTGTGTGTGTTAGTATGTCTGTGTGTGTGTGTCAGTATGTCTTTGTGTGTCAGTATATCTGTGTGTGTGTGTGTGTGTGTGTGTGTGTGTCAGCATGTCTGTATGTCAGCATGTCTGTGTGTGTGTCAGTATATCTCTGTGTGTGTGCGCATTTTAGTGTGTATATATATATATCTGTGTGTGTGTATGTGCATACATCTCAGCATTCACACACTAACACTACACACAAATACACCCCTGCATTCAAATTTCAACACTACCTACAAACACATGTCTGTGTTACACTCCAAAATTATATGTGAATACACCCCTGCATTCAAAAACCAACACTACACAAATACATGCTTGCAATCACGCCAACACCACATACAAACATATTCCATACAAAAACCTGTTTACATTCAAACACGCAAAAACTGCTTAGTGTTAAATACAGACCTGCAAACATGGGTAAATGGTAGAGCCCCAGCTGGCAATGCATTTCTAGGGTTGCACGACAGATGGGGATCTACCTTTTAATCACCCATGCAACAGGGAGACCCCCAAAAATTCTTGCACCTCTCTACTTTAGGTCCGCCACTGCGTTGAGGTGGAGGACGTGATTGTATGCCTGGGGAAGGGGGACAGGGTCCAGGGGGCCCCAAGCAAATGCTTTGCCCAGGGTCCAGTCACTATTAAAGACGGCCCTGCATATACGCACAAATACAACGATACAAAGCAATTACAGTAAAAATAATACAAGCAGAATACGGCAGCATACATCCCTCGATTGAAAAAAAAAAATAGGACCGGCACGCTACGGGACATCACAATCCTATATCGGCACAGTGCTGCTAAAAGGTTGCCTACCCCTGGTCTAGATCCTGACTCAGGAGTTATGAGATCTGTTTAGACATTAACATATCCATGAGAAACCATACCAGGCAAGAATACAAACCATCACTAAGCTCTAAATATATGACCAAATGTATATACTTTATTTTAAATGCTCAACTATTTTTATTTTATTTTAAGTTTAATCATTCTATTGTATTGCAGTCTTAAGTGTCTATTTGTATGTTGGTCACTAAGTTACAACCCATTAATGCAACACAATTGCAATGGCAGAAATCAGCAGAATTAGGCAATTGTGTAATTTAGACTATACTGAGACAGAAAAGTGGGATGTTGAAAATGTTTTATGATTCCATTCTTATGCATTATTTCCTACAATGTTATGGAACTTAATTATCTTGAAAATAGGGATATGGCCTTGTATTTGTCTACAGGCAGATATAGTTTTGATTCAGGAGACCCACCTTTAAAGGCCTAATGCACCTTAGCTAAAACACAACAAATGACCTCATATATTTTATTATAACTTCTCTCAAAGCAAGTTTTGAGGTGTAGCTATTTTGTTTTCAGCGCACAAGCCATTTACATGCCAACAGCAAGTTGCAGATGATTTTGTCAGACCTGATAGAATCATTCCCAATCCCTCTCATAAAATGTTTCCAACCTAACAAACACCAATGTGTTTCAACAATGCATGAGGTTAATCAACAGGTGCATTGGATGTGGGAAAGGAAATGGGACTCTCCATCATATTTGGTGGACATGTACAAAAGCGAGGAAATATTGGAGGGAGGCTAGGGAGATAGCTTATAGGGTAACTGGAGTTGACACACCACTCAACCCAGGAACGATTCTACTACATACATTCCCCACCTCCCTAACTAAATATAAACAATCCCTGTTATTTTTATTGCTAACAGCAGCTAAATCTGCAATAACAGGACAATGGAGAACTGCAGTTTCTCCTTCTAAATATAGAATGGTTTCATAAGATAGAATATTATAGTTCTTTGGATTATCACAATTATATAAAATTATGGAGTCCCTGGCTGAACTATCTACAAAGAGTGGTCAAGGAAGCAGGAACGTAACTCATGAGAGGGATCATGATCTTGGGATCCACAAAATATGCCAATGCCCTGAAATCCTCTGTAGGGAATTCCTCATAAATGTCTGCATATCTGCCAAGTTCGTACAGAGACTATGGCCTGTACACATGGATTCCACATGATTGTTATTCCTTTTGTTATTTGTATTGTTTTTATTTCTTTGTTAGTTTTACCTTTACTTTTCTTTTATAATCTCTGCTCACAGTAACAATTTATCTACACATACTGTGTCTTCCATACACAATACTGGAGAGAGTCACCAGGTACTAAATGCATCCATTACTTTTCCCCAGTCAAGTTCTCCAGACAGTCTTCATTGCAAAATGCCAAGACCGATGTTTAGATAAATAAGAAAAAAAAATGGGTTTAATAAATTGGGTTTAATTGATAATATCTATGATCAATTTCTTAAAATTCTGTAAAGTGCTGTGGATAACAGACATGATAGAAGAGACACTAGAGAGAATTACAATGTCACAGTAACCCCCCAAATCATCTGCACGTATATCATTAAAGCGGCACTGTCACCGTTTGGGGACTTTGACGAATTTGCAAATTTCCCCCGACTGTGACATCACTGCTGGGGTCTGAAAAAGGTAGGGTTTAATTACCTGAAACTGTCCCTCACGGCATGGCCATCCTGATCTGGCAGGCCCTCTTTAGCGCCGACATGACTCCCGTAGCATTAAAATCAATTGGATGATCCCACAAAACCGCGGGATTGACTCTTAAACTCTGCCCTCATTCTAAGAAAGTCAGGCGGAAAAGAAATACAGAGACAAAGTAGTCCCTATATATCTCTTGACTGGGTTGGAAATTCAGTGAGATTCCAACACAATCAAAATGAATATTTCTACATTAATCTATCATCACTAGTCTCAGATAGTCCAGGGCATAATGGAGGACTCACAGGTCCTTGTGACAGAGAGCACTCTTGGATCATTTTGTTAACACTCAATTTCTCACCTTTTACTATTTTTTGCTATCTATCCCTCTATTTTCCTATATGATGAAACAATGTTTTATTAATATTAAACAATATTAGGTTTTCGCAATTATTGTGAACTATTGGAAAACACATTTTAAAGAGGTTATTATATTTTAATAATAAATAAAATAGCAGAAAGCTAATTTAAAGTGAAACAAAATAAACTTTTCAAGTTATTGTGGAAACACTTTATTATAATACCGTTTGACGGGTGCCATAAAGCCTACAACTTCAGGCTACAATGACACTTATGCAAATCATGTTTAAATAGCTGTCAGATCACCAGTCCAAACATTTGTAAGGAAAGCTTTCCCCGGAAATTGTTTGGGGATAGCTGTCCCCCACAGTTTGTGGAGACAGGTATACCCAGTGGCATCTGTTAAAGATAAGTACAAAGCAGTCGTACAAACGCAGATTGTTATCACTGGAGACCTCACGTCATATCAATCCTATGCTGTGATTCACAGCTGGTCACTGGTTGCAGCAGTGTATTCTGAGATTAGCTGACAGTGGGCTATTACTGTCTACTTCACTCACTGGACAGTCCAGCAACACTTGACTCCATGGCTTCCTGGCTGTCTGGCACTTGTCAGCTAATGGAGTGTGACCACTGTCCTTAACTCCCGCAGAGATTACTCAGCTAAACCCGATAAACAGCTCATTGTTACATTTAGAATTAGTTAGAGTTAGTGGTTAACTATGATTTGTGTAACAAAAAGTTAGTGTTATAGAGGGTTATTGTAACAGTTCGCAAAGGTTGGTGAAGGTTAACTTGAGTTAGAGAGGATCATGGTTAAATAGTCTTAAGGAGAGACAGAGTTGTGTGTTTGTATGTACTGTTGCCATTTGAATGCAGTAGTGTATTTGTGTGTAGTGTTTGAGTCTGAATCCAGTGTTATATTTGTAGTGTGGGCATTTAAAGGCAAGTGTGCATCTGTGTGAAGTGTTGGCGTTTGAATGCAAATGTGAGTTTGTATATAAAGTCGGTGTTTGATTGCTGTGGACTGTTTATATGTTGTGCTGGTGTGTTTTTGTGTTAACATTTAAATGCACGTTTGTCTTTGTGTATAGTTATGGAGTTTGAGTACAGTGGGGAATTAGTATGTTTTGGTGTTTGCATGTTGGGATGTATGGACATATTCACATACATGTATACACACTGAAACACACAAACTGAAATAGTTACACATAAACACTGATACACACTAACACTGATACAGGCACATATACGCACATACACTGATAAGTTACAACATTAAAACCACCTGCCTAATATTATGAAAGTCCCCTCTTAATGTGTCCTGTGGTATCTGGAAGCAAGACATTAACAGAAGACCATTTAAGTCTTGCAAGTTGTGAGGTGGGGCCTCCATGGATTCAATTTGTTTGTTCCAGCAAATCCCTCAGATGCCCAATCGGATTGAGATCTGGGGAATTTGGAAAGCACTACTTTGAAGTCTTTGTCATGTTCCTCAAACCATTTCTGAACAATTTTTGCAGTGTGGTGAGGAGTATTATCCTGCTGAAAAAAGCCACTGACATTAGGGAACACCACTGTCATGAAGTGGTGTACGTGATCTGCAACTATCTCTGGGTAGATGGTACATGCAAATAACATCCACATGAATGCCAGGACCCAAGGTTTCCCAGAAAAACATTACCCAGTGCATAACACTGCCTACGCTGGCCTATCTTCTTCCCATAGTGCATCCTCCTTCCATCTCTTTCCCAGGTAAATAATGACCATGCACCTAGCCATCCACCTGATCTAAAAGAAAACATGATTTAACAGACCAAACAACCTTCTTTCATTACTGCTTGATAAAGTGCTGACACTAATGTCCCTATTAGAGGTGCTTTCAGCATAGGACAGGGGTCATCATGGGCACTCTGACTGGTCTGCGGCTACGCAGCAACATACGCAAACTGAGATGCAATGTGTGATCTAATACCTTTCTTCTATGACCAGCATTAAGTTTTTCAACAATTTTATCTGCAGTAGCTCTTCTGTGTGGTTGTGCCAGATGAGCTCCCCACATGCATTAATAAAACTTTGGTGTCCATGACCCTGACTCTGGTTCACCAGCTTTCCTTTCGTGCACCACTTTTGGTAAGTACTAACCACTGCCTACCAGATATTTTCCTGCTTCCAACACACAACATTTAATTGTTAACTGTTCACTTGCTGTCCAATATATCCCACCCCTTATATACAGTATATTGTAGCTATATAATCAGTACAATGGCACCTGTCAATGCTTTTAATGTAGTGGATGATAAGTGTGTACATACACGGAGACACACTTTATACTCACTGACATACACACACACACATCAATATTTACATGTTTTTTAGGAATTTTTTTATACTTTTTGGATGCAGATAGAGAGGTCCCTGGTTTTCTCTGGCTGCAGAAGGTCCTGGCTGAGGCTGATGGGAGTCTGGTTGTGGTCCAGGCACTTTCCTTCCTCTGCCTCCTCCTAGCCCTCCCTGTCCGGTTCTCTGTTAGCTGACAGGAAGTGAACTGATTTCATCCCAGCAATGCCGATCTAAGAGGGACACAGTTACACTGTTAAAGTGCCACAGAATCCAACCATGGCCCTGATCAAAATTGTCCATCATGGATCCCCCAGATTGTGGGTCCTGGTGAGGCCGTACCTGCATGTGAAAATTTAAATAATAAATATAACAAGCCTACTTACTATAAATATATACTTTTTGAAAAAGGGTTTGGATTCTGCAACTGTTATTGAAGGTATAGTATCCGCAGACCAAATATTGCAAAGGTTTAGGCTTTCAACTATAATTTTCTTCCTGCAATATGTGTCCTATATTTCCAAAAATTTATTGAAATCATAATTATATTGAACACTTTAACAAACAAGATTAATACTTGACTTCCAAATAAAAAGATAAATAATTGTTTTGTTTTTTTCACATTTTTCTGAATGTTATGCATACTAAATATTGTATATATCTTAGGACATACTTGGAAAAAAACAAGAGAATCTCAATGTATCATTCTTGGTAAAAGTATTTTGTAAATAAATAAATATATATTTGGTTCACAAACAGAATTTAGTAAGAGCCTCAGTAACTAAGGGATTAAATGAACTGTGAAGCATAAACCAAAATACTGTACTCATCGTAAGCATGATTTTTTCACTGATACAATGGATTTGTCTGTTTGTATCCATTAGGATTTTTTGAAGTAAAGGTCATATTTTGGTATATAGTTGTTTTTAGATGTTGATGATAAATGCATTACAAAAATCTGAAGTTCTAAACTATGTTAAACAACATAATTTTTAATACTGTGCACTTTACATGAATTAGTTCTTAATTAGGTTAAATTATGCTGTTAACAAATTACTCATAGATTGACCTTTACGAACAAAAGTCAGGCAACACTCTTGTAGAAGAGAAAAAAATAATAAGTTTGAATTGTGTGTGTGTGTTATAAATTGTGTTTCTTCTATTTAGGACACTGTATTAGATCTGGCTTTAAAATGCCAACTGACTCATAGCTAATGAAATGCTTCCACTTACCGAACCAACTACAAATTGCTTTATTTTTATGGTACAACAAATCAAGCAAGAATATTAGACTAGTGCACAGGAAAAATAAAACAGCTGAATTTCAGCCATATGTCGGTTATGCTTGTCCAAATTCTGTTAACAAAAAAAAATGGGAAAACTAATCAGATGAATCAAAATGTATAAAAATTGGGCCAATCAGTGTACTGCAATATATATATATACACATAAGATAAACATTACACATATATTTTGCCGTGCACTGATTTCCTGCCATTTGGTGCACAGATCAAGTGAGAAAAAGTAACCAAAAGTAATAAATCATCAATATATTTGGTGACTTGGACAGAATTCTATGTTACAAATCAAAATGAACAAACTTGTCTACTGTGCATTACATTTGGTTCAGCTACATTTCGACTAGGAGTTTGAGAATTAAGACGAACACCCGATCGACCAAAATTAGAACAAATTGCATTTCGGAACACAAAAAATCTCCAAGTCTAAAGAACTTATTAGATTTGATACTGTAGATATATGTTACTGAATTTTAAAATCAATGGATTTGTATTTCTTTTTTTCCCTATAAATTGTGTTAACGGTTTTCATATGATGTTCTGTTTTGTTTTTAAATTGTGTATTGAAGATATAATGATTAACATCACAGTCCAGTTACATCCTGGCACTGTCAGGGCATACTTATATATTGACCAGTGTGTATGGTGCATTATAGAGATAGCATTGTAGGATGAAGAATCTGCCATTTTTATCTACATGTTTAGATACCAGTGAAAAAGCTATGTCTTTACTTATAAGTAGGGAGACCCCTCTTTTCTTGTTTGAGAAGGAAGAGTGGAAGTCTACTGGGAAGGAGGGAGAATTAAATGTAGGTCTGCTATTCCTTTTGAAACGAGTTTCCTGAAAAAATACAATCTGGGCATTGGATTGCTTGGCTACATTTAAGGCTAGCCTACGTTTACGTAGAGAGTTGAGGCCCTCTATTACATTGTCTGCCTAAATATTCATTGAGAATATTTTTAAACCCATGTTTTGTTATGAGGAGAAATTGCAGAGCAGTGTTTGTTTGAATAAACCCAATTTTCTCTAGTTTCATCTGCCCGTTTATGCCATACAAAAATAGAAATTGAGGCGAAAAGAGCTTGACCTTTGCTGTATTCAGTATCATCTATCTCATTGCAGAGATGTTCTCTGTAGACTAGTTTTATCATGTACCAATATTTCACACAAAAAAAAATACAAAGAAAAGGACAACATTTAACAACATTTAACAAAACATGAAATATATACACATGCCAGAAAGATCCAGATAGCAATAGTGTCTGTCTGGGTAAGGAGAGTAAAATACAGTTTACGGTGCTTTTAGGTGCACTATACCGGCTCATTAAAGAGCCTGTGGGGGTGGTAACTGTGTGATTAATAATTAAAGTAAACAAAGGTCAGATACAAGGTGAGCCCACTGGTGACAGTCTTCATATAATAGGGAAAGGAACAGGGTTTGGAGGAATCCCTCTATGTGTAGGCTATGTTGAGCTAATGAACCTTCCCATGCTTCCAGGGCAAACTCAAACCACTTTTTTTTTGATGGGGGGTATGTATGTTTTTGTTGGTATTTCTCTGTCCCCTCTCCCTTCCCTCCCCCCATCCCCTCTATCCCTCCCTAGGAGTAAGTGTACCCATGCATAATGCTTTTGGAATCATGGCAAATCAACATGAGAAGGGGAGAAAAGATAACAAAAAATCTAGTGAAGAGAAAATATAGAAAATAAAGGGTAGAAAAACAGAGGGAAGGGAAGAGAAGAGCATAAATCACAGCATGACATATCAACTCTGATACATAGAAACATAGACTGTGACGGCAGATAAGAACCATTCGGCCCATCTAGTCTGCCCAATTTTCTAAATACTTTCATTAGTCCCTAGCCTTATCTTATAGTTAGGATAGCCTTATGTCTATCCCACGCAAGCTTAAACTCCTTCACTGTGTTAACCTCTACCACTTCAGCTGGAAGACTATTCCATGCATCCACTACCCTCTCAGTAAAGTAATACTTCCTGATATTATTTTTAAACCTTTGTCCCTCTAATTTAAGACTATGTCCTCTTGTTGTGGTAGTTTTTCTTCTTTTAAATATAGTCTCCTCCTTTACTGTGTTGATTCCCTTTATGTATTTAAATGTTTCTATCATATCCCCCCTGTCTTGTCTTTCCTTCAAGCTATACATGTTAAGTTCCTTTAACCTTTCCTTGTAAGTTTTATCCTGCAATCCATGAACCTGTTTAGTAGTCCTTCTCTGAACTCTCTCTTCTCTGAACTCTTCTGGAGATACGGTCTCCAGTACTGTGTACAATACTCTAAGTGATGTCTCAGCAGTGTTCTGCACAATGGCATGAGCACTTCCCTCTTTCTACTGCTAATATCTCTCCCTATACAACCAAGCATTTTGCTAGCATTTCCTGCTACTCTATTACATTGTCTGCCTAACTTTAAGTCATCAGAAATAATCACCCCTAAATCCCTTTCCTCAGATGTTGAGGTTAGGACTCTATCAAATATTCTGTACTCTGCCCTTGGGTTTTTACATCCAAGATGCATTATCTTGCACTTATCCACATTAAATGTCAATTGCCACAACTTTGGCCATTTTTCTAGTTTACCTAAATAATTTGCCATTTGGCTTATTCCACCTGGAACATCAACCCTGTTAAATGTCTTAGTATCATCAGCAAAAAAGACATACCTTACCATCAAGACCTTCTGCAATATCACTAATAAAAAATGATAAAGAGAATGGGTCCAAGTACAGATCCCTGAGGTACCCCACTGGTGACAAGCCCAAACTTCGAATATACTCCATTGACTACAACCCTCTGTTGCCTGTCACTTAGCCCCTGCCTTACCCATTCAACAATATTGGAAGGAAACTTAAAGATTGCAGTTTATTGATAAGCCTTCTATGTGCAACAGTGTCAAAAGCCTTACTGAAATCTAGGTAAGCAATGTCTACTGCACCACCCTGATCTATTATTTTAGTTACCCAATCAAAAAATTCAATAAAATTAGTTTGGCATGATCTCCATGTAATTTTAGATGTTCAACAATCCAATCCTTTAACATAGTTTCCATTACTTTCCCCACTACTGAAGTAAGGCTTACTGGCCTATAGTTGCCTGACTCCTCCCTACTACCTTTCTGTAGCTGTACTTACCCTCTCCAGGGGCCGGCCAAGGTCCTCTGTTCCCGCCGCGCGCGGTCCTGCATCTGCACGATCTTAAAGGGCGTGCTCTTAAAGGGACAGTGGGAGCTGAAATGTGAAACGGTCTCCCATTGGCCCATGTCATTCCACATTCCCCATACACTCACATTTTGGGGGCGTGGATATGACAGGGGCCAATAAAATTGAACACTAGGGTATTTATACTCACCTTTCCCTTAGCTCCCTGCCCTATCGTGGTTTCTGATTCAGTTCCCTTTAGTGCTTGTATCGTTCAGTAGTGTTTTTTTTTTGTGCTTGACCATGGCTTTGTATCTGACTCTGATTTTCTCTTTATCCCTGCTTTGTCTTGTTTGATGGCTTCCTGACCCCTGTGTACTAGACCTTGGCTAGTTCTTGTTTTCGCTGTCTCTCTGTTCTCTTGACCTCAGCTCGTTCCTGACTCTGTCACTTCTCTGTACTATGTCGAGTCCGGCCATTCTAAGGCCCGGTAAGACGTATCTGCTTTATCTTGTCTCTTGTTGGACTAAATCTTGCGTGTTGGGGTACACTACCGTGACACTTTCTTGTGAATGAGCACAACATTCGCTAACTTCCAATCTTCTGGGACTTCTCCTGTTAACAATGATTGGTTAAATAAATCTGTTAATAGTTTTGCTAGTACACCACTAAGCTCTTTTAATAACTTTGGTTGTATTCCATCAGGTCCCATTGACTTATTTGTCTTTACTTTTGACAGTTGAAATAGAACCTCTTCCTCTGTAAACTCACATGTAACAAAACACTAATTTGTCCTTTTTCCTAACTGAGGCCCCTTTCCTTTCATCTGTAAATACTGAACAAAAATATTAATTGAGGCAGTCAGCTAGACCTTTATCCTCTTCCACATATCTTCCTTCTTTTGTTTTTAATCTAACTAATCCTTGTTTTACTTTCCTTTTCTCATTTATGTATCTAAAAATATGTGTTGTCCCCTTTTTTTACTGACTGTGCTATTTTTTCTTCTGTGTGTGATTTGGAAGCTCTTATCACTTGCTTAGCCTCTTTCTGCCTAATCTTATAGATTATTCTGTCTTCCTCACTCTAGGTTTTTGTATAATTACTAAATGCTAACTTTTAGTGTTTTACTATTTTGGCCACATCTGCGGAGTACCACAGTGGTTTCTTGAATTTTTTGCTTTTACTGACAAGCCTAATGCAATTTTTTGTTGCATTCAGCAACATTTAAATAATACCATTTCTCTTGGACTCCATTTAAATTGCTCCAGTCTAATATTGACTCCTTTACACATTTTAGAAAAGTCTGTTTTCTAAAGTCTAAAACTTTTGTTTTTGTGTGGTGTGACTACGTCACTGTTCTTATATTAAACCACACTGACTGATGATCACCGGATCCTAAACTTTTTCCTACAGTAATATCTAATACCAAATCTCCATTTGTTAACACAAACTCTAGTATGGCCTCTTTACGAGTTGGCTTCTCAATGACTTGTTTTAGAGACAATCCCAGTAGGGAGTTTAGAATATGTGTGTTCCTGGCACAAGCAGATATTTTGGTTTTCCAATTCACATCAGGAAGATTAAAGTCACCCATGATGATAACTTCTACCTTCATTGTCATTTTAGCTATTTCCTCACGTAGTAGATTATTTAACTCTTCTATTTGTCCTGGGGGCTTATAAATCACACCTACATGAGTTACTGTGTGATTACCAAATTCTTACATAACCGAACTCTATGTTCACCTCGCTGACTTTTATTAGGCTAGATTCACCCCTCCCCCTTTCTTGCCTTCCCTGTCTTTTCTATATAAAGAGTACCCTGATATTGCTATGTCACATGGTATTTTTCTTATTATACCATGTCTCAGTAACAGCGACTAAAACTACATTATCAGTTGCCATTATTGCCACAAGTTCATGAATCTTATTCCCTAGACTGCAAGCATTTGTAGACATGACTCTAAGCTTATAATTTTTTAACATACTTGCTACAGGCACCTTCTGTCCTTGATATCACTCCTGGGGACATATGAAGACTTCCTAAAGTCCGTGGGTTAACCCCTACATGTGGGTTGAGTGAGCAAGTTAGCAGTGTTCCTTTGTTTTTAATTTACCACATTGACCTTCTGCCAGTGTCCAGTGAGACGCGCCAGCAGTGTCGTTGGACCTCTTGCGGCAAGTTCCTCCGGGGGTAAGTAGCTTGTGGCCTTTTTCAGGTAACATTGTAGTTCTGTCTGTGCCATTCTTGTGTATTCTGAGGCGAGTCAGGAAACCCCACTTGCAGTGGATTTGTGCAGCTCTCAAGGCTTTTGTGATCGGGCCACAGGCTCTTCTTTTTGCCAACGTAGCTGGCAATTCATTGATAGTCATTTGCAATTCATTGATAGTCATCAGATAACAGAATTTAATTAAAAGTTGTTGTATTGTCAATGAAGGCAACAAAAAGGGTTTAATGCTAGAGATTTGACATCAATTGGGGAAAAAATTTGTATTGTGTTTACAGTTAACCACAAATCATTGTTTAGTGGATGAATCCTTTTGAATATTTTTATACACAACTGAATATATTCATTTTCATTGAAATCAAAGTACTTTTAACATTGTTGGCAAATTCCTACCGTTGCTCTGCTGATGCATGTAAATCAATAAATGGATAGACAGAGAGAGGGCAAAGACTCATTATGTAGTAAATAAATTCTACCTAGATAAAATGTAGACGGTATGGCGAAAGTGGCCTTGCCACTGATTCCTGGAGGGGTCTGCTGGCCAGCCTCTTGCCTCAGGACTATGGGCCCTGAAATATACCTTGCCCAATGCACTTGAAAAGCTCTGTTCATGTGAGGCATGTACTTTTGTACTCCAGACAGAGAGACCGACGGTTAGCCCCGATTCCCTGGAACTGTTTTGGGCATAGGACCATGTGCACGGTCGGTCAAAAATAAGACTTCCAGGAAATTCCTGAACCCCTGAACTGATCTGGGTGATTTTTGGATATGTTGGTCACCCAGATCAGGGCTATCAGGGGATGTAACAATTGTGGGAAAATCATGTGTTTTGGGGTACTGTTGGGGTTTTGTAAAATATGTCTTTTTTTCTGCCTGGAGATAATTGGGTTAATACAGTATCTGACTCAATTTTCTCACAGGCAGAGGGGATGTATTGTATGTTTGTTATGGGAGTGTTGTATATTGAATTACTGTTCTGATTGGTTTGTAAGCTTTGTGTCCCTGTCCCCAACAAGGTCCATGTGGACGTACCCCTTGCTTGGGGACTTGCATAAAAGGCCAGTGTGGCACTATTAAAATTAAGTTCCTGCTTACCCTCAACATAGAGTCTCATGTCATGTGTGGGGGAAATGGCTGTATCTACCCTGGGGATTGCTATATCACTATACTCCCCTGGGATTATAATTACTAGCTCTTTTAAGAGCTCTGCTATGCTCTCTGGAGGTTCACCTACTGGAAGCTGGATCCTGGTCTTGGGTCCAGGGTGGGTGGAGGATGGGGTGTTCCCAGCCATGCTGTAACGCTGGACGAGGGGACTACAATGCAGATGGTGTCGGGTGGAGTGCTTGGAGCCCTCGGTGAGCACTAGGAGCATCGAATGATGGAGGCACCCGGTCGGGGTGCCAGGCGGTCCGTCACAGTATTCCTACCAGTGCTCAGCTGACGCATGTAAATCAATGAATGGATAGACAGAGAGAGGGCAAAGACTCATTATGTAGTAAAAAAATTCTACCTACATGAAATGTAGAAGGTATGTTGTACATATTTCCATAATGAGTTCATGTCCTAATTGGTGAAATTTATTGTAACATAAAAAAAATGTGGGAGCAGAGCCTGACACTCAGGCTGAACAGACATGTGCTACTGGAGCTCATGACTCTGTGGCTAAACTGGGGGAACCCATGCTGAACTAAAAGTTAGTTCTACTACTTAACCGGGCTGCATTGATCGGGGACTCCCAGACTCACTGAGAGCCAGAGAAACCGTGCTGCGGTCTGTTGCAGAAGGAGCTGGGGAGACGCGGCCACTCTTCCTGCTGTTTATCCTCTGACACAGAGTAGCTGCGCTCCTCCCCCCCATCCCATTGACCGGTTGGGGATATCATGGTCCCCACTGGACAAACCTCTGTAACTTCAGCGGCACTTAGTTATGCCTCAGAGCTGCGATCTCTGCTCATCTCAGCCACTTACCTCACCACACAAGATGGCAACCCGCTCTTCTGACAGTGGAGGCCAAGGCTTGACTCCACAACCTTTAACATCTCAATTACTGACCACGAATGAGCTGCAGCCGAAACAAGCTGTTATGTCAGACACAATTGCACGCTCTCTACAACAGCTGGACGCAATATTTGAGCGTTTCTGGTCTACCCTGGTGGCGCGTGTGGCTCCTGCTCAATCTGACCCCCTGAATGCAGATGGAGAAGGAGAGGGCCCCCACTGGCATAACACCTGAGCACGCAACAATCATTTCCCTTGCTAGCCCATTCAGGCTCAATGCCCCTGGGGGCACTGCCCCAGTGCATCGCCCACACCAGCGGAGGTCCAACCGCTGCAAGCGGCAATCTACCATCAGGACCTCTTGTACCCGTTTATCTGAGAGAGACTTGGACTCCAAGAGAACCCCAGTCTGTGGCCTACAAATGCTGGCCTACCCATCAGCATTGAATGGAGGGAATGTTCTGTTTCAACCACATCCTGTGGCTGCCTCATGCTTCTCTCTGGAGCCTCCCATGTCAGGTATCGGATGAAGGGGCACCCAAGCTGTTTATGAGCCTATCGCTTTTGATATCCAGATCTATGCTCTGATTTATTATTTTTTTTTATTTTCACGTTTTGTCTTTTCTTATTCTTTTGCTATCATATAACCAAAAATGTTATAGCAACCTGAGGCCCAGTCACAGTGATATTTGTTACTATAGTGCACATATTGCAGCTATTGATTAATCAATGTTGTATGTTCCAGCATTTATAACCCTGACCATGTGCTACCTGTAAAACGTTATACCCATAGCATATGTACATTTATTTGCTCTACTAGTAATACATATGTTTAGATTATCTTGCATACCAAATAGCACAATACCACTTCATGTCTAGACTAGATTGTCAGGCTAGTTGATATATCTAACTTTGTTTTAAAAATGAAGCTGCCATACTCAGCAAATTTTTCTTTAATTTGAACTAACCTAGTTCTAAACCAAACGTATTTAACTAGTTTAAAAAAGGGTGCCTTTCATGCATACATGTTTATACTACTCCTGTCTCTGATTTATGTGCATTATAATGTACAGTATCTCTCTTTTGTTGCCAACAGTTTAGACATTAATGGCTGTGTGTTGAGTTATTTTGAGGGGACAGCAAATTTACACTGTTATACAGGCTGTACATTTACTACTTTACATTGTAGCAGAGTGTCATTTCTTCAGTGTTGTCACATGAAAAGATATAATAAAATATTTACAAAAATGTGAGGGGTGTACTCACTTTTGTAAGATACTGTATGAGGTCACTGCATATTTCTTGTATCCTGAGTGCACCTCAATAAAAAAGAGAATGACAAAAAAAAAAAAAGTGAAAAATACTTCAGGAGCAAACCAATTCCAAATAGAGCATCAGCACCTCTCTTGTCTGTTACTTTTGCAAGCCATCACCTTTTTTCAAAGCCCAGACTTCTGGTGGCTGTCCAGTCACTCTGAGCAATTGCTGGTCACTTGAGTTTAGCTCCACTGAGCTACACAAGCCAGGAAGTTACAGGACCAAGTTGCCTCTTTGAAAGCCAGGGGGTGTAACAATTTAAATTTTTAAAATAGACCATTTCTATTGATATCTGCAAACATGAAACATTTCAGCAAGTTGTAGTGCTTTAGGGGTGTGGAGTGCCTGTTTAAGTATTTTTAATGCCATGTAGTGGCTGTGCTCTTTTGGGACTCTCAGATGGAATCAGACATAACACTTTAAAGTATTTTCTTGTTCTCACATCTTCCATTAGTTTATAAAAACATTTCATTTGAGTAATAGTGTTTTAATAAACATTGTTCTTTTCTAAAGAAGTGCATATTGGTGTACAAACCAATATAGCATTTAATATTTTTGTTATGCAGCATTTCTGAATATATTAGTTTTGTAATATGGTTTAACAACAAAAGAAAAACAATCAGAATTTTTGCATTCTTAATTGAATATGCAGATTGCATTATTAATACGCCTCACCTGATCTTCTAATTAACCAGTCAATAAAAAGTAACATTCAGTAATTTCATTTAACTAATCAGTAACGATATTGCAATTTCACTTACAACTTGTCACGTTTTGATTAAAAGTCATAAATCGTATGGTTATAGATCCTTTCATTACTGCTCTACTTCGGACGGGAATTTTCTTTAAATGTCTAAAAGGATGAGCTTTGTACTAGCCAATAGCACAGGTTGCTTACCTAATGCACGATTTCAAGCCGACTTCAAAGTCGTCAATTCAGTTGAAATGACACAAGCAGCTGCAGCATCTGCCTCCAAATTAGGCTGTGTTTCAAAGTCTGGACTCAGCTGCTATGCTGTATAAAGGCCCAGGAGGAAGGCTGCACAAGAAAAGAGTTAGGTTTCTAGCCTAACACATCAAAGTAACACATGCTATGAAAAGCAATAAATGCATATGGCGTACAGTCACTTGCTGTCTAATTACATTGGACTCATAAAACTCAGCAAACCTTCGGTTGATTTCTTCTTTGGAATCAATAATGGATACATTTTCTGTATAGGGCTCTACAAGATGCTTTATGCAAATAAATAGTGGCTTGTTCAGAATGTGTGCATGAATGGGATTCTGTAGAACTCTGTGTTCGGAGTAATACATTATTACTTCTTTTAAACCACTTAAAATGTTACAATCACTCTATCTGCTTTAAGAAATAGGAGTTGTTATATAAATAGGAAATGCCACTTCAGCCTAGGAATCTGCGATTAGATCAGAACAAATAGACAAGTGATTTTAGAGGACTATACATAAATATCCTCTGGTTCTTTGCAAGATAATCTCTAACATATTATAGGTGAACATGTTGAATAAACTCACATGCACAATTTGTTGTTCCAATAAATAACAGATAACTCTAAACCTTTTTAATGTATAGGTTCAATATAAGAACACCAGGCTTACTAGTGATGACAACAGATGTTTGATTCAGGAATAATAAGGTAATTTCTATTACATTTTACATGCATGTTTGAAATGAAAATTCAATGTTGAAATGTCAATATGGAATTGTCGTAGTGCAGAATTATTATTTTGACAGTTGTTGTTACAGCTCAGAGATAAGAGATGTACATCTTAAGTCCTGTGTACAAGTAACTAGCAACAAACCAGGACACAGGAGAATGTGCAGAAAGTCCACCAACCCAAAACCTGATCAATAGAGCTGCTTTGTACTGTAACTCTCATCAATCTCAATTAAAGTCACAGTCCACAGGATATTGAGTGCATGTGTACAAGTTAACCCCTGTGGACAGTTCTCTAACGCTTACAGTAAGCTATTGAGGTGTCGTGGACAGCCCATAAACTTAATTAAGAATGCTGGAGATACTGTGGACAATCTCCTAACCCAAAATCTTAACACACCTTAAAAAAATAATGCTCAACTTACGAATACGATCGCAGTAGGAAAATACAAAGCAGCTGGACAGAAGTTATGTGAAATTTTTTAATCTGGCATTTTGCTTGGATACCACTTTAAAAAGTAGGCAGACTACTCGGAAACCATCTAAAAAGAAAAATGTGCCTATGTATTTTATATCATTGGTGACCATTCCACTGTAGCGGAGTTAGAAATGGTGTTAACAACTTGCCAATGTTGGCATGATATTTGGAAAGTCCACTGTTCGCTCGTCAAATGTTGTTCTTTCTAGTGGCTAGATCCTTCAGCCATGGGAAAAAAAAAAACATTTTTAAAGAACAATCTGACTTGTTTTAGATACTTCAAATTGTTAGCTCTGTACCATGTTCTGTAATATATTTACCCTTTGAAGCTTAGATCAATAGTAATTGATGAGTGTGGTCACAAAAGATGTTCCTCCAGGAAGTACAATTATAAAATTGCTCAACCATGAAAACATGTTCTTAGGGTTCATCTTAAAGGCAACAGGAGTCCAGTTCCAGATACCTGAATGGCTGTACTCAGGTGCAGACAAATGCGTGCACTAAACATTCTGAGCAAACCTACCCATTGTGATAGAAAAATGTATTTCCACTTAATGAAAGCCCAATATTCCTATATTGAACAATTGTTCATTATTGTTAGAAAGTAAGAGAAGTGTAAAAAAATAATAAGAATTAGATTATTACTGTGCAAGAAAAAATACATTATAACATAAAGAAGCATACAAACAGTAATAGTCATTGATGTCCGTTTTATATGTAAAGTAGAGATGCTTGAATGATTTAGATATCAGCTGGGATCACATTAATGATTTTATGTCTGATCACAATAACGATTGCCAATAAGTGTAGATACATGCCAATCTATTATTTGGTAAGAAATCCAATTCTTTTATATTCTGCATATACATTTTATCTCTGCTATCTCTTTTATCTATAAAAGAATACATTTTTCAAACCTGTAACATAATTTCAAAGTGGCTTTATATAAAATGGCATTCTTAATACAATCTGAGATATAGGACACATTGCTGATGTTTTTTGTGGGTATATTTTAACGGCTATAGTATTTAGGTAGAAATTACCATAGTGAAATCTGTTTTATCCATACCAAATACTGAATTATATGTCATGTCAAAACAAAACAAACTGTCATATGTATTGGTTTTTCAATTACGAATTCAGGAAATTATAATTGAGTAAACACATGGGGAAAATACACAGTTATTATGTTTTTAATATATATGCATACTATAATGAGTTTGTCCTGAATACTACAATGAGTTGGTCCTTAAGGGGTATAATTAAGTTTTTTTTTGTTTTTTTTTTAATCAGATATCATGGGATAATAAGTGCAATACATTTCATAGCATTTAGAAACATTCTTTGTGTATTTAATTTTCTTTGACTTTAGTACACAGTGGGTGCAGTTTTGAAGACTACCCATTTGTTGCCAAATAGTCCCACATGTTTCTGTAAAACAAAAGTTGTGACTATATCAGAATAAAGAATTTTATTCCTTGTGTCACAACATTCCCAGCCAGAGGAATTTTCTTTCACTTTGACTCTGTCTGAATTCCAAAAAGACTAAAGCAAATTAATCATCGGCAGGGAATCTCTCGCAGGTTAGTTAGGCACTTTGCAAGGACTGCTAAGGTGCTTTGTCCTGTTTTGGAATGTCCATGTTAAAAATATTTTGAACAGTCTTCTGCAATAGAAGCTCTGGGTGGTCTCTAAATTCTATTAAAAGGAAAGTATTTCTTGTCTAAGTTGATATATTTGGCAGAGAAAAAGAATGTTTTATTAATAGCAATACATGTTTTAATTAATACATTTTACTAGTTCTCTTTAATATATGAATTCCTTTATTACATTTAATTTCTATTTTGCAATGAAATTTGAAGATTCTTGACAAACTATGTCCCTTTCCAGACGTATTATCAGAATATGTTTGCTATGGATGGCTGGGGCTTGATTATGTTCTGGTCCAACAACAAGTGTAGATTGAGACAACCATACTGGGATTTTGTACATGGTTCTATGGTTATAGCTATTGAGCTTTATGTCATGCATTTTAGAAAAAGCCATAAATGCATAAGTGCACTCCGGCCCCTTCAAGAGTTATGGCCGCTGCTAAACAACACATTACATAATACTTATCAAAAAGGTAGCACTCAAAGTCTCGCAATCAAAATTCTTCTTTAATTCTAAATCAATCCATGATAAGTCAACGTTTCAGTTTGAAACTCAAATTGAAACGTTGACTTATCATGGATTGATTTAGAATTAGAAATATGTTTTGATTGTAAGACCTTGAGTGCTAGATTTTTGGGAATATATATATAGATACATACATAAATACATACATGTATAAAAGACAGGCAGAAATATATATATATATATATATATTGACAAGTAGAGAGAGAGAGAGAGATACTTAGATAGATAGACAGATAGATAGATAGAAAAACTGATTGTATTTATATTTTAAGTAAACAGTGCTTGTTGAATAGCTATCGTTTTAATGGGAAAAATGTAACATCAGCAATTTTCCTATGATCGATTAGTAAGTTATTGATATATTCTGAACTTCAAAACCACACTTATATAAATAAATGAAGGGAAAAAAACACTGAATGAGAGATAGATCAAGTCTGTTTCTAAGAACATCTGAGGTGGAACAAATTGAAATACAAAACAAAAGCTATTTTATTAGTAAACCTTCAGTAATAATATGTTGTGCAAATGAAAGGCACCAAACACAGTCAAACAGCACCCTGGTAATTCATTTGACACATAGTAGGATCTAAGAGAATTTTCACCTCTGAAATTCTGGAGTTTGTCAAGTTGTGGTGTGAAGTGATTGTTGGTTTAGGTGGAAAGTATTTAAAATGGTGCAAGGTTTTAAAAGAGCATGTAGTTGTAGTTAATGCACATGTGCAATTTTAAGTGTTATACTAAGTTTTTAATTACTATAGGCGTCATTTTAACACTTGAGCTAAACTTGACTTTAACAAGCAGATAATGCATCATTTAGCACATCAAGGCTGTACGTTCTTCTTTTGTTCTAGCAAAGAAGATTTAAAAAACAGCTACAGAAGTAAACACAATGGCATTACTGGATAGATGTACTACGACAGCAGTTATACTGGAAAGGGTGCGAAAACACATGTTCTATTTATTAATATCCACATGCGATAACTGTATCCCTCAATTTAATCATTTCTCATTGAACTCTATTGAATACTAAAGCATAATGCATGTTACACTTTGGCCATTAGTTCTTTAAAAAATATGGGATAAAACACAAAATCATTTAAATTTAGGCTAGTACTTGTTATGTATTACATCGTAACTGTCAGTTCTGCTCATGTTTTGCAACTTCGGTCTATGGAATATGAGGTATCATGGCTTCTTAAAAAGAGCCCAGTAGTAGTCAATTATGATATATTAGTGAATTTATAATATAAACATACTTATATATCACAGAGCAATGGACAGGTCAACATCTTCTGGGTTTTGCTTTAAATATGTAACAGAAACTATACAATAAATTCTGTGACACAGCTCCATGCTGCAAACAGGTATGGTACCATTTTAGGGCACACCTCCCAAAACCAGTTACAAATAACGTAATTTCAAATTATCTTACCGCACATGAACATGTTCTGATTCATTCATTAATTGTCTTATCTTAATAACCTCGAGAGGATGGAACTTATAGCCTTAATAATAACAAAGTTTTCATTTTCAAGTTAAAGGTGTGTGCAGTCTTTGTCCATCTGGGTTTTGCAGAATACTTCACATGTGAAGCTTTCTAAATCTAGAGGTCAGCAACCTATGGCAGGTGTGCCATCCATGGCACTGTAGGTGCCTTTGCATGGCATTCAAGACTGCCAGAGCTAAACAGGCTCTGCCGTATCAGGAGTCCCGGTGAGACAGATATCTGCTAGTGCAAACTGAGCGATGATTTCAGGTGGTGAGGGACAATCCTGTGTGCAGCACATAGAGGAGGTGATCTCAGATCACTTGCTCCCAGCACCTTTGAAATGGAATCCGCACTGGAGTAGAGCAGCCCGGAGCAGCTATCGCAGCTCCTGCCCTTGACCTACTCATTGCTAGCCCCAGTCTCCACTGGACCCCAGGGAAGCCATGCACACTGCTAGATATACACAAAGTTGCAGAACAAGCCTTCCTCTCATACAAATAATACAAACAGCACACACACTATCAAACACAGTCCTCACAAACACAACACCCTGACAATCCATACACAACCCCACAAGCAGCCTCAGATGCAATACCACAAGCTGCCCTAAACACATACATACCACTAAACACACTATGTGAAATATTATCCAGACACACAATTCCACAAGCAGCCCCCATACACAGCTCACATTCATAGGTATCATAAACATTACCACAAACAACTCATGAACATAAATAATATAACAGCCCAGAAACGGACAAATACAACGCTTCAAAGCAACTGCAGCACCCATAAAGAACACAAGCAGACCATGGCAACACACAAACCTCCATTTAAAAAAATAGGACCGGCACACCAAGGGACTTCAAGATTTTGTTTTGGCACAGTACTACTAAAAGATTGCCTACCCCTGATCTAGACCCGTGTGACTGTCCCTGGCATGTGATTGCAACTGCAAAGAGTAGGCACATAATTCTAAGGTACCACCTGCCGTCCCCCCAAAAAATAATAAAAGAAGAAGTAAAGTTAGTTTAATAAATGTTAATGACACACTGTTTGCATAATACATATATCATACCAAAAATCATTATGCTCTCTGAATCATGGTTAATAACTAAAATACCAGACTCTGCCATTGCAATACAGGGTTATTCATGTTTTAGAAATGACAGAGCAAAGAAAGGAGGAGACATTGTTATTTATGTTGACAATTCCATAAAGTTTACCCCCTTACAAACCTTTAGCCCTCCTGCCACCTTTGATTTCCTTTCTGGCACAACTGAGATCCCGTGGAGTAAATGAATCAATGTTGCAAGAATCTACCGCCCACCTAGCTCCCCAATGCATCCCCCTTCTGACATAGCCCATCTCCTTAGTGAAACCATAGCTCAAAACCCAAAAAGTGAACTGTTGGTCTTTGGAGACTTTACTATTGGTTGGCTGAATCCTAAAAATAATAGTTCTTTGATTACTGTTTAAGACTTTGCAGCTAACACATTAAATCTCCTCCGCAACTCGCATAAACATTAAAAGCCATACCCATACCCTGCTCGATTGGATTCTCTCCACTTCTCCTGCTAGAATCCAGGAGACAGGTGTTCTCCCTAACATCAAGAACCTCCCATGGCACAGATTAAACATTATCCCAGATCTAGACTGTGCAGTTGAATTATTTCAGTCTGAACTCCTACAAGTTTGGAATTTGCATGCCCCGCTGCGTAAGGTGAGAGTAAAAGGAGCACATATGAACTGGATCACAGCTGACCTCATCCAAATGTACCAGTTTCGGGATTCATTGTGGTTAAAGTTGAAGCGTACTGGCTCTATGAATATAGACAATGGCGAAATATATGCATAAAACAAACAAAATTGGCCAAGGCCCAAATTTCTGTGAAAATCTGAACAATAACCTATCAAACCTTGGAAACTTTTGGAAAGTTATAAATAAATTACAAACTCCCCCAATCCACTCCCAACCCTCCACTGTCAAAGTGGATAACCAAACCCTGTAACTTCCCTTTGATGTAGCAAATACCTTTAACAATTATTTTGAGGGATGCTCCACTACCCTGATTGCCAAGCTAATAAATGACACACATCCTGTGGATCAGGACCCACTAAATTTGAAAAGACCCAATTTACACAAGTTCATTTTCAGACCTGTACCTATTAGTGTCATTAAAAACCACCTTAATAATCTAAAAATGAAAAACCAGTCTGGACCTGATCAAATCCCAGCAATGATGTTGAAGCTCAGTGCGCTGGCAATTGCTAAACCTGTCGCAACCCTAATTAACCAATCCTTGGTGTCTGGATACATACCCAAACTTTGGAAGACTGCAAGAGTAGTGCCTATCCATAAAAGTGGTGACATTACTTTGGTTTCAAACTATTGCCTAATATCATTGCTCCCAGTATTGTCAAAAATCTTTAAAAAATGCGTCCATACACAACTATGTGAGTATTAACAACAATCTAACTATCTGACCCCTGATCAATCAGGTTTTCGCCCAAATCACTTGACTACAACTGCCCTTTTAAAAGTTTGCAATGACATACAGAAACATAGAATGTGACTGCAGATAAGAACCATTCGGCCCATCTAGTCTGCCCAATTTTCTAAATACTTTCATTAGTCCCTGGCCATATCTTATATTTAGGATAGCCTTATGTCTATCCCACGCATGCTTAAACTCCGTTACTGTGTTAACATCTACCACTTCAGCTGGAGGGCTATTCCATGCATCCACTACCCTCTAAGTCAGGGGTTCTCAACCCAGTCCTCAAGGAACCCATACCAGTCCAGGATTTAGGGATTACCTGGGTGTGTCTAAGGTGTTTTTTTTTCTTTTTCTAAACACCTTGAGGACTGGGTTGAGAACCCCTGCTCTAAGTAAAGTAATACTTCCTGATATTATTTTTAAACCTTTGACCTTCTAATTTAAGACTATGTCCTCTTGTTGTGGTAGTTTTTCTTCTTTTAAATATATTGTGTTGATTCCCTTTATGTATTTAAATGTTTCTATCATATCCCCCCTGTCTCGTCTTTCCTACAAGCTATACATGTTAAGTTCCTTTAACCTTTCCTTGTAAGTTTTATCCTGCAATTTATGAACCAGTTTAGTAGCCCTTCTCTGAACTCTCTCTAAAGTATCAATATCCTTCTGGAGATACGGTCTCCATTACTGCGAACAAAACTCCAATTGAGGTCTCACCAGTGTTCTTTACAATGGCATGAGCACTTCCCTCTTTCTACTGCTAATGCCTCTCCCTATACAACCAAGCATTCTGCTAGCATTTCCTGCTGCTCTATTACATTGTCTGCCTACCTTTAAGTCATCAGAAATGATCACCCCTGAATCCCTTTCCTCAGATGTTGAGTTTAGGACTCTATCAAATATTCTGTACTCTACCATTGGGTTTTTACGTCCGAGCATTATCTTGCACTTATCCACATTAAATGTTAGTTACCACAACTCTGAACATTTTTCTTGTTTACCTAAATCATTTGCCATTTGGCTTCTCCTGGAACATGAACCCTGTTATATATCTAAGTATCATCAGCAAAAAGACATACCTTACCATCCAAACTGGCATGGAACAAGGAGACCTAACTGGAGCTATTTTCATTGATTTTGCAAAAGCCTTTGACACAGTAGACCCCGACATTCTACTGCACAAACTCAAAAACTCAGGTATTGGTGATTGTCCTCTAACCTGGTTCTGATCATATGTATCGGGTCGCTCGCAATATGTATCCATTTCTGAAAGCGACTCACTCCCTCTCCCAGTCAAGTGTGGTGTTTCCCAAGTTTCCATTCTCAGCCCCCTACTATTCACATTATTTATAAATGATCTGCCTAATGTCTGCAAATCCTCAAATGTACACATGTACGCAGACAACACAGTAATCTATGCAAGCAAATCCAATCTACTGCAGCTTAAGGCTGTGCTCCAAGACCAGTTTACAGAGGTAGAAAATTGGATCGCAAAAAACAAACTCTTCCTAAACATTGACACAACTGTCACAATGGTCTTTGGAACAGTACCTAAATTACACAAATTACACATTTCCCACCTAACCATCAAAACAAATTCAAATAGCACACTGACCGCAGTCCATTCTTTCAAATACTTGGGTATGTTGTTGGACCACAATTTATCTTTTGGCCTCCACATAGAAAAACTTGCATCTAAACTTTATCCAAAACTAGGTGCCCTGTACAGAAACAAATCCTGCCTAAGCCCTGCAGTAAAGGAAAAGATTGTACAGAAAATGCTGATGGTAATCATTGATATATGTACCTGCACCGCAAACCCACCTTAATAAACTTAATACATTGTATAACTCGTTCTGCCAATTTGTGCTACAATATAATTACAGGACCCACCATTGTGACATGCTAAAAGAACTAAACTGGTTGTCGCTGGAATCCAGACGCACCCTTCATCTTTTCAGCCTTGTGTTTAAGAGCTTTTCTGGAAAGCTCCCACCCTACCTGAGCAGAATGCTCTCCCCATCTGTTCCCAACTCCCATAACCTCCGATCCAGTACCAGCACTTTATTTAGTCTACCTCAATACAAAAAGAAAGTGGCCCGATCCTCCTTTTCTTACAGAGCACCGCAATTATGGAATGACCTCCCGCACACTTTCAAATCTTCCCCAGGCCTAAAGTCCTTTAAGAGATCCATCTCTACATATCTCAAAACAGAATACTCGTGTTATGGTTGATTATATATTTCCTACCTGTTCTATGTTAAATTTTGTATATATTGTGTATTAATATTGCTTTTGTATTTTATTGTACCCTATTGTATCAATGCAATGTTTTGTGGACCGGGGACATACTTGAAAACTAGAGAAATCTCAATGTTTCTTTCCTGGTAAAATATTTTATAAATAAAATAATAAAATAATATATCATTTATCTATATGTATGTGAATATTGCTTTCTGCAATGTATTGTGTTTGAATCAGTGAGTTTGTGCTTATAGTGAGTGTGTGCAGCTGTGTCAAGGCGCCTGTAGGCCGATCCCTACTCTACCTAATGGGAAATCAAGCCCTGACTATGCCATCAGATGCTAACTGCCATGAAGCATTATTAGGTTTATGTTGAGTTTATGTTGGATTCAGGCGTGAGGTATCAAGCAATATGCAATGTGAGCTTGCCACTGTCATCTAATCACTGTGACAGGCTGTAATTGGAATCCTCAACCCTTGATGCATGGCTGAAGGCTGCTTCTGTACCAGGTACACAAATGAGGAACTTTAAAGGACCACTCTAGGCACCCAGACCACTTCAGCTTAATGAAGTGGTCTGAGTGCCAGGTCCAGCTAGGGTTAACCCTTTTTTTAATAAACATAGCAGTTTCAGAGAAACTGCTATGTTTATAATAGGGTTAATTCAGCCTCCAAATCCTCTAGTGGCTGTCTCATTGACAGACGCTAGAGGCGCTTGCGTGCTTCTCACTGTGAAAATCACAGTGCTTTCCTATGAGACCAGTTGAATGCGCGTGCAGCTCCTTCTGCCCGTGCGCATTCAGCCAAAGAAGAGGAGGCGGAGAGGAGGAGGAGAGCTCCCCGCCTTGCGCTGGAAAAAAAGGTAAGTTTTAACCCTTTCCTCTCCCTAGAGCCGGGCAGGAGCGGGACCCTCAGGGCACTATTGTGCCAGGAAAACGAGTATGTTTTCCTGGCACTATAGTGGTCCTTTAATGAAATAAGTCAGGCTTTCTTTAGTGAGATTCCCTCCACCTAGAAATCTTCCAGATTCTGCAATATGAAACAAGAAAGGTAAAAACACTGCATAGTCATAAAAACAAATCTTTCAAAATCATTACATTTTGTTAATGCTTGGTGTTAGATACTGAAAGAGATTACCTGCTTATTAATATGACACATATATGCCTTATAGTGCTATGTATATTAAATATACTCTGTACTTTTAACACCAGATTGACTCTGAACTTCCTCTGCTATCCACATCAAAGCATCCAGAATTTTGTTTTACTATACAAATTTATCTTTATCATCATATCCAAAGCTCACTAATACTTAGTGCTACTAGGGACAACTATAGTTCCCTTACCATCTATACCGGTAATACTACCGTCACTGATCACACTAGCGGCACCTAGATTATCCTCCAATATCTGCTTTAAAGAAAATCCCAAGAAACCATTTAGTGTAGTCAAGTTAGCAACAATCACTTAAAGTTAAAAACCAACACACTGGTATAGAGCACAGCGGAGATAGAGAAAAGTACATTATGGGTCTTCTTCAATGTCCTAACCCATGTCCACTCTTCCGTGTTGGTTTCTCCTCCACACTAATCTTATGTGTGTTAGAAACCACGACATGACAAACAGCAGGCTACAGCCAGATCACTTGTTCTCTTACTGCAATTCCTTCCACGGACCAGTCGGAAATATATTTAAATCATAACTTATTGGATTCAATAAGATTAGGGCAGCTCTACAACATATCGACTGGCATAAACTCCTTAGTGATAAAAACACTGAGGATAAATGGAAACTGTTCAAACATATATTAGAAAGGTACATTTCTCAGTATGTACCATTGGGTAATAAATATAAAAGAAACAAATTAAAACCAATGTGGCTTAGTAGAGAAGTAAAACAAGAGATTAAAAATAAGAAAAGGGCATTTAAAGCATTTAAATCAGACAAATCAAAGGCATCCTATTTAAGATATAAGGAAGCCAATAACACTTGCAAAAAGGCAATTAAAGTGGCTAAACTAGAAAATGAGAAATTGATAGCTAAAGAATGCAAAACCAACCCCAAAATTTTTTTCAAGTACATCAATTCTAAAAAAACAAAAAATGAAAGTGTAGGTACACTTGAAACAGAGTTGGGTTTATTAGCTAATGAAGACCAGGAAAAAGCAGAAATTTTAAATAACTATTTTTCTTCAGTATATATTAATGAGGATCCTATGGCAAGAGATATGCAAATGTTTGCTGCAAAAAACTTGCAAATAACTTGTGACTGGATAACTCGAGACAAGGTGCTACAGCTATTAAAGAAAATTAATGTAAATAAAGCTCCGGGGCCTGACTGTATTCACCCACGAGTACTTAAGGAGCTAAGTGGGGAAATAAGTGAACCTCTGTATTTAATTTTTCAAGATTCTTTTGTTTCAGGTGTTGTACCGGAGGATTGGAGGAAGGCAGATGTTGTTCCTATATTTAAAAAGGGTTCAAAATCCTTGCCTGGAAATTATAGACCTGTGAGCTTAACTTCAGTAACTGGGAAAATATTTGAAGGGCTATTAAGGGATAATATTCAGGAATTCATTGGGAAGAACTTTGTTATTAGCAATAATCAGCATGGTTTTATGAAACATAGGTCATGTCAAACTAACCTAATTGCATTCTACGAAGAAGTAAGTAGAAGTATAGATCAGGGTGTTGCAGTGGATGTGATCTACTTGGACTTTGCCAAGGCATTTGATACGGTTCCTCACAATAGGTTAGTTTTCAAACTAAAAGAAATTGGTCTAGATGAATATTCCTGTTCTTGGGTAGAACATTGGCTTAAGGACAGAGTACAACGAGTTGTAATTAATGGTAAATTTTCAGGCTGGACAAAAGTGGTAAGTGGTGTCCCTCAGGGTTCTGTTTTGGGACCACTTCTATTTAACATATTTATAAATGATCTTGAAATAGGCATTGAAAGCCATGTATCAGTGTTTGCAGATGACACAAAACTTTGTAAAGTAATAAAATGTGAGCAGGATATTGCTTTGCTGCAGAGAGATTTGGATAGATTGGGGGACTGGGCACTAAAATGGCAGATGAAATTTAACATAGAGAAATGCAAAGTTATGCACTTCGGGGTTAAGAATGCACAAGCAACTTACACACTAAATGGTAGTGAATTAGGGATAACCACACACGAGAAGGATTTGGGCATTGTTATAGACAACAAATTAGGCAGCAATATGCAATGTCAATCTGCAGTTGCTAAGGCCAGTAAGATTTTGTCATGTATAAATAGGGGCATAAATTCTCGGGATGAAAATATAATTTTGCCTCTGTATAAATCGCTGGTAAGACCACACCTTGAATATGCTGTGCAATTTTGGGCGCCTGTTCTAAAGAAGGATATCATGGCACTGGAGAGGGTCCAGAGACGAGCTACAAAATTGATAAAAGGAATGGAGCATTTTAGTTATGAAGAAAGGTTACAAAAATTAAATCTGTTTCGTTTGGAAAAACGGCGCCTGAGAGGGGATATGATAACTTTATACAAATATATTCGGGGCCAGTACAAACCTTTTATCTGGAAATCTATTCATAAACAGGGCTATACATAGGACACGAGGTCACACATTTAGGCTGGAAGAAAGGAGATTTCATCTAAGGCAAAGAAAAGGTTTTTTTACAGTAAGAACAATAAGGATATGGAATTCTCTGCCTGAAGAGGTGGTTTTGTCAGAGTCCATACAGATGTTTAAACTGAAATTGGATAAATACTTACAAAAACATAACATACAGGGATATAATTTCTAATTAGTGGGGTAATAGCTGATTGATCCAAGGAGACATCTGACTGCTATTTTGGGGTCAAGAAGGAATTTTTTCCTAGTTTGTGGCAAAATTGGAAGTGCTTCAGACCAGGTTTTTTGCCTTCTTTTGGATCAACAGCAACAACATTTCTGAGGAAGGCTGAACTTGATGGACGCAAGTCTCTTTTCAGCTATGTAACTATGTAACTATGTAACTATGCCACCCACATCAACAAGTAAAATATCTGATTGCCAACAGCATTCAAAAATTGATACAAAAAATAAAAATAGCTTTTCCATTGTTTATCTTTGAATTGTGAACTGGCACTAAACTGGTCAAATTAAATTAAATAGAATTTCCCCCTCCCTGCTTCCTACCTCATCCAGGGAGGTTCCATTCCCTGGTGGTCCGGTGGAATGGTGGGGCCCCTGGCTGCCTGTTACTGCAGAGGGGGCCCAGCACACTCTGTCCTTACTTTACAGCTCCTCTCTCTAACTCTTGCGAGCATGGTTTGCATGCCGCGCCCTGATGGCGGCCCTGGTAATAACCCGTGATGAGTAGATAGCATCATGTAACTGGTTATCTGTGACCTGTATAACAGTTGGTGAATCCTAAAACAACCTAAACTAAAATGACTTGTTTCATTCTCACACAATATGTAACCCTGGATACATACATATCATTTGCTCAAAAGCTTCACTTTGTTACTTACTGTCTCAGTAGTAATGCCACTGTGTGGAATGTCTGCTCCATTCACTCCCTCAGTCCCTATGCAAACTGCTATCACAGCCAGGTAGGTAAGGTGTCCCTAGTTCCTCTGCAATCTCCAGGTAGGGTAAGTGTGCCTGCACTCTCTGCTTACATCTACTTCCCTCCCATCCCATCCATATCTCTCTCCCCCTTCAATGTCTCCCTTCCTGCTTCCAGTCATTTCTCTCCTACCTTCTATCCACATCTCCCTCCTTCTTCCATCCATATCTACTCTCCCTTCAATCCATATCTCCCTACCTCCTTCCATCAATTTCTCCTCCTATATATCCCCCCCTTGCCAACCTTCCCCCTTCCATCCATATCTTTAACCTTGCCAACCTCCAGACTTCCATATATCCCCCCCAGCCAGCCTTCCTATCCATATCTCTCCCACTTGCCAACCTCCCCTCTTGTCAACCTCCCCCCTCCTATCAATATCTCCCACTTGCCAACCTCCCCCCTCCTATTAATATCTCTGCCCTTGCCAATCTCCCCCCTTTCATCTACATCTCACACTTTGCTAACCTCCCCCCTCCTACCCAACATCCCACCTTCCATCCATATTTCCCCCTTTTCCAACCTCCCCCCTTTTATCCATATATCTCCCTACCCAACTTTCCCCCCTTCCATCCATATCTCCTCGTGTACAGGGCTGTATTTACCACAAGGCAAACAAAGCATTTGCCTAGGGCGGCACATTGAGGGGGGACATCTTGTTTGCCTCGTGTTCTGGGGATGTCCACATTAGCCCCCCCACCCCCGGAGGTGTTAAACTACTAATATTCTAGCCGGGCGACAAGGGAGCGCTGTCCTCCGCTCTTCTTGCTCTCTCATGCACCGTTATATGATTCCGGTAGCTGGAATAGGATGTCACCCCGGCCCAGGCATCACAAAGCAGTGAGTGTATGAGAAAATATATGTGTGTATGTGTGTGTCTGTCAGATAGTATGTTTGTGTCTGTCAGTGTGTGTGTGTGTCTGTGAGTGAGTGAAAGTGTATGTGTCTTTCAGTGAGGATGGGTGTGCCTGTGAGTGTGTGTCAGTGTATGTATGTCATTTTATGTGTATCTGACAGTGTGTGTCTGTCTGTCAGTGAGTGGGTGTGTCAGTGTGTGTCTGTCAGTGAAAGTGCGTGTTGGTTAAACAGTGTGTGCCAATGACTGTGTATCTGTCAGTGAGTGTATATCAGTGCCTGTATCAATGAGGGCCTGTGTCTGTCAGTCAAAAAAGTGGCCTTGACACGAATTGGGGGGGCAAATTTAGATTTTGGGGGTGCCCAAATGTAGTCGTGCCTAGGGCAGCACAAATCCAAAATACACCACTGCTTGTGTACTGTGCGCTCGTTTCCTTGATGGAGCCGCACGTTTCCTAGGGGGGCTGGGGGCGCAGACCGAGCAGGGGGCAAAAAAATCACTGCTCACACTGCCAACGGATTTTTATGCTCTCACGCTGTTCAGGATGTCCAATGCTCATTCATGCACATTCACTTTTAAGTACAACTAAAATACTCGGATTCTGGTGGTGTTTATGTGGAAACAGCTTGGTCATGAAAGGGGTTAATGTTCGATCACCTAGGGAAACATCTTCTTCATGACATCCTTAATCACACATCAACAGATTCTATTTTCTTATGTTCATTTTTTTTTTTAATTCAGCCAAAAGCATCACCCCACAGCACAGCAACATGAAATAGCCACACTGATACTTAATATCAGGATGCAGTAGAAACATAAAATAAAGCTGTTGCTTTAGGAAAGGGAATTGATTTCTTTATTTAGCAAAGTCATAAGAATGTAAATATTCTAGAATTTGTTGATTAGTAATGTTAAATATCACCATGTTCAAAAAACAGAAGGAAAATTCAGGCAATGAATGTGAATCTGTGCACAGTACTATGTTTTGTTTGAATAAATCATTTGACCTGCAATTGAGAGGTTTGTAAAGTTTAGAAAATCTATACATAATGGTAAATGATGTAATTCCAGGCTCTCTCAGCCTCAGCAGGCAACCTAACATCACTAAGGAGTTCAGTCTCTGCTGACAAAATGTCTCTTCCTATGAGCGATGCCCCTTCACGCAAACATTTCTTTGCTTTAGAAAACCGCAGGGGGTGGAGGAGACCAACTTTTTTAAAGAGGTTACTAAATTCAGTGGCCAACTAATAATCTTGAGCAGATGGTAGAAACAAGAGACGTGGGCAAGCACTGAAAGAAATATGTCAGGAATTTAAATTGCACGATAACAGATGATGAAAGTAAAGCAGGTAACATACTTTGAAGCGAAAGCAGGGGGTCTTTTAACTGCCTTCTTCTGCAAAGTTAATTGTTCTATTTTATGTGACTCATTATCAAAATGAAACTAATATATTCTATAGACATAATGGGATTTTATGACAGGCAAATATTATTAATTTCAGACATTTTCCTTTAGAATTAATGTGTTTATGTCTGGTATGTAAGACATGTGTAATCATGGTGGTTACCACCTCAAAGTGATGTTCCTCACCTTAAGGGAAACCTATCATATTGGTTACCAGCTCAACATGATGCTCACCTAATATCAGCACAAAGGTCAATGCTAATGGTGCCCCAGGGAATGCTGATCACCTGATGTCAGTGCAATGATCAATGCCAAAGGGGCCATGAATTTAGGCTCCCAAATCAACCTGTTCAAGACTTCTGCAAGTTTTCCACCTGTGCAGTTCATATCTTCTTCTATACTCTATCTGACAATACTAGATCCAATTACTACAGACAGACCAACAGTGATGTGTTAAATAAACACATATACATACACCTTATGAAGATAGGTTGAAGTAAGTTCTATAAAAGCAAAAATGCTCACATAGGGCAATATTGTCTGCATAAGGTAAACATATGATAATTTTGAGATGTTATCTTTATTATATACCATTCACATTTTCATAAGCCTACACATGACTGTCTTAGGTATATCTGCTCAATCAGAGTATGGAAGATCCTTGTATCAAAGTTCAGAAGTGTACAGGTAACAGATTATCATAAAATGTACAAATTTATTAGAAGAACAAAACATAAAAATCCTTACATATTGGAAAGCTACAAGTAGCATTCCAGTCCTTCAAGAGAATAAACCAGCACAACGCATTTCGACTGGATGCCTTCATCAGGTGCATTATAGCAGTCTGTTTAGACTTCCTTTTAAAGTTTAAAAATGACGTTGAAAAAGTGTGTGCCTTGTCACTTTAAGGGTCATAATGTCTGCCCTCTAGAGCTCTATCCTCCAATCCCAGCAATAAACTTAGCTCCATCTTACTACTCCCGGATCTTGTTAAACTTCCGGGTTCTCCAGACATATTCCGTTGGGCATCTTGGAATTACCAATCTCTTTGTACAGATCAGTTCCACTGGAAGAACTCTGTACTGATTCTATTTCATAGGTCAACTATGGCGGCCATTTTTAAGAAGGTCCAATAGTATGTGCAAAAGAGGACAAAAACAAACCACACAGATAAAAACATATATATATATATATATAAAAAGGTTAGAAAACTACAAGTAATAGTGAAGGACAATATTCTATACATATTTTATTTACATAAACCTACAAGAACTTTATTACAAATGAGAGAAAAGAACAATAAGAACTTTAAAAGGTGGACGTTATACATAATTACAAATTTTAAAATTTATGTTTAAGCCTTGTGAAGATAATACGAAGATCCACTTAATTTCAGTCTTATTGATTTTTTTTTAATAAAATCTCCACCTTTCTTTCTTTCTTTCTTTCTTTCTTTTTTCTTCTTGTATTTATTTTGTTTCATTGAGTTCCTATTGGTGAAATATTTAGGAACTGTCTTCTGCAAAAGAATAATATAAAACATCAAAAAAATGTCAAATATTGTATATTTTTTATTTTAAAAAGTGAGGATGAATAGCAGAGCTGGAAACAATTTCCAACTTAGCTATATTCCAATTTAGGCATTTTGGACTAAATTTTGCAATTTAATTTTCAGCTCAGCACAGTTAATTATATTGTGAATAGGCTCCTGATCTCATAACTGAAAGCATCATTTCACGTGCTAATTGCAGAATCATCTTTTAAAAAACGATGAAAGGATAAACACTCAATAAGCGACATTGGAAAAAAATCCCAATGTGCAGCTAGTATTGTGTGCATACTGCATTTTATTCTCTGTTGTGTATTTTATCCTAGATATTTGCTTGGTTTGAAGAAATTCCCACTGGAAATCCTGAAGTATCAATCTTACATGTTCTTTGTACCTTTTTGAAGATTCTAAAGCATTATGGATTCTCACCTCAGGGGCCACTAGCTAGTCATTTTTTATTTATTTTTTATTGGTTTGGATTGGTCAAATTATCGTCAATGTAATCTCTTGCATATAACACTTATGAATACAATTACATTTTGTCAATAAATCTGGTTTATCAGAAGTCCTCAAGTACCAGAGCTGTAGTGCAATCTATATTCCCAATTAATTATAGTATAACATTTTGGAAGAGTCATTTATTTAAAAAAAAAAGACAAAAAATTATCTTGCCCAAATAATCCAAGACGAATAATTGTAAGATGATGTTCTACCTTGCATTATCTACCAGGAGCCCATGTCACTGAGGCACACTCGCCCGTTTGAAAAGCAGAATCTATGTAAGATCCCACAAAGGCGCAAGATCTTCTAAATAAAAATGTGCGCACCTAATGATATGTCATAGACATAATGCACATGACGTCGAAATATACTTATTTCCATTATCCATCTCACGTGATGGCTGATGGGAAATTGCACAATATGGCAGCAAAGGCTGCTTACAGTTTACTTTATCCAATGCATACCTACTGATTGCAATGGAATTAGTGATACATTCTAACACAGTATTTATGAATTTTCATACAAATCCTATCTTAAAATTAAAAAAACAATCAGCAGCATTTATTGATCTTGTTCATGATAGGGTAATGATAGAGGCGTTGCATTATGGCTGCAAATAGAGTTGCTCAGAGTACACCTGCATCTGCCGTACTCCAGCAGCTCCTGTACAGTCCTTGTCATTGTGAATATTACACTCCCCACCCCTGCTTCCCCACTACTCTTGTGGTCTTGTGCCAGTGACCTTGGATGGAGTGGCCAGGATGTTCTCCACTTTCTCCAAGCTTCAGTTTACACATTATTATTCATTTACTTTAAGAATAAACAAATATTAAACTGATTTTGTTTTTGCTAACTGCAATACTCATATATTTTATGAAAAATAGATTTTTACTTATCTTTATTCCAGCGCTCAGACTCCCACGGCACTGGTGGCTGCTCTGCCTCCCACGACATCATCTGGCTATCGAGACGATGGCCAATCCAATACTCCTCGTAGAAGAGCTTTGGAAACTGATGCCCATGAGCAGTTGAGCACCACACATATCCAAATGTTTCTCATAGGAAAGCATTGAATTCTATGCTTTCCTATAAGCTGCAATGTTACTTGACCGAGTTTTACTGTCAGTACAGCAAAAGCGGAAGACAGCCGCTAGAATTGTGTTTAACCCTGCAGTGTAAACATTGCAGTTTCTACAAACATCTTATTGAAAGTAAGTAGACTGGGGGACCTTAGTGGTCTTTTAATGTTCATCTTGTATTTTAGCGAATGCCTCCTGACTGCTTTTGCTATTTGAATACAACTAGTATTAGCCATAGCTGAAATAACCTGCATATCATTCACACGCCAGTCCCATGTTAAGCATGATAAAAGACAGACATTTTAGACAACTGATGTAAACATCTTCATGTAACATATCTACAAATGTGATATCTGTTGCTTCAGATTTAATATTCATGAAATATATAATATTCTGTTTTGTGAAAACCGAAAATACAAAAAGTGAAATATGATATTTAGAGATGTGAAGTGTTATTTTATGATTGGTAATCCTTTAATGAACCGTATACGGGTACAGAGAGTAACCTTGGGAAATTGTATTTCTTATATACTGCTCTTTCAACAGGAAAATTGACCCGTCTAATGCTACATCCCCTTTTCTATAAATATCGTACTACTTTTCATGGTTCGTTTATTGTTTTCTTTTTGTCACATTACGTCTTATTAGGTCTTTAATTCTGTACGTGAAAGCTTTTGCTTTTATGGGTCTGCCAAAACTGACAGGAAATCCTTAACAGTCCAGCAACTCTAAATCACTAACAAAGGGCTTAAGGAAATAATTGGTTTGATTTCATTTCTGTTTCTTAAAGAAGCTGTAATTTGCTGGGTGGGTGATCTGCTGTGATAGGTAAGAAATAGAAAAAAAAAAAACAGTCATGCACAAATTCACTACATTGAAAATTAATTCAGAAAGAAATGTTATTTGGGGGAAGAATTGTTTTTTGTTTAAAAACAAGGTCAACTACTAATTGTGCAAACGTAGACATTCTAGACGTCAAGAACAAAGGACTCCTAATTTTGTTGCAGGCGCTATCTTTAGCAGATTGTTCTAAGAGAAGGAAGATGAAGGCTCTGAGGTTTTGACCATATGTGTTAAACAGAAGGCAAAAAAGCCTTTTCTTTACCTTTGTGCTCAGAGCTACACAACATGGATGAGTTTAGCTCGCCAAGTGGTAGTGGGGTGTTGACCTTAGTACTTGGCTCAGAAAGATGTAAAATGCATTTGGTGGCTATACAAATAACAACTGTACCATGATTTGTCTGTGTGGGTGTCAGTTAAAGAGTGCCTTGTACTCATAGAAACTATATTTTACATATGCATAGCAATGTTAAGGTTGAGAACATTGTTCGTACAATATGATGGTTAATGGTAGACCAACTAAGACATTCTAATCAAATCTGATTATGAATTTAATATCTCGTTTATTTTTAAAGTATACCTTATGTAATGATTAAAAAAAAAAAATTGCTCATGGTTACACTAAGATTTAGATTTTATGTTAAAAAATAATGCAGTAGTGTTAATAAAGATGTTTTGTTGACTTTGTTAAAATTTGGTTACATAATATGATGTGCTGCTTTGATCAATTATATTAACATCGCATTAGTTGTATTCAATTTGTTATATCAATTATGATAATTGAGATTTTGTCGCATGATTTTTATGCAATAATATCTGGCTTGGCTGGTGGAGTCACATGCATTTCGAGTTGTACATATCATCTATATTTCAACATGTGGTTGATTTAAGCTCTTGTTTTGACTCACTACTGTCATTGTAGAGGGATTTTTAAAACTTTAGCATATAAGATTGATTTGACACACAATTTATTAATGGAAACTACCCTTATTAAAGGATCAGCCTAGGCACCTTATCCTCTCATGGCCATTGGAGGTAACTAAAAAACCTACATTTGTTTTAAAAATACATAGGGATTTGTTTTTCTTTGGTTTTTACTATATATTGGGGCTGATATGTACTGTAGTCTTTGCTGCCACCCAGTAGTGATGGGAGTGAGCGCAGGACCTATCTTTCTGCATTTGTATCCACTTTTTGTATCACACAGCTTTGTTACAATGCTGCCGCCCATCCCATGAGTCCCTATTAAGGGTTAATAAATATATAGGGGTGTATATAAAGTATACCCCTTTCTGTCTCATTAGAGATATGTTTGCCAGAGGCTCAAGGAAGCAAGGTGAATGGTTAGAGTTAGGACCCACCTAGGGGGGGGTCTGCCTTGGCATTGGCAGGTGGGCTTATCCTCTCATGGCCATTGGAGGTAACTAAAAAAAACTCCATTTGTTTTAAAAATACATAGGGATTAAGGAGAGAGCGCAGGTAACTTGTTTTTCTTAGGCACCTTAAACACTGCATCTCAATTATTATTATGGTGACCTTAGAGAGTGGCTACCATAACCCGGCTCTTGTTAGAATTGTTTTTGACTGGTTTGATTGTAACTGAGGGTCCACAAGGTATCTGTATCCTACACCCCTGCCCATCCATTGCAAATGCGGAAAGCCCACTTCCACATTAGCAATATAAATGTCATCTATATTGTAAGGCCACACATTGGCTGAGCACATTAGGTGACTCACTAACCCAATGAATGTTTAGGCTGCAAGTGTTTTCATCAAACAATCTAAAAACCATTTGACTATTAGCCAGGAGGACAACTCACAGCCTATTGACGCTATAATCCATTATATTAGCATGCAGTGATTATAATTTCTAGACGTAATCTGTTGTTCATTCTTGATTTGCCTTTTTTAAATGTGTTGTCTAGGCTAGCAAGACAGTGTAGAACAAAAACACTTTTTTTACTCAGAACTTCTTGCTATAATAGTAAATAATACTCATATATAGCGCATTGAAATAAATACAATGTATATTAATTATACTGTGTCTGTAGGTGATAGCCAGACAGACAGAGATGTTGGATGTGAATAAACAGACAGACAGGTAGATATTGGTAAATGCTAGCTCTTGGTAAATGCCCAAAGCATTATAATGTAACAGACTTATTTAGGTTCACAACTGCTCATTTTTTTGTCTGAAAACCTTTGCGCTGGATTGTATTAAATACACAATTTAGGTTTAGCTCTAATTGACTGATTTTCACTGGAAAAATGTTTTGTGCAGTTTTTGTGTTATGTGCCACATAGTTTTTCCAATAGTATTGCAAATTCCTTAGGAAACACATAGGTGTCTCACATGTACCTTTTAAGTGTGAGACAGCATGTGTAATATCTAAAAAAAAAAAATACCTGCCGATAACTGCTACTGCTCAGCACAATTGCAAACCTAAATTGAAAATTATAATCATTGTAACGTTTCTAAAACAAAATGCTGCTCTTGTTTCTGTGCTACGAACAGTTAGTTGTTGGGCTGCATATACTCTGGAGAAGGATTAGATGCTAAAATTGTGCGTCAGCCAAGGAAAACGCAGCATCATATCTACTTTATTCAATTAATAATATCGATAGTCATTTGACTCTAAGAACAATATGCACAATATGAGGGAGGTAGATAACAGAAAGGTACCATCTAAAATAAATTAATTATTCTTGTCTTGATGCATGTGTTTGTATAATCTGTATCCAAGTGCACTCGTTTCTTATTGTTCATGTGTATAAACAAACAACTTTTTATTCTATGGGAATAGAGTCAAAAACACTTAGATGATATTCAAACCTCAATGAACATGTAATGTACATGCATTTGTCCTCTGGCTTGTTCAAGCAGTAAGCAAGGCAGCACTTTCAAAGTGACTTGTCATGAAGACACCAGCTCCACATTATCTGAAGGACAATTACATCGCAGGTGGTGGATTTTACCATTCTCATCGACCTTGTAATACTCAAGCACTGCAAGTGTGACCTTCTTTCTCTTATGCTTGCTTTTTTTGGGGGGTGGTGCATGAATTCTTCTTTCTCTTCTTGGCACCACCTCGGGGCCTCAGCACATGTGGAAGAGTTGACTCCTTCTGGATGTTGCAATCAGAAAGAGTGCAGCCATCCTCCAGCTGTGTGCCAGCAAAGACCAATCTCTGTTGATTAGGGGGAATAACTTCCTTATCCTGAATTTTAGCTATAAATATTATATTATATATTCAGTAAAATCAGACGATTCAACCTAGAGGGTGATGGTTGTCACGAAGATCTGCATGTTTGAGCCGGATGGACTTACTGCTAATGGCAGATCTGGAGAGAGGTGAGACATTCTTTTCAATAAGGGATTTCACAAATCAAGAACGTCATTGAAATTGTCATGGTCTAAGCTTTATTTTCTTGTGTCTTCGGAACCAGTGTATCCAGTGCATGCACAACCAGCAGGACTATCTAATTGATTTCAGAAGCATAACAATGTATTATGATAAAATTATGATTTCTTCTTCCTTTGGAAAAATAGAGACCCAATACACAAAGTTGTATAAAAACATGAAAAATCTCAAAAAATGCTCTCTGGGCTTTAAATAATTATTTGATGATATTTCCATAACATTTTGCAAACGTTTTACAAATATTAGCTTGGATATTGAATTTTCAAGTACTCTACAAACATTTAATTATAGAAATTATTGATAGTTATAAAAAAATATATATAGCTACCAACAGGTGTATTCACATTTGTATCTGGCCTGGTATATGAGGTAAGAGTAAAGTCAATTATTGAAGAGGTTTGTGGTTAGACTATCTGGGAGAACAAAAAGTCACAGCCTGGATTAATTTAGCCTGTTTCATTTGGAGAGCTCTATATTATGTGTGTTCAGCTCTTTTCACATCTCTTTAATATTCATGATACACTCACCAGCTTGAATGAAAGGGATAAAGCTTTTGATAGCAATCTCAGGAACTTGATTAACAATGTACTAATCATGAGTACCAATAACCAGATTCAAAAATGTTTGAATTCATCCATCACTTTTAACCAGAGATGATTGCATTACCTTACCATTTTTCATTTAGATAAGTTCATCTGAAAAAAATATTGTCAAATGGAAGTAAAATGAACATTGTTACTACTTGTGAACCACATATCAAATTGACCGACAGCATAATTACCAATTAGTGCATAAGCAGAGAAATCTGTGTCATCGTAACTTGAAATAAAAGCTATTCATTCTGACTAAATGTTATATTGTGCCATGGGATTCATTTTGCAATAAGTTCAAATTGTTATTATAAAATGTAACTAAAGCATATTGCAAGAGGTAATTATCCATATATTAGATTGAATACTGTGTGTGCCCTATGATTACAGAACAAATCACCCATTATTTCAGCGCTAATTGTAAAGATTATGTGGTCCATTCAAAAAAATATCCTGCTGTGTGGATCATTTCCTATATAGCTATGTAGGTGTTGTTTGTATGCAATTTACAGATAATGTAATTCTTATCTTAACCCCTTAATGACGAGTGCCGGACGAGGTCCGTCACTCAGGGGATTGCCATAACAATGAGTGACGGACCTCACCCGTTAAAATTAACCCCGGATCGCCACTATCGTGGCGATCGCGGGGTTAATGGTGCTCCGGTCTGCCTCTGTATTAGAGGCAGACCAGTAACACCCGATCAGGCTGCCCCAGTACTTGTGCTTAGTATACTTACCTTCCGCCTCCCTGCACTTCCTGGTTCTGTGTGAAGTGCAGGGAGCTGGAACAGTAATGATCCTGCCCCCTGTGTAAAAAAAAATTAAGTTAATTTAAAATCCCACCCCCCTTTACCCATTTTAATAAAAAATTACCCCCTTCCCTGCCAATTGATCACTGAATACAGTGATCAATTGGCAGGGATTACATTTTACTGTCATCTGATTTTTTTTTAACCCTCAGTGGTTACATTTATTTAATTAATTAATTTGAATATTTTAAAATTATATATTTAGCTAGCTGGGGTGGGTGGAAGTTAGTGGGGAATTGGGGGATTTGGTGTTAGGCTAACTAGGGGTTAACGTTAAAAAAAGTTTTAAAATAAACTTTAAAAAGTTAAAAATTAAGCTCAAAAAAGTTTTAATAATGTTTAAGTAAAAAATAAAAAAAACACCCCCCTTTGCCCAGTCCAAATAAAAATTAACCCCTTCCCTGCCAGTCGATCACTGCCTACAGTGATCAAAATACAGTTCACAATATTATACTGTGATCTAATTTTTTTTAACCCCTGAGGATTAACTTTTATTTATTTTTTAACCCCCAGGGGTTCAATTTTTTTAATTAATTAATTTAAATATTTTATAATTATATATTTTGCTAGCTGGGGTTAGTGCTGCTTACTGCTAGCTGGGGTTAACGGTTAAAAAAAAAAAAAAAAGCTTAGAAAAATGTTAAATCTGTAAAAAAAAGTTTTAAGAAAGTTTAGGAAAGTTTGAAAAAAATGTATAAGCAAACCAAAAGTTTCAAAACTAGTTTTTAAAAGTAAAAAAAGTTTCAAAAATTAAAAAAATACATTTAAAAACGCTCATTACCACTACACCTGGAACAAACTAGAGAAAAAATGATCCCACGCTAAGGTTCAAAATATGCCTTTTGAATTACCCCAGGGTGTATTCTTTAATAAATAGTATGTGTTTGTGGGGAAGTTTCAATAACCAACTGTCTAAACTATTTCAAATTGGAACATGGACACAGAGTAAAACTTCAAAGTTAGAAAAAAACTGAATGGCTGCATCTCAAATGCGCCCCATCAACATCCACATATACCTGGCAAAGGTACATACGGTGGTATTGCTGTACTCAGACGACATAGCTGAGCAACATATGAAGTATTATACACTTGTAGCACACATAAGATTTGCAAAATATACTGTGCAAACTCACTTTGTGTGTCAAAAAGGCAGAAAAAACACTTCTCACCACTACACTTGGTACAAGCTAGCGGAAAAATGATCCCACGATAAGGTTCAAAAAATGCCTTTTGAAATACCCTGGGATGTCTTCTTTAAGAAATGATATGGCTTTATGGGCTATTTGGATTATATAGCCTGGTAAAATACTCTATAATGGGACATGGGCACAGCGTAAAAATGTAAAGTTTGAAAAAAGCTGGAATGGCTGTGTCCCAAATGTGCCCCTCCGATGTCCACATATACCTGGCAAACGTACATACGGGGCTATTGCTGTACTCAGCCAACATAGCTGAGCAACATATGAAGTATTATACACTGGTAGCACACATAAGGTTTGCAAAATATACTGTGCAAACTCACTTTGTGTGTCAAAAAGGCAGAAAAAACACTTATTACCACTACACTTGGTACAAGCTAGCGGAAAAATGATCCCACGCTAAGGTTCAAAATATACCTCTTGAAATATCCTGGGGTGTCTACTTTAAGAAATGGTAGGCCTTTGTGGGGTAGTTTGAATTTAAACCCTGCTAAGATACTTGGAAATTGCACATAGACCCAGCTTCAAAATTCAAAGTTTGGTAAAAACTGATATGTCTTGGACTCCTATATTGCACTGTAGCTTCACGAAATAGTGCCAAAGATATTCATTGGGGGTGTTTTTTTTACTCAGAAGACTTAGCCGAGCATAATTTGGGGGGTTTGAACTTAGTGGCACATGTGAAATATGCAAAATGCCCAGCAAAAATGCAATCCATATGTAAAAAACGCACAAAAGTATTTTTTATCACATACTTTAGCATATATTGGTGAAAAAATGGGGGCATGTTAAGGCACAATATACACCTTATGAGAAATACTGGAGCATGTGTCGTCAACCTGGTCCCTACCGCCCACTAGTGGGCATTTCAGGATTCCAGGTGGGCAGTAGGGATTTCATTTGGAGAGATTGGGCAGGTGGGTGCGAGCCGTAGGGATTTCATTTGGAGAGATTGGGCAGGTGGGTGCGAGCCGGCGGTACCCCTGCGACCGGGTACCGCCATCACCATTTGCGGCCCCGGCCTGGGCAGCAAACCGCCGGGGCCGCCGTCCAAGGGGTCCATCGGGTGGCCCATGCTGTCAGGACCACCCGATGGATGTGGATTGTGATGGGGCCTGGGTGCTTTAACAGCGCTACCGGGCCCCTGTGATTACATCACAGAGCTGGGAGGAAGTGACTGCACGTCACTCCTCCCAGCTAACACTGAGAGCCACGCGGGAGGAAGACCAGGGAGTCAGAGTGGGAACACTGACTCCCATCCACCTGAGCCACCACTGGACCCCAGGGAAAGTCACCCTCCTGCACCTTAAAGGTAGGAAACAGGAGGGTGACTTAAATATAATGTGTGTTTGTTTGTTTGTGTGTGTGTGTCTTTGTATGTATGTCTTGTGTGTGTGTGTCTGTATGTGTGTGAATGTGTCTTTGTATGTATGTCTTGTGTTTATGTATGTGTGTCTTGTCTATGTATGTGTTGTGTGTGTCTTGTCTTTGTATGTATGTGTTGTGTGTCTGTATGTGTCTTTGTATGTATGTGTGTCTTGTGTCTGTCTGTATGTGTATGTGTCTTTGTATGTATGTCTTATGTGTGTGTATGTGTGCATGTCTGTGGGTGTGTGTGTCTTTATGTGTGTGTGCCTGTCTGTGTGTCTGTATGTGTGTGTGTGCCTGTCTGTTTGTATGTATGTGTCTTTGTATGTATGGGTGCCTGTCTGTTATAGTGGGCTACCTAGCTCAGCCGTCCTACTGGGCATTGCTATAAGTAAGGTTAAAAAATAGAAAAAAGGAAAAAAAAAAGGTGGGGAGGGGAATTGAGGAGGGAGAGGAGGGAGAGGAGGGGAGCTGACGCACAGATGAGAAATCATATTATGCGCAAACAGAGAAGTCATCTGAATATCACCGAAAGAGGAGACCTTTGTTCCTTACGAAAATCGAACCAGATATCAAATATTTAGTCTCGCAGCATCAACCTCAAGGATCTCATTAATCACTAGTAAAGGTAATTTCAATTTACTTTATTGTTTTCTCATTAAACTTTATAAAGTTAAAAACATTATAAACATGCATTAAGTAGAATTAAAAAGATAAATGTACGTACATTTATTTATTTTTTTAAAACACCCTCCTTTCTAAAAAATATTCTGCACTTGCGCTAAAACTGGTGGACGGTAAGGACATTTTTCCATCAAGAAAGATGCATTAGTGGGCGGTAGAAAGAAAAAGTTGACTACCACTGCCCTAGAGTGTCTACTTTTTCAAATGGTAGGCCTTTGTGGGTTTTTTTAACAGTTAAACTGATATAAACCCCAAAAGGGAAGCATAGGCTCATTAAATCCATCTCTCAAAATTCTACTGTGAATACTGAAAAGGACAGGTCTCCTATATGGCACTGTAGCTTCATGAAATAGTGCCAAAGACACACAATGGGGGTGTCATTTTACTCAGAAGACTTAGCTGAGCATAATTTGTGGGGCTTGAACTTAGTGGCACATGTGAAATATACAAAATGCTCAGCAGATGTAACTGAACACAAAATAAAACTTTGTACAGGAATAGCACACACCAACTTTACAAAATACACATGAGAATTTCTTTGTTATAAGTTTGTGTGCCAAAAACCAAAAAAACCCACAATTTTACTCCAATATTTAGCAGAGGTTGGTGGTGAAATGGCTACGTAGAAAGTGTCAAAACAACCTTAGGTAAATAGCCCGTGATGTCTACTTTATATAAATATATACTTTTGTGTGGCAATTGTGTTTTCTTTTATGGCTATTAAGCTTACAAGACAAACATACCAAATTCTAAAATCGCTCCACATTAAAAGTTTATTTTACTCCTTGTGCTTTGTGACCTGTAACTACCAAAAAAACCTTAAAATCCCAGACACATTATATATTCTGTAAATCAGAACAACTAAATGAATTTATTTTTACTTTTCCTTAACCTGCACTAATTATGCACACATTATTTTTGCAAAAACTGTAAAAAAACAAACAAAATTAAATTTTTTTAGCATTTTTCTGTATTTTTTTATAATAAATAAGTATATATATATTATATTAAAGCCCTTTCTATCCTTTAAAAAACGATATATAATATGTGTCGGTGCAATAAATTAGTAAAATGCAAATTGCAGTTGAACGCAAACAGCAAAAAATGAAAAGAATGCTGCTGTCATTAAGTGAAAGACAAGCTTCTGAAGCTCTGTCCTTAAGGGGTTAAAGGCACCTAGTTTAAATTTTCAGACTTTAACACACCTTTACCTTGAATACTCAGTTTAATTAAAATTGTCATATAGGTATTTGGGATATCATATATGGTTCTAAATCATTAAACTGTGTACAAACCAGTCAAATGTAAATCTTTTCGTTCTTAAATAAAAAGGTGTTCTAAAATGGAATACTAGGAATCTGACACCCAGATCTTTTACATACAGTTAAGGATGGGAGATAATATTGTAAAACTGGAAAAAAATGGTCACTTCCCTTGGTTGCCCCTACTAAGACACCTACCAACAATCTGCCTGTTTATTATTTTAGTAATTACATAAAGAGTTATTTAATCTATCCTACTACTGCAATATAACTTTAATGATGGTTTTGAGAGTGTTTGGCTTCACTAGTATGCTGTATTTTTTGCATGCTCTAATATATTTAGTTTTTGCATAAAAAAATAAATGTGTTGCAAAATGCTGCACCATAAGCCTGCCTCTTTGGTCACATCCTCTCATGCAAGAAAAATACTTCCTTATCAAATATATGTAGACAGAGCATTGCATTGGCTGATCATCCTGGAGGTACTGTGTGAAGGCACTGTAATTAGGGTAATGGGTGTGGGTTACTCCATAAAGACAGATAAATATACAAAACAACAGACAGAGAGGTATACATAAAGACAGGTAAAGAGCAAACAGACATGTAGTGTGTCTGCTTCGACATATGCAGTGCATGCAATAAGTGAACAGAAATAAACACACAGTACACAAATAGTTAATATTGATTGCCTAAAATACCAAGCCAATTAGCTAAAATGTCAAATGCCTTAACCAAATAAAATTTTACCAGAATATGTCTATTCTCCCTTAAAGATACTCTATAGTGTTAGGAATACAAACCTGTATCACTATAGTGCTCCTACCCCTAGTCATATAGCCCGCCATCCTTTTGCCAATAAAGGTAGTTAAAAAAAGCTTTTTACTTACCATTTTGCTCATATCCATGCTTCCCACAATGCCATCGAGGGGTATGACTTCCTCCAACAATAGTCCAATCCAATGTTCATCATAGAGGATCATTAGGGACCTGATGCGTATGCACAATGAGTGCCATGCTTGCTACCAATGCTTCTTGTAGGAAAACATTGAAACCAATGCTTTCGTATGAGCGTAAATGTCATGTGACCAAGTTTTACTCGGTCAGTGCAGCGGAAGTGCTTCTAGTGGCTGTCACTATGACAGCCACTAGAAGTGTGTTTAAGCCTTCTGGGTAAACATTGCTCTTTCTGCAAAATGGCAATGTTTTAACTTGAATGAGTAAGCATACAAGACCACTCTAACTGAGCTGAAGTGGTCTGGGTGACTATAGTCATCCTTGAACAAACACCACAACAATAATATAATAATATACAAGAAAACAATATAACATTTTATCTATTTTTTCTGTTTTTAATTAAAAATACAAGAATAAATAAACCTCACCCAATAAACAAATCAAACAATGAATAAATAAATAAATAAATAAATTAGCAACTTAGGGATGGGAGGGTGGACACAGTGATTAAGCTTTATCCTGCTGATTCCACATTGAGGTTTTACAGCACAGACAGGTAAGCTTTACAGCACAATGCCTTATATACTTCCATTTTGCACAATTTTTATGTCTCACTCTGCACTAATCTGCAAGAGAACCCTCAACATTCTAAAGCATTAACCACCAAGATATGGGCAATAACAACTTAGAAAAGAACCTTAAAGGTTTTGTAAGCAAATAGCATTAAATCAGGTGAACTTAACCATTTGACTGTCTTATCTTGCCTTAAGGTCCATAGCATTTCCAGCAATTTATCTCAGTTCTCTCATCATCTATGCTAAAAAACATACATCTGCACAGGTAAGGTAGATTAATGGGATTTTTTTTAGAATGGGGTGAGAGGTGGCAAATAAGGCAGACCAGCTGTAGACCACTGCAAACAATTTCTTCAAGATTCATACACATTTGTACATGTAAAAATATAGACTTTTGTTGAATGCCATCAAATGCATTGGATGTTATGGTGCCGGAGTTTCCCTTTAACATATGATGAGGTTGAATGAAGTATGCAAACATAAAACTAAAAATCAAACATACATTCAGAAGTTGTACTGGGTTGTCACTGGTCAAGGAAATGTGAACTAACTCTCATCAGTATTTATTCATTTATGTTTTTATATGATACAGAGATCAAATCTTTGATATTCATATTTTTCTTAAAATTATTTTATTTTGCTAACTGATCTCAAAGGTATATAATTCCATAATCCATTTCTTTTCCAGGAAACCTTAAAATGATTTGACAATTATATCAAACCAATTAATTTACAAAAGTCTTCTTTTTTTTTCATTTCATTTCATAAATGTCTACTGCCTTTTAAACTGCAGTGAGCCAAGATTCGATTTGTCTTGACTCCATCAAGGTGACTATTGTAGCTGGAAGCATTCACATGAAGACGACTACCGGGCTACATCATGTCAAGCCCTCAAGTAGAATTATTGCTTTTCCTGCCTCAGTTCACAGCTGTTTTATGTCACCAAATCACATCACGGTGTAATCACAGATGAATAAAATATATTTTTTTCCTTTACCCTAAATGCTTTTTTTTCTGTCAATTACAATCAAAGAGCATGATTTCAGACCTGTCACTTTTGTAAGGTCTTTCCTACTGATGACTTTAAAACTGTAATCTACTAAATATACAGTGCAATAAATCAGTGAAGTCTTATAGGAATTCATCCATTGAGAAGAAGCGTGTTTTTTTCTCCCACAGGGGACAGAAAAGTAATTGGTCTTTAAAGAATGAAATCAAAGATGTTAAAATATCCATTTATTTCTTGCTTTGTTCAAGTCGAAATTTCAATGTGTTGAATTCTGACTTGATGCTCTGTTTTCCTTCACGGTAAAGTAAAGACATGTTAGGCTCATTATTAAATCAATAAAGTCTCATATGCATTTTGAAAGTGCAGAAATGTTATATTTAGTTTTATCTCCAATTTTTATTCCCCTTGTTCTAAGAGATTATCTTCTCTGTGGTAGTGAAGCTATAATTTGCTAGCAGTTCCAACCTATGGGCAGTTTTGCTATGATAGCTTGATTACATCATTAGCCACAATCAAAAACATTTCCCTAAAATGATTTGAGCTTGCCTGAATAAATTGCTTCCTTTGATCTTTCACGATTGTATTACAATAGTCTACTCTTCATTTTTTTTCCATCTGCTGAAAAAAGCTTAAAGGAAAAACTAAATATTAGTGGTGTATTTAACTAAACTGCTCAAATGTAGACAGGTGCATTTATTTTTTAACTATGTCCTTAGGAAAAATGAAGTGTGCTATAAAATTGGTCAAATACTGGAATGTTAAAGCTAAGACTTGTAATTGCAGTATTGAGTGGTAAGTGTGACATGTACATGTATATCTCACGAAAAAAGATAATGCTGATTTTTAATTTCCTATATACTTGAAACATTGAACATAGTCATAAAATATATGGACCATTTTATATGTAAATGAATACTTCATACTTCATATATTTAAAAAAAAAAAAAATATATATAAAATGGTCCATATGTATATTTTATGAAATTTATATATATAGAGTGAGAGAAACAGATAGACAGATAGATAGATAGATAGATAGATTCAATGAAATACTCTGCTCAAAAAAATAAAGGGAACACTTAAACAACACAATGTAACTCCAAGTCAATCACACTTCTGTGAAATCAAACTGTCCACTTAGGAAGCAACACTGAGTGACAATCAATTTCACATGCTGTTGTGTAAATGGGATAGACAACAGGTGGAAATTATAGGCAATTAGCAAGACACCCCCAATAAAGGAGTTGTTCTGCAGGTGGTGACCACAGACCACTTCTCAGTTCCTATGCTTCCTGGCTGATGTTTTGGTCACTTTTGAATGCTGGTGGTGCTTTCACTCTAGTGGTAGCATGAGACGGAGTCTACAACCCACACAAGTGGCTCAGGTAGTGCAGCTAATCCAGGATGGCACATCAATGCGAGCTGTGGCAAGAAGGTTTGCTGTGTCTGTCAGCGTAGTGTCCAGAGCATGGAGGAGCTACCAGGAGACAGGTCAGTACATCAGGAGATGTGGAGGGGGCCATAGGAGAGCAACAACCCAGCAGCAGGACTGCTACCTCCACCTTTGTGCAAGGAGGAACAGGAGGAGCACTGCCAATGCCCTGCAAAATGACCTCCAGCAGGCCACAAATGTGCATATGTCTGCTCAAACGGTCAGAAACAGACTCCATGAGGGTGGTATGAGGGCCCGACGTCCACATGTGGGGGTTGTGCTTACAGCCCAACAACGTGCAGGACATTTGGCATTTGCCAGAGAACACCAAGATTGGCAAATTCTCCACTGGCGCCCTGTGCTCTTCACAAATGAAAGCAGGTTCACACTGAGCACATGTGACAGACGTGACAGAGTCTGGAGACGCTGTAGAGAACGTTCTGCTGCCTGCAACAACCTCCAGTATGACCCATTTGGCAGTGGATCAGTAATGGTGTGGGGTGGCATTTCTTTGGGGTGGCCGCACAGCCCTCCGTGTGCTCACCAGAGGCAGCCTGACTGCCATTAGATGAGACTCTCAGACCCCATGTGAGACCATATGCTGGTGCGGTTGGCCATGGGTTCCTCCTAATGCAAGACAATGCTAGACCTCATGTGGCTGGAGTGTGTCAGCAGTTCCTGCAAGACGAAGGCATTGACGCTATGGACTGGCCCGCCCGTTCCCCAGACCTGAATCCAATTGAGAACATCTGGAACATCATGTCTTGCTCCATCCACCAACGTCACGTTGCACCACAGACAGTCCAGGAGTTGGCAGATGCTTTAGTCTAGGTCTGGGAGGAGATCCCTCAGGAAACCATCCGCCACCTTATCAGGAGCATGCACAGGCATTGTAGGGAGGTCATACAGGCACGTGGAGGCCACACACACTACTGAGCCTCATTTTGACTTGTTTTAAGGACATTACATCAAAGTTGGATCAGCCTGTAGTGTGTTTTTCCACTTTATTTTTGAGTGTGACTACAAATCCAGACCTCCATGGGTTGAAAAATTTGATTTCCAATTTTTCATTTTTGTGTGATTTTGTTGTCAGCACATTTAACTATTTAAAGGACGAAGTATTTCAGAAGAATATTTAATTCATTCAAATCTAGGATCTTATTTATGTGTTCCCTTTATTTTTTTTGAGCAGTGTATATTGTGTCTATATACAGGAGAAGCAAAATGTTACAACCATGTTGCTGTGATTTTATATTCTCATTTGTCCAAGCATTGAAAGTTAGGAGCTTCCAATATGACTTATTGGATCTGATGGAATTCTGTAAAAAGAATATTTGTAACAAAAAAAGCAAGCACATATGAGTTTGGTGCTGTTTGTTCCACCATATTTACATTGGAATAAATGAAAGGAAATACTGATGTTTCAGTCTGAACATGGACTTTTGTCAAATAGTTAATAAAAAAAAGCTCCAGCTATCGTTCAGTCTGCCAAACACACTCATTACACAGTATATTTTAAATGTTGTTGCTTTTGCAGTATATATTAAATGATGTGCAGGAGACTGGTTTCCCTGGGGTCTAGTGGCATTTGGCCAGATGGAAGTCTGATCCAGGCTCTCCCTCCTTTGTGGTCCTTGTCTCTCTCACAGCTCATTGGTAAGCTGGGAGGAAGTGACATATACTCCCTACCTTCAAGCACTGCAGCTTCATATACCTTAATTCTATTGACCTACAGCAGCTGTCAGCTGACATTGATTCACAACTGCTATCCATCTCTTCCCTCTCCTGTTCCTCACTGACCATCTCCACATCTCCTCTGCCTTGAACGCTGCAGCCCCACTCCAAACATGCACCTTGAAGAGGACAAGACCCAAACCTTGGCATACTAAATCAACACGCTATCTGCAGAGTTGCTCCCGTTGTGCTGAATGCTCCTGGAGGAAGTCCCGCACCCAGGCAGACTTTCTCCATTATAGATTCATATTGCGTTCAAACAGCGCAGCCCTTGCCCTCGCCAAACAGTCATACTTTTCCTCTCTCATCAGTTCATGCTCCCGCAATCCCAGGCGTCTCTTTGACACCTTTAATTCTCTACTTCGCCCTGCTGTGGCCACCCCCAAACTAACCTTACAGCTGATAGCTTTGCATGCTACTTTACCAACAAGATTGAACAGCTAAGGAAAGAATTCTCTCCTCCTTGCCGTTCTCTTTCTCAACCACATGTAAATTATGCCTTTTTTACCCTTCAGACTTTCTCCCGGGCTACTGAACAAGAGGTGGCTGCGCTTCTCCATTCCACTCACCCCACCACTTGCCCACTCGATCCTGTCTCATCTCACCTCATCAGATCTCTCTCCCCTTGTCTTGTGCCTTCCCTAACACACATCTTCAACTGCTCTCTCTCTTCTGGCACTGTTCCTGATGACCTTAAACATGCCACTGTAGTACCTATCCTGAAAAAAACTTCTCTCGACCCATCCTCCCCCTCTAACTATCAACCCATATCCCTGCTCCCTTTTTCATCAAAGCTTTTGGAAAGACTTGTCTTTATCCGCGTGTCTCGCTTCCACAATTTCAACTCTCTCATTGACCCTCTTCAGTCTGACTTCCACCCTCTCTACTCTACTGAGACTGCTCTTATCAAAGTTACTAATGACCTAATTGCAGCTAAATCCAAAGGTCACTACTCAATATTAATTCTCCCTGACCTCTCTGCTGCCTTTGACACCATTGATCATGCTCTCCTCCTTCAAACTCTTCAATCGCTCAGTCTCTGTGACTCTGTCCTCTCATGATTTTCCTCTTATCTCTCCCAACGCTCATTCAGTGTCTCCTTTTCCAAGGATATCTCCTCCCCTCATCCTGTCTCGGTTGGAGTTCCCCAAAGCTCTGTCTTTGGTCCTCTTCTATTTTGCCTCTCTTGGCAAACTTATTGCCTCTTTTGGATTCCACTACCACCTGTAGGCTGATGACACTCAGATATACCTCTCCTCACCGGACCTCTCCCCTGCCATCCTGCAACGTGTCACTGCTTGCCTTTCATCCATCTCTGACTGGATGTCCTCGCGCTTTCTGAAACTCAATCTCTCTAAAACTGAACTGCTTGTCTTTCCTCCTCCTAATACTGATCCTCCTCTCTCGCTCTCCCTTCAAGTCAGTGATATCCACATAAGTCCATCCTTGCAAGCACGCTGTCTTGGCGTCATACTTGACTCTGGCCTCACCTTTGAGCCTCATATCCAGTTTGTTGCCAAATCCTGTAGATTCCACCTTAAAAACATAGCCGTCATCTGCCCCTTTCTTACACAAGATGCTACCAAGGAGCTTGTCCATGCTCTAGTAATTTCCCGCATGGATTATTATAACCCTCTCCTGATTGGTCTCCCCAAAAGTCTTATTGCCCCGCTACAGTCTGTAATGAATGCCGCCACCAGACTGATTTTCCTCTCTAGTCAGTCCTCCCACAACTCACCCTTCTGCCAGTCCTTACATTGGCTCCCTTTATCCTATAGGAGTAAATTCAAAGTGCTAACCCATACATTTAAAGCACTGAACAATTCTAGCCTCTCTTATATCTCTTCACAGATCGATAGGTATGCCCCTCCTCATTCCCTCCGCTCTGCCCGTGACTACCTCCTGACCGCTGCTCGCACCCGTATGGCCAACTCACGCTTGTAGGACTTCTCACAGGCAGCTCCCTTCCTATGGAATAGCCTGCCTACCCCCATCAGACTCTCCCCTAGTCTTCAATCCTTTAAGAAGTGCCTTAAAACCCATTTCTTTAGGAAAGCTTATGGCCTCCCAGAGTAACCTCTACCTTACATAACTGTCTTTTGCTCTCTCCTATAGGGTAGTGCTTTACTTTCTCCTCCTGCTCTGCTTCACTCCCACCCTATTTGATTGATATTTCCTGTCCTAACGTGTCTTAAACCCCACCTATAGACTGTAAGTTCATTTGAGCAGGGTCCTCTTCAACCTATTGTTCCTGTAAGTTTTCTTGTAATTGTCCTATTTATAGTGACATCCCCCCTCTCATAATATTGTAATGCGCTACGGAATCTGTTGGCGCTATCTAAATGGCAATAATAATAATAATAATCTAAAAAGAGCCTGGTCTCGCTGTGAAAGGGCTGCATTGCCTAACTAGGTCCCTGATCAAAAATGGCTATCGGGAAGCCCTAAGTGCGTGGACTACCAAATGGGCCCCTTAGAAACATAGAATGTGACGGCAGATAAGAACCATTCGGCCCATCTAGTCTGCCCAATTTTCTAAATACTTTCATTAGTCCCTGGTCTTATCTTATAGTTAGGATAGCCTTATGCCTATCCCACGCATGCTTAAACTCCTTTACTGTGTTAACCTCTACCACTTCAGCTGGAAGGCTATTCCATGTATCCACTACCCTCTCAATAAAGTAATACTTCCTGATATTATTTTTAAACCTTTGTTCCTCTAATTTAAGACTATGTCCTCTTGTTGTGGTAGTTTTTCTTCTTTTAAATATAGTCTCCTCCTTTACTGTGTTGATTCCCTTTATGTATTTAAATGTTTCTATCATATCCCCCCTGTCTCGTCTTTCCTCCAAGCTATACATGTTAAGATCCTTTAACCTTTCCTGGTAAGTTTTATCCCGCAATCCATGAACCAGTTTAGTAGCCCTTCTCTGAACCCTCTCTAAGGTATCAATATCCTTCTGAAGATACGGTCTCCAGTACTGTGTACAATACTCCAAGTGAGGTCTCACCAGTGTTCTGTACAATGGCATGAGCACTTCCCTCTTTCTACTGCTAATACCTCTCCCTATACAACCAAGCATTCTGCTAGCATTTCCTGCTGCTCTATTACATTGTCTGCCTACCTTTAAGTCATCAGAAATAATCACCGCTAAATCCCTTTGCTCAGATGATGAGGTTAGGACTCTATCAAGTAGTCTGCACTCTGCCCTTGTGTTTATACGTCCAAGATGCATTATCTTGCACTTATCCACATTAAATGTCAGTTGCCACAATTCTGACCATTTTCTAGTTTACCTAAATCATTTGCCATTTGGTTTATCCCTCCTGGAACATCAACCCTATTACATATCTTAGTATCATCAGCAAAAAGACATACCTTACCATCAAGACCTTCTGCAATATCACTAATAAAAATATTAAAGAGAATGGGTCCAAGTACAGATCCCTGAGGTACCCCACTGGTGACAAGTCCAAGCTTCGAATATATTCCATTGACTACAACCCTCTGTTGCCTGTCACTCAGCCACTGCCTTACCCATTTAACAATATTGGAATCCAAACTTAAAGATTGCAGTTTATTGATAAGCCTTCTATGTACAACAGTGTCAAAAGCCTTACTGAAATCTAGGTAAGCAATGTCTACTGCACCACCCTGATCTATAATTTTAGTTACCCAATCAAAAAAATCAATAAGATTAGTTTGGCATGATCTCCCTGAAGTAAACCCATGTTGTCTCTGATCTTGAAATCCATGTGTTTTTAGATGTTCAACAATCCTATCTTTTAACATGGTTTCCATCACTTTCCCCACTACTGAAGTAAGGCTTACTGGCCTATAGTTGCCCGACTCCTCCCTATTACCTTTCTTGTAAATGGGCACAACATTCACTAACTTCCAATCTTCTGGGACTACTCCTGTTAACAATGATTGGTTAAATAAATCTGTTAATGGTTTTGCTAGTACACCACTAAGCTCTTTTAATAGCTTTGGGTGTATTCCATCAGGTCCCATTGACTTATTTGTCTTTACTTTTGACAGTTGAAATAGAACCTCTTCCTCTGTAAACTCATGTGTAATAAATGACTCATTTATCCTTTTTCTCAACTGAGGTCCCTTTCCTTCATTTTTATCTGTAAATACAGAACAAAAATATTCATTGAGGCAGTCAGCTAGACCTTTATCCTCTTCTACATACCTTCCTTCTTTTGTTTTTAATCTAACTAATCCTTGTTTTACTTTTCTTTTTTCATTTATGTATCTAAAAAAAGTTTTGTCCCCCATTTTTACTGACTATTTTATTTTCTCTTCTGTGTGTGATTTGGAAGCTCTTATAACTTGCTTAGCCTCTTTCTTCCTAATCTTATAGATCATTTTGTCTTCCTCACTCTGGGTTTTTTTATAATTACTAAATGCTAACTTTTTGTTTTTAACTATTTTGGCCACATCTGCGGAGTACCACAGTGGTTTCTTGAATTTTTTGCCTTTACTGACAAGTGCCTTTACTGACTTCAGCTTGCAGGCCCCAGTGCAACCGGTAGAGCCACTGCTAGAGAGGGTGAACCGAAATGGGGATGGAGGGTCTTGAGACTATAGAGTTAGTTATACGGCAGTGGCAAATGGGCCATTTTTGGGACACTAAAGGTTATTGTCTGTAGTGGTAGGGTACCCAAACTAAATCTTGTTCTAGGGTCCTTTGTTCATTAGTTCAACAACTGAATGCTAAGCATCTCGATACACAGCAATGGATCTCCAAAACTGGATCCCTTGGCCATTTTCTAGCATATGGCAAAAGTCTAATTGTTTTATGTTCTAGAGCTAACTTAAAATACATCCAAAATCCAAACTATTCCTTGTATGCAAAGTTTACTAATTTGCAAAAGTAGATGAGTGTGTCTGCTTTCAGTGGGACTATATATTAATTGCAGCCATAATTACCTTTCTAAACCCTTCCCAGTCAACAATGTAAAAATATATCCATCATTAGCTGCTTGACCATAATAGTACCCATAATGAATAACATACATTAATACTTATAAATATATGTAAGTTATCAAGATTGTTAAAATTAATATTGCTAGAATACATAGTTCCATACCCAGTAGACATTGTTGATATTCACCTAAAAAAATATATCCAGAAACATTATTTCCTTTTAATAGGCTAGTATTCTTACTTCCTCTATCATTTTTATAGGCTACACCTAGTCAGACAATATACAGGGCGGTGATTTTTTTTTGTATTAGAAATGTATTTAACATAACACATTTTTTTCATGTAACTGTAACTGTCATAGCATTTGAGAAGTTCAAATTTAATTGTGCTAGAGTTTTATAACAATGAATATTCACCATGATGCCTTTTGTTTTGGATTTCTTTGTAATTAAAATTACAAAAAATAAAAACTAATTGAAAATGTGCATGTAAAATGGTAAAATATATTTCTAAATGAAAAAAAAGAAAGATTTCTACAAATTGATGGTACACTTCTCTGATTAGAAAGTACGGCACAATTTCATATGTAAACATGACATATTGTATTTTTTAGCACATCTATAATAGTTCATATTGCTGTTGTTGGTTTTTTGTTTGTTTGTTCTTTTTTTGCATTGTGCACCGTGATAAAATAAGTTTATATGGTATGCATATTTTTCAGTGGTCAGGCATAATATATTATGACTATATCGTGAAGCATACATTGCAATCAATTTTCCTTTTCTATCCTCTGATGTTAATCCCAGACTATAGTCTTTTGCTGATATATATGGCTTTAAACCAATAGGGACTGAGGTGTTTCCAAGTTTCCATGCATTTAGGATCATAGTCTTTTTGGCTCTTTTGCTTTGTAATTTACACAGCAGTAATTTAAACCTTTCTTTTATACTATATATCATTTTCAAAGGTCTGATTTGGCTGTCTTAGGATTCCCTATATGTATACATTAAGTACAAAAAAAAATATTAAAACATGCTTATAATAATTTATGCAAAACAACTTCCATTTCAGGATAAATAATTCTGAGGTGGTTACAAATATAAAGTAAATTGAAAATAGTACTTATCTAACAGTAGACAGCTTCCCTTGGATTCCTTCCCAGGTAGTAACCCTTTGACAACTAGTGATGTCGCGAACCGTTCGCGAACTTGCCGCGAACGGTTCGCCACGGTTCGCCACGAACCGTTCGTGGCGAACTCCGGTCAGCTGACACATCCCTGCCAATCTCCGGCAGATCCTTCCTCCCAGACCCTCCCACCTCCTGGACAGCATCCATGTTGAAGCTGCCTTCAACATGGATGCTGTCCAGGAAGTAGGAGGGTCTGGGAGGGAGGGTCTGCCGGAGATTGGCAGGGATGTGTCAGCTGACCGGAGTCGCGAACGGTTTGCGACATCACTATTGACAACCAATATGTATACACAAAAAAATGGGATACAGCTGTGAGCATCTAGAATAAACATAAAGATAAAAAATACATAGTGTAATACAATTTGCAAGAATAATAATGCGCTATAATATAATGCACTCACAAGCGTTAAGTAGATAAAGCGCTCCAAAGGTGCCATCATCGATGGACATGGGGAGCTCCAAGCCCTTACTGGATCCGTCCACTGGAAAGCAAAAAATGGAGGTGACAGGTGTAATTTTAAGCTGCTTTTTATTAAAGTATTAGTTAAAATTAAGAGTGAAACAAAATTTAAATATAAAATATTAAATAGCTGTAGGTCCTACGCATTTTGTCGCTAGTGTATGGGACTTGCTCAAGGACCAATATATCAGCAATGACAAGCAGTTAGCATAACAGCATAAAAAAAGCAGCCTAACCACCCCACCCGTCAGTCCCTTTAAATAGGACTAATCCCTTAGTTCATTGGTGGTCCAGTGGGCGTCTTCCTTCTTCCGGTGTCTAATTAACCTTGTTCCAGGTGAATTGCCTTAATTATTATTATTATTGCCATTTATATAGCGCCAACAGATTCTGTAGCTCTTTATAGTATTATAAGATGGGGGATTTAGCTATAAATAGGACAATTACAAGAAAACGTACAGGAACCATAGGTTGAAGAGGACCCTGCTCAAACGAGCTTACAGTCTATAGGAGGTGGGTTGTAAAACACAATAGGACAGGGGAAAGCAATCAAAATAGGTGGGAGTGAAGCAGAGCTGGAGGAGAGAGTATAGTGCTGCCCTTCAGGAGAGAGCAAGAGGTATGTGAGGTAGAGGTTGCTCTGGGAGACCATAAGCTTTCTTAAAAAGATGGGTATTAAGGTACTTCTTAAAGGATTGAAGACTAGGGGAGAGTCTGATGGGGGTAGGCAGGCTGTTCCATAGGAAGGGAGACACCCGTGAGAAGTCCTGCAAGCGTGAGTTGGCCGTATGTGTGCGAGCACTGGACAGGAGAAGGTCACGGGCAGAGCGGAGAGACCAAAAAGGGGCATACCTATGGATCTGTGAAGAGATATAAGAGGGGCTAGAATTGGTCAATGCTTCATAGGTATGGGTTAGCATTTTGAATTGACTCCTATAGGATACAGGAAGCCAATGTAAGGACTAACAAAGGGGTGAAGTGTGAGAGGACTGACTAGAGAGGAAAATCAGTCTGGCGGCAGCATTCATTACAGACTGTAGCGTGGCTAAACGGTTTTTGGGAAGACAAATTAGGAGGGGGTTACAATAATCCATGCGGGAAATTACTAGAGCATGGACAAGCTCTTTGGTACCATCTTGCGTAAGAAAGGGTCAGATGCAGGCTATGTTTTGAGGCTCAAAGGTAAGTCTAGATTCAAATATGACACCAAGACAGCGCTTTTGCAAGGATGGACTGGTGTGGATACCACAGACTTGAAGGGAGAGCAAAAGTATTAGGAGGAGGAAAGACAAGGAGTTCAGTTTTCAAGAGATTTAGTTTTAGAAAGCAGTAGAACATCTAGTCAGAGATGAAGGAAAGACAAGCAGTGACATGTTTCAAAATGGCAGGGGACAGGTCTGGGGAGGAGAGATATAGCTGGGTGTCATGGAATCCAAATGAGGCAATAAGTTTGCCAAGAGAGGCAGAAAGCTAATAGTAATGTGTTCAACAAGTTTAGAGTAATAGTAATACAGGCAGAAATGGTTGAAACCATGCAGACTGACCAACGAGTTTGGACTTGCAGATAGACCAACAAGTTTAGAATATTTGCCGCAGAGTAATAGTAATAGTAATATAGGCAGAATGCTTATGAATGTCCGAATTGCTTAAGTGCCGAATTTCCGAACCGAATTGCTGAAGTTCAGAATTGCCGATGTTCCAAATTGCCTAACGTGGTTAGGGGTTAAGTTTTAGGGTGAGGGGTTAGGGTTGGGGTGAGGGTTAGGGATTAGGGTTAGGGTCCAAAATTCCGAAGTTCCGAAGTTCCAAAGTTCCAAATTGCCGTAGTGCCGAACGGAACCAAATGCCATTGGTCTGAATTGCCGAAGCAGACACATTTTTTTAGTTACCCGAATTTCCAAACTGACCCAAATTTTTTGCCAGTTCACATCCCTATTTATTAGTCTGTTACAAAATTCGGTATGCTGAAATTATAATTTTAAATTGCCTTCACAAATGCCAAATAGTAAAGCACATATATATCTTTGTAGAAAATAGACCACCTGAGAATATTTAACTATGAGCATTTTAAACACTTTTTAACATATTTAACAATTTTATTACCAACCTCAGTGAATCTGTTGTGTATATATGTATGTTTTGTTGTTTTTTTCATGGTGAATTTAACAGAACGTACATGCTCTACCACCATTTAAACTGCAAAATTTTATTTTGTTGTTACGCCAGATTACAGCAATATCCCACATATAGACTTTTGCCAAATTATTGAAAAGCTATAGAGTCAAGTTATAGACATGCCGGTTTCAGATTTCACATTTCCAGCTTAAGCCTCACTTTAATATGTTTGAATAAGCTGATTTACTATTATTGGATAAACTTCATATTATATATTTCAAAATATTAAAATATCAAAAATATATATAATTTATAAAAAAATATATCAATATATCAAAGCAGATCAAAATATTAAATAATTAAAATAGTTTTCAAAGTATTAAAAATCTATTCAAAGGGGGCGGAGTCTGACTCTTGAGCAGTTGGTCGCATGTCTCCAGAGCTAAGAGACAATCAGCTTAATCTTACCTTACATTTGCCATCTTACCTGCAGTGAACCTCACCTGGAAGACACCCAAACATAACCAAACCACATGGGACGCAAATCGAAATAGCCAAAGCCTGAAAGGCCCCACAAAAGCATGAACATGTGGCAGCAGGCTAACAGTGCACTTGGGCCCAAGATGGCATCCCTAGCAGGAGACTGCTCAGACTTTTTAGACGAGCTGTCTTTGGACACGGAAGACTATCATATTTCTGTTACAATGCCATTGCGGACACCTCAACAGCAGAAACAGCTTAGCCCAGACGGAGCTCCAGTGACGACGGCAATACTGAAGGAGCTCCTGGCAGACTTGCGGAAGAGCATCTCATCTGATGCACGGGGACCTGCAGGGCCTGACGGGCCGCATCAGGAAGCTGGCAGTTACAACCCACATGGGAGCTCAGCAGATAGCATCGCTCCAGCTGGTGGTTGTAACCCTGCAGCAGCAGAACCAAAGTTATGAGCGACAATTTGCCGCACAGGAAGACTGGCGTCGCCTAAACCACCTTAAGATCCGGGGAGTCAAATATGGTATCCCAGAGGCTGAAATGCCACATCTGGTCAGACGTCTGTTGGTGGCCTTATTAATGCCTAGACAAGCCAAAGCGGTGGTGTTGGAAGGCATGTTCAGGGTCCCCAGATCGGCCAAAGCTCCGCCTACAGCCACCAGGGACTTGGTGATCCAGTTTCAGCATGGACGGGACAGAGCAGCGGTTCTGACGGCCATTCATGGACAACTGCACTATCAAATGGAAGAGGTTACTCGGGTTCTATGTTGAACTATCCAGCAGAAACGCTGGCGTGGCGCCGGTCAATGCGACCACTCACCTCTCTCTTGCAACGGCAGGTGGTTCGATACCACTGGCGCCCCACTCGTGAGCTGGTGATCACCCAAGGAGATGCACAGCATATGGTCCAGGACCTTCAGGGAGCTGCTCAAGTATTGGAAAGCCTGGGTCTGCCGCAGGACTCTCTTAGTCATCCTCAGCTGACAGCTTGATCTTGGACTATTTGGCTACACTTGGGACTAGACTCTCTGGAACCTATAAGCTCCTTAGCTACCAGGAATATACCACATATGATTCACCACACTCGGTCCTTTCATAGCCTGGACCGGTAGCTCCTGTCTTCCAAAACCCTCCAGGGAGAGGGGAATGCTGTCCAACTATTACCCCTTACTCCTCCCCCCCCAGCCTTGGGGTAATTAAGGCTGGACAAGACTCAGACCTTAGTTCACCATTTTTGTTTCTTTCCAGTTTTTATTAATGTCGTTATAGGTTTTATTTTTATACCATCACCGGGCATAGAGAATTGTTATTTCAGTGGCGTACTAGCTGTTTAAGCTAGGGAATTAAGATCTGTGTGTTAACCCCTATAGGGGAAAAGGGCTGTAAGCCAGGCTCCGCCAAATACGAAAGGGCCCTCTCGATCTGCTGTACACTATGGTATCGCCTTATTTACGGCTTGTTGGCCTTATGCATAACAACCCACCGTGAGGGCTTTAGCAGTACCCACTATTTTAACAGCCATTAATAAGCAAATACCGGAGGCCAACACACCTCCCCGGTACCTAACTCATCAAGCCCATCAACAACCTGATGGAGAGATATTACTTGCATGAGCTTATAATCACGTCTTATATTTCTGATCTCTCTTTTAATTTACCTTTGTGCTCACTTAATAACTCCTTTGGTACTCACTTTATACACCTCAGCTGTCTAATAGCAACATTAACAGCATGTTTTTACTAGTTTAGAGCTTGCACTTCAAGGCAGTCTTACACTAGTCGTTCAATAATATTGCCATTAGGCTGACATATCAACAGTCCTATACTTACACAGAGTAGCTGGAACATGACCTGAATCTAAAATCGTATCTCTTAATTAGCATAACAATCAGGCAATAATTCACACTGTTTAAATGTCACGCTTGTTTCACTTAGTCGAGCTACACAAGCCTAGCAGAGCACTACACTCATAACCCACATAGGCATCCCATACGTAGTTAAACCACTCTAACCAGACAAAGCTAAGGCTACACCAAGTATGTTAGCTAGACAAGCATAATCTACCTTGATTTCTGCAAATGATTTTTCTTTCTCAAAGAAATGTACAGTAACCTTGAAAGCCATAGACTGCTTGTTCAGACATGTATACCTATCTTGTCCTTTTGTCATGTGTTCTTTTTTTGCTTTCTTCTTTATTTCCTCTTTTATTTCATTAAGCGTGCTTACTCTTTAAACATTTGTACTTGTTTTTGTTTTTTTTTTAAATAAGAAAAATACGAGACAGTCATATAGCTGAGTTGGTGTACCATGGCATCCTCCTATGATATGTGATTATTTCCTAACACCTCCTTCTCTTCTGTACCGTACCTTTATTGCCTCAATAAAAGAAAGATTGACAAAAAAAACCTATCCAAAAATATGAGATCATTTTAAAAGCTTCTCCAAAAATATTAAATCAAGGTCCTTATTGTTTTTTTTTTTTCTCTTTTGGGACAAAATACCAGCTTCTAATTCCATTCTACTCTTAGTATAGCATACCATTTACAAAATTAAACAAATGGAAAGTGAGGACACGCTCCCTGGTGTCCAGTGATGATCTTCGCTCTGCGGTCCAGTGTTTTTTTGTTTTTTTTTCCTGGGGTTCACTGGGGATTATCTCCATGGGGTCCAGTCAGTGAGTTTATCCTTGGGGTCCAGTAGGGATTTTCTCCCTAGGGTCCAGCGAGTGTGTATGTCAGTGGATTTTATCCCTGTGGTCCAGTGGGGATCTTCTCCCTGCCATCCAGTGGGGATTTTCCATTTCCTCTCTGTCTCCCTAGCGTGCTTTTCGTAGTGATGCTGGGGGTGGAGTGATGTCATATTCCAGCTATTGACATCACTACAGAGGACGCGTAAAGGAGCAGAGAGGAACTGTAAACATGTCATCAAAGTTCCCTTGGTGCCCCTGCCATCTATCTCCTCTTTTTCTCGCTCTTTGGGGGTGTCCTAAGGTTGCCAGCGTGCCACCTTCTGGCCCCCCCCATGACAGACCATTTACCCGTTCTTTGCGGCACCCCAACTTTCTGATGGGCACCACAAGGAACTGTGCACAGCTTCAAACTTTCTGTGCGCTCCCTCAAAAAGGTGTGGACCAGAAATGAGGCAACCTAGAAATGGATCAGTGACAGCTAATCCTGGCATCCACTAATTCAGCTGGTTATCAGTTGTCAGTCACAACACGCACATTGCAGTGACAAACTGTCACAGTGATTCTATGGTATTTTATGGACTTTCTAAACCATTACTGGAAGCCTTACTGCAGAAGCCTTCAGTTAAAGCATTGTAGCATGTATTGTTAAAAATGGAGGTTCTCGTGATGGCTGCATGTTACTGGCATTGCATACCTTGTGTAGGCCTCCAGGAAGCTATTTATGTAACTATTTATGTTTAATATTTGATATACATACATATATATATATATATATATATATATATATATATATCAAACATAAATAGTTATATAAATAGTTTTCTGGAGGCCTCTATATATATATATATATATATATACTTATTTTATAACATCCTATTTTGTACAGAAGTTATGCGCCATGACATAATGCTCCTTCATTTTGTATCATTATCCACAACAAGGAATTAAATAATGGCAAAAGGTCAAAGCAAATGACCCTTAACTGTCTGAGTCAGTCACCTTGCAGCAAAATGAAATGGGGGCCAAAATCATTACATCCGCCCTTCATAGTAAAATAGTATAAGATCTAAGCTATACATAAGATATTAAACATATATACACATATAAGATAATTTGGGGGTGTGTGTGTATATCTTGTCTCAGAACACTCTGTATTCTGTATTATTCTCTAATAAGGTCATTTATTTCATAAAATATAAATAGCAGACAATGCTATAGCTACCATGAGCAGCTGATTTGCTAAAGGGCCTACAGCAAACTAATGACTACAGAAGAATCAAGAGCAATTTATTACTTATAAGAAAAATAGCATGTTTGTGCTTAAAATGCCTTTATGTCACAATGTTTGATTTTTAATAATGAATGTTTTTTTTTTCATCTGTTCTGGACAATATTTTAATGAAGAAAAAAAGAACAAAGGAATACATATAAATAATTCATGGTAAATTAATGGTATATCACAATAAAGTGATATTTATTGTTTCCTTAAAGAGCATACAAAAAATACATACTATTTGTTACTGAATAGTGAAGAATTGTGTGTGTGTTTGTATATATATATATAGCTCCCTTCTCAAGAGCCCCATATGGCCGGATTACAGCTGCATACCTGTTAAGAGACCATTATCAATAGCCCTTTGTCAATATAAGAGCATTTAGGACTAGGTCAGACGTTAAATTTATTGGCTATTCTTCAAGGGGAGCTCAGTTAAACTACAGTTGTTTCAATATGTAATCTGTTCTTGCTACTTCAACCCTGAAATGAGACAAATTCCTACGAGGAAATCCAAAAAGTTATATCACATGGGTCAGATATTTTATTGACAACATGAATACTTTTCTTTGAAGATGAGCTCTCACATGTGTAAAAATTTGTATGAACCCTAAAACATTTACACCTTTAGTGGTACTAAATCCAAATTCCTTTAGCAGAACATATTGCTACCATTCAAAAACAAAAGTAAAATGTCTTTGAACTAACTCTTGCTCTTATGTCGGCTAGCTAAAGAAAAAACACTATTAAAAATTGCAAGTATGTAAATGTATTAAGACACATATTAATAAATATGAACATTTTAACGCAGTATTTATGGCAAGACTAAATTAATATTTTAATGCAGTATTCATTTTAAAGCTAAATAGTGAACTGTGGTGAAATGGAAATCTACATTTAAAAAATAGGCCAAAAAATTCCCTGGGCTGGATATGTCCATTATATTCCCAACTTGATAATTTTTGGCTTAAATATACTTTTTTAGATTTTTTGCTTAAGTTAACAGCTGTTAAGTACATAGTAAGTATAGGCTCCGTCTCTAGGTAATTATTAATAGGGTGATTTGCTTTATCCATTGTCTACTAAATATTTAGTTTTATCACCAAACAAAAAAGTAACAAATATAGTAGAATAAATAATTTTAATGAACTATTAACTATTTTAATTTTACTTTTTCCTTTCTTGTTCTGTATTTTAATTTATTATCATTGTTAATGGCACTATTTCAGTCTTACTTAGAGATACATGTGAGTTTAAAAGAAAAATGACCAATAAAAAAAAGCTCAGAAAGCTAAATAAAATCAGCGCTGCACACCCTCCAGCAGTGGAAAGCTAAAATTGAGGTTTATTTACAGAATGAAGGTGTCAATAGCTGCCTTCCATGACCACTTATAAGGGAAGCTTTCAATCAATGTGTCAATGTGTTGCCTATACCATACATGCCCACTATATTTATTTTTGAAAGTGAGTCAATTTTTTTCATTTCTTTTTTATGGTCTCTCTTCTTTTGTTGTTTTTATTCTTTAAGGAAGCACAGTATTGCTAATAATTATTAGTTGTTATAAGTTTGTGTATTTTGTGGATATTATCAACACAAAGATTGTCAAAATAAAATAAAAAAATATATATATTTTTCTTCCACCTTCTTCTCAGATAAACGCTATAGTAAAATATTACAATTATATTAGTGCGCTAAAAGTCCTATTGATATTCCTATTTAATTATTTAATCAAACATGTTTATGTTCTTGGAAATCAGACAATCATGAAAATGTTGAGTCAATATATTTTATTTATATTTATTATTAAACTTTAAAACATGTTAACCTAAATGAGGAAATGTGTTAACCGGATAAATAAGATACAAACCATGTAAAAACATTTTTTGTCTTTCATCCATAAAATTCATTGCAACCCATTTACTGCCGGCAATATCGCCAGTGTCAGGAATCATTAAGTCATAATCAGACTGAACCCAAGACATTCACATTAATCTCTTAATAAGCCAATAATGTAAGGTTAGCAGCAAAAAGGTCATTGACCGCAAAGTGCACTTATGATGCAAATAGGTGACAGGTGTCTAGTTAGGCTTTTTTTTGCACTTTACAATGTGTATGTGTTTCTTAAAGATAGATCAAAATGGCCTTTGCCAGTAATGTACATTTGTTTTGTTATTAATTTTGCAAAGTTATATTTTATCTGCAGCTCTTAATTCCTTGGAATACATTAACAAGAAGTGGTTATTTTTAATTAGTTATACAAGGGAGGATGTTCTGCGCTAGAGGCCTAAGTGGAGTCTTGAAATGATCTGGATGTTATTTTGATACCGCTACATTGTTAGCCTTGAGTACCTTGGAATATTGAGAATATCCCTCCAATTACTTATTTTGTTACAACCATTCATAAGCATCATATTTGGAGTTAATTATACAGCACAGTATAGAGGTATTGCTACAGGTGCAGGTTGAATTCTGCAAGTCTGGGGTTAAAGGACCACTCTAGGCACCCAGACCACTTCAGCTTAATGAAGTGGTCTGGGTGCCAGGTCCATCTAGGGTTAACCCTGTCTGCTGTAAACATAGAAGTTTCAAAGAAATTGCTATGTTTACATATAGGTTAATCCAGCCTCTAGTGGCTGTCTCATTGACAGCCGCTAAAGGCACTTGCGCGCTTCTCACTGTGATTTTAACTGTGAGAAGACGCCAGCGTCCACAGGAAAGCATTGAGAATGCTTTCCTATGGACTGACTGAATGTGATGCGCATTCGGCGGAAGAGGGAGGAGAGTACCCAGCGCCAAGGGAGAAAGGTATGTAGTTTGTAATGTATGGTTTGGGGTTAATACAGTGGGTAGGGAATTTAGAACCATAGGTTAATGTAATACCTGAAATTCATTGAAAGATTTGTTTTCATAATGTGATCCACATAGCTTGTTAGGATTTAGGACTGGACGTAGGATATAATATAGGTTGTGGTTTTGGATGGGGCTTAAGACAATACATGTTGGGGGGCAATAAAATATCCCCTTGTGCAAACCTCTGGTATTTTGGAAACTTGAAATGCCCTTTAATTTTTTGTGAACGTCATCCAGTCTGGAGTTGGTGTTTGTAGTGTTCACTCTGCTCATGCGGAGACTGTAGGTGTTGGAAGTGGTGAATAGTTCTGCTGAAGTATTGATTTTTCTATATGGAAGGATTATTATTCCAAAAACTTTAGTATTTAACCCCTTAAAACCGGAGGACGTACAATTACGCCCTCTAATAGGCGGCTCTAAACGCCGCCGGGCGTAATTGTACGCCCTCCGGTTTTTGTTAACTTACCCGGTCGCCGGCGGTCCCACGCCGGCGATCGCGGTTGGGGGGACTCCCAGGGAGCCCCCCGCGGCACGTCCATCCTCGTCGAAGCCCCCCGGCCATGTGAGAGTGGGGTCCTAGCGAGGACCCCACAATCACATGGCCGGGGATAGCTGGCTTCTGTATTGCCGGCAGGGGGCTGCCTGTAATGACAGGTGGTCCCCCTGCTGGCTGAAAATAAAATTAAAATAAGTTAATGGTGTAAAAAAAAATAATTATATATACTTAGATCATATATATATATTATATATATGATCTAAGTATATATATACACATATACATACACACACATACACCATCTAGGTGTATTTTACTATTAATATATATATAATTATATATATATATATTAATATCAAATTACACGTAGACTGATACTGATTAAATATATATATATAATTATTGTTATATATATATATTTATATATAATATAAATTTTTTTTTAAATACGTTAAAAAAATAAAAAAAATAATTAAAAATAAATAATTAAAAAATATATAGATGTGTGTTATTTCGTTCTAACTGTTTTGTGAAATTAATATATATATATATATATCAAAATACACGTAGAACAAAATAATATATATATCTACATACATAAATATATACGTATATATCACTATATATATACCTATATATAAATAAAAATATTTAAAAAAAATTATATAGATATATACAAATATATACACATACATATATATATACATATATTAATTCTACATATATATTTATGTAATATTTTTACATAATTAGGTATCTTAATTAATTACAATTAGCGGGACCTGCCTGACAACCCATGCCGAAAGTAAAGGGAATTTAATTTACTAGCACTATATTTAACCCTATAACTTTCCAAGACACCATAAAACCTGTACATGGGGGGTACTGTTCTACTCAGGAGACTTCGCTGAACACAAATATTAGTGTTTCAAAACAGTAAAATGTATTACAACGATGATATCGCCAGTAAAAGTGAAGTTTTTTGCATTTTTCACGCACAAACAGCATTACACGGACAATATTATTGCTGTGATACTTTACTGTTTTGAAACACAAATATTTGTGTTCAGCGAAGTCTCCCGAGTACAACAGTACCCCTCATGTACAGGTTTTATAATGTTTTCAAAAGTTAGAGCGTCAAATATAAGGCTTGCATTTCAGTTTTTTCACATTAAAATTAGCCAGATTGGTTATGTTGCCTTCGAGACCCTATGGTAGCCCAAGAATGAAAATTACCCCTATGATGGCATACCATTTGCAATAGTAGACAACCCAAGGTATTGCAAACAGGGTATGTCCAGTCTTTTTTAGTAGCCACTTAGTCACAAACACTGGCCAAAATTGGCATTTTTTGCATTTTCACACACAAACAAATACTAACGCTAACTTTGGCCAGTGTTTGTGACCAAATGGCTACTAAAAAAGACTGGACATACCCCATTTGCAATACCTTGGGTTGTCTACTATTGCAAATGGTATGCCATTATGGGTGTAAATTTCATTCCCGGGCTACTATACAGTCTCAAAGGCAACGTAACCAATCTGGCAAATTTCAATTTCAAATGTAACGTGCTATATTTGACCCTGTAACTTCCCAAAACGCCATAAAACCTGTACATAGGGGGTACTGTCTTACACGTGAGACTTTACTGAATATAAATATGTGTATTTTATTGCAGTAAAAGCAAACAGTATTATGACATTGATCGTTAAAATGTCATGTAGAACTAAAAAAATTTAAAAAAAAAACGTATTTTCTCCCATTTTTTCATATTAAATTATGTTTCATAGCTAAATATTTGATATTAAATGAAAGCCCTGTTTCCCCTGAATAAAATGATACATAATAAGGGTGAGTGCATTTACTATGAAAGAGGTGTATTACGGTTGGACAGACATGTAGCGCAAATGCCAGGTTTTGTTTACATTTTGTTTTGTTCACAATGTGTACATTTGGCTCCGTCCTTAAGGGGTTAAGATAAGAGTTATGGCCCTGTTTCATCAATCTGATAATGGTGAAAATGCTGTTGACAATAATTGGAATGATGGGATAGCAATTTCTTCAATATCGTTAATGGCTCACTAGCAGCTGTTAATATTTTGATAATTCTCAGATGTGAGATTGTAAATAGCTGAATTGGGATATGTATCCAGCTCTGCTATACTGAAAATTAAAATGTAATTGTCAATTAATGACAAGTGAATGCTTTGTGGATATATAAGCCCACTAATTACAAAAGTTGCTTAAGTTGGGACAAAGCTGTATTTTCTGGTTTGCTATATTATTTTTTCCTTTATGCAAAACCTGCAATCTCTGTGTGTTGATTTTAATCAAAACTTTAGTATATATCCTCTTGTATTAGCTCTGCATCCAGACTTTCTATTAAAAGACATAGAACTTCCCAACTAGAATATTTAAAACATATGAGTGAATACACTACTTGCTACCCAATATCAAAGAAATTACACTTAGAATTTATTAAGGATACAGTATCAGTAATCCATATCTGTAGAACTTCAAAAACATTGATCAAAAGAATCAGAACTGACAATGTCAAGCATACTTGTGTATTGTTGTTCATTGGTTAATTAATATCAGATGGAAGACTGCCTAATTAAGAAGTAGCTGCTTCTACTTTGCAATCAGCTTGCGCAATGCCAAGTGAAAGTGGCAAAGAGGTTGAGAAGATATAAATAAGAAGTGGACACATGGAGGGAAAGCAGAGAAATCAGAAACTGTAATTATAGAGAGAGAAAAGACCTGGTAAGAAATTCGGAAACCAATTAGGAAGCAAAAAATGGAAGTAGATGAATTACTATAATAATCTATATACTTATGGCTCTCACAATCCCTAATTAGGCTTTAATGGCAGTGGAGTATAACTTTTCTAAAGGGGACTGTCTGTCTCTAATTCATTCTGAAGTTCTGTACAGGAATGTAATAAATCAAACAAAATGACAAGATCAGAACATATATGTGTTAAATGTCTTTACTTCCTGGAACTGGTAGAGGTGTGAAGTCAGCAGAATGCATAGAGTCTGATAGAAAAGAGTGAACAGTGTGAATGAGTATAAGGACGATTTAAGGGGCAGCCAGACCAGGTCAGCTCATTGAAGTGGTCTGGGAGCACTGTTCCTATTCCTCCTAGTACTGCAATGTAAATCATTGCAGTTTTTGAGAAACTGTAATGTTTACATTGCATGACTCAGACAATGTCTAATGACCACTAGAGGTACTTTCAGGAGTTTACCAGACTCGAGGTTGCCTAAATGACACTGAACGTCCTCATGCTCTGCATGAGAACATCCAGCATCTTTGAAATCCCCATAGGAAAGCATTAAGATAATGCTTTCCTATAGGGAGGGCGTAAGAGCTCATCACGCATGCGCATTATTTTTCTCCCAACGTCAGAGGAGACAGATCGCCGACCTAGGGCAGAGGTACATCGATGCTGGTATCTGGTGAATAAAGGGTATTTAACACTTTATGTACCAAAGGGGGACAAGGGGATCAAAATTCATCCATTGCAGAGGAAACAAATTAGCAAAACCTCGCCATATACCCCTTCTGCTCTGGGCAGTTTGTCTATATTGTGATTGATTGGACAGGGAAGCACCTAAAAATGAAAAAGGAGAGCACTTTGCGAGAAGCCCTTTTCATCTTGTCTACTTCTCCTGCTTGACTGTAAGTCCAGAAAGAAATAGGTACGGTACAACATTTCAGCCATATATACACTCAGGCAAAATAGAATGGAACTAAATATAATGAGAAAAAAACCTGCATACACCCAAAATAATAAAAATAAAATGGCTTATTTTAGTATTTAGCTCATTGTAAACATAACCCTGTGAGTTTTTATGTAAGTAGACATACATGTGCACAAAAGCAGGACATACTTCATATGGGGGGCTGTGGGACCCTTCCTACCTAACCTCTCCTTATAGCTGTCACTGGTTTTACATACAGTAGAAAATGGGTAAATTAGATGGTCCACAGGGGTTCTGTTCTGCTTCCAATTCTATTTTCTATATTAATTTTAGTCATTTTCTTTTCATTTATTTTAATAACAAAATCAGAATGGTGTAAATATAATATAGCTGACAGTTTCTACAACATATTATGCCGTGCTGATTACCAAAAACCCATTTCTTTACACTATATTACATACTTTATAGATACATATTTCCTCTGATGTGTATATATTATATAACATTGTCAAGTCTTGCAAATGGACATCACAGTGGGTAACTGACTTGATTTCAGGAGCATCAATTTCATGTTGTGTCTATTTGTACCAAGGATTCAAGTGTCTTTCATTGAATTTTCGGTCACGTGCCATTTTTTTCTCTTTATACTGCAAACAACTATACTCTGTGCAATATACATAAATATTAGACAATTTTCATTTTAAATAGATCTTTTCTACTGGTGATGACAAACTACAGTTGGTGTAAATTCTTTAGCTAAAATGAAAAAGTTGGAGTTAAAATCAAGAACGAAAAAAAAAAACCTGTTCATTGGTTTAAATGCATTTTTCTTTTTATGTTAATTATACTTGATTTAATGAGTACAATGCAAAAAATGTATGACTTATTTCTTAAAATTAAAATGTAATTATTTAATTCCATGGTACTTGAATGGTAGCTAAAATTGAAGTTAATTGGCCTTCTTAGTTCCCAGTGAGAGTACTGTTAGCATAACCATACAGTAAATCAAATAATACACCTCTCAGAGTTGTATCCTTTTGCAAATAAATCATATGCACTTTGTTTATTTAGGACAAACTGAGCATATCTTCCATAGTTTTCCACAGGTCATTTGAAGGGCATTTTTAGGATTTCTGTGATCCATGAAAGCCTTGAAGAGGTTAAAGAAGAATATTTGTTTGATCCAACACCTGCTGAGGCAAGCATTGATGGTTAGGGACAGTCCCAACACCCAAACCACTCAAGCTTATTGTAGAGGCAATGGTGCAAGAAGGCTTTATGTGTTTTTTTGCCAAATAATTATCAAGCACTTTGACAAAAAACTGTGGATTCCTCAACACCTAATGCCCTCTCCTTCTGCCTGGGAATAGCACAATTAGGAAGTTTAATTTCCTCATTATTCATCAAAAATGTATGTGGGTGAGCATAAGGCAGCAGTGCCCTAAGCTATGTCAATTTGGTGCCGCTTAGACAGGTAATTGTAAGCAGAGTATGTAGATGTGGCCTCCTGGTACTAGTTAAGACCCAGCTAAGTCATGCTAAAATAGTTTACTTACCGTTGGACAGCTCTAGGTCCTCAAACACCATAACCTCTAGTAGTTAAGATTCTTGGAGTGTTCCTTTATACGGTAATATACTAATTTAGCAAAAGAGATTAGATAACATTAGTATTGCATAGTGATATGTGTTGTAGAACATATTCAAGGACTAGAAGGTTGAGCTGGAAGGCTTTCTGAAAACCTGTGCTATTTTTGGCTTGGAAAGGAGGGCAGTTCTAGCGATTGCACACTAAGCAGAATGAGGTTCAACAGCATTTATTATTTTTTTATCTTTGCTTTGTATTTCTATACTGTTGGGCACAGTCTTTACACAGCCATTACAGCCAGGAAGCCAGTAGCCTAGTAATCAGAGTAACAAAGACTTTATTTCCTCACTATGTGTGACACAATAACATGTGTAATGGTAAAAACCAGTTGGTTTAATGATCTATCTAGGAAAGCATGAGAGGTAATCTACTATATTGCTACATGAATTGCAAACCACTAGTAAAGTTCCAAACCACTAACTCCTCACAAACTTCCCAATATGAACTCTCATACCAACAAATAAAGCAGGAAACAAGAGGCTGGAGGGGAAAGTTCATTCCCAGCCACATTTATTATTTATTATAAGGGTCATTCAAGCATCATAAACTATTCTAATGAAACAGCTGTCAAATATATTAATAAATAGATAAATAACTAAATCATTATTTGACCAGAAGGCAATTGATGCCTAAGCGAGATCAACAAATTTCCCCCTTCACAATTCCTAGTCAGGCCCCTGACATGCCAGGAGAAGGGCCAGGGAGCAGCACTCCAATCCCCTTCAAGCTATGCCCCATAACCATAAGAAACAGAAGAAACAGAAACAAAGGAGGTGACTGGTTGGAGGAAGGTCCCTGACTGCCAAAAGCACACTCTGTTAAAAATCCTTCAAGAAACACTGCCAGTATTGTAGATCCTCCAACATGTCCTGAGACAAGGGGATTCTAGCCTTGGCTGAAAGTGCACCACAAAGTGGTACCTCCAGAAGTCTGTTAAAAATCCATCCCATGCAGTAAAAATAAGCAGGGGAGAGACTGTAGCTCCTTCAAAGATAAAGTGCAAGCCACCTATCAGTATGAACCACAAGCAGCATCATATTGATTTTTTCTTGTGAAAGCCTAAAAAGCATTAAAAATATGTCAATGTCAATGCCCAAGAAAGAAAGAATATGAGATGGCCGCTTGGAACCCAAAGGGGAACCCAAAACTCATCCATAAGTTGCCTCTAAAAATATGCATGACACCTAGCGCTATAGGCAAGAACCTGTCCATGTATAGAGACCATCTTATTTGAAACCCATCTACCCAAAAGAAGATGGGTGAAGATGGAGAACACAGAATTGTGATTTGATATCGAGCTTTGCTAAGGCCACCAACCTATTTCCCAGAAAAACTCTACAGCATAGTTAAACAGCTGGCAGTTGACCGAACTAGTGTCAGGGAAAATTACATCAGAGACCGAAGCCCCCTCAAAGCAAGTGCTGGCCTACCCCCCTTGCTGTAGAGAGCACAGAAGAAAAAGAATAGGAAGTGAAGGTGCCTCATAATGGTAAAGGGATTCCTCATCCATTGGATTAACAAAGGAACAATTTTCACTTCATGCTAAAGCCCCTTTAATTACATTTTAGGGATGCATTATGAATAGAAATAAAAAGTAAACAGTTTCAACTTGTCAGCTTGTGCATTAACTTTATAGATAATCCAAAACTCAGTATTCCTCTGGCAACCACCATATTATGCTAGCCATATCACCTGCTATTGTACAACTATTAATATTCAATGACCCAGGAGTTTGAAGACTTTGTTCATTTTGTTGCCATTCTCACCTGCAACTGCTAGTACTAAGGAGCCCCTATATACCTTATGATATTATATATATAGGGATGGCAATGTTTGTAATTGTTTAAAATGCAATGTGTTATCATGGCAAAGTAGATGTTTTTCTAGGAAAGTGTGAAATACTGTTATACATTTTATTGGTTTCCATGGTGATTATTTATAATTTTTCCTAGAATATAACATGTTTATACCCTGATACACATGGCACATGGTTGCAAGGCTTGGTTTTGGCATACAGTCAAAGATCTGTGTTTTATTGACTTGTTAGGCATCTTGTTATTAGGACATTTTTATTTTGAGCAGAAATTTTCAGTTCCACAGACTCTTATAGAAACAAAAGGGGTTACTGTTGCATGTTTTGTTTGTGCTGCAAAGATTATATTTTATTTAAGAGAGATACTAGTTTGCTAGTTCAATATTTCTCCACTGAGGAAAAAGAAGGACATTTGCAGACTCCACAAACCCTTATATTAATATAACTGTACACAATTTGTGTTTGCTGGCTCTATGTATGTACAATCAGCATTTAGGCGAAGAAGCTGTGACCCAGAAAATAATTTCACTCTAACTCACATCGCATTTGTCTCCTGCCAAGTATAGCTGAGCCGTGCTTATTACCGAAAATACATTTCTTCGTGTTCCATGCACCTTCAAAATGAATACAAATAAATAAATAGTATTTAGTTATAAAAAATTAAAGGCCAGTGTTATGCACTAAATTATTTAAGCAGAGGAAATGCCTTTAAATTTTATAGCACTGCTAAATTTCTGTAAGAATTCTTTCCATTTATCATACATGTATTTCTGTCTCTTTTCTACTCAGAAGCACAGCATGAATAAAGTTCATTTCACATTGAAACATCACTATGTGGAACAATGGGATGAAATAAGACACAGGAGGAAAGTTTATGTTGTACTCAGCTAAACAGTTGGCCTATAGGAATGATAGCTTTTTATGTTGTGACTGATATATCAATTGGAGTTCTCAGATATATCTTGTCTTAAAGCAGGGGCAATGAAGCTCTGTGTTCATGTGAAAGATTACGGGTAGCAAAACTGAACCTGCTGTGAGGTTACAACCCAGACTTCATCAAAGGTAAAGCAGATGCTAAAGCTTTCAATTTAAAAAAAAAAAATGGAATATAGAAAACAATCTATTTTTCCTATCTTGCACTTCCCCTTATTGCTTCGTCAATTTATTTTATAATTAAATAATGTGATTTTCATTTGGCAAGCATAATATTTATGCAGTTATTAGGTTTGTGATGTATATAAAAGCACACAAACAATGAGAATATAGTTCCTGTAAATTAACTCTTTAAAAACTAATGGCAGAATAAATCCATCACAACAAATGAATATTGAAAGAGTATTTATCACAATGGCATACCTCATTCACTTAAAGGTGGCGGGACTATAAAGAATGGAAATGCTAAATAAGCAGCGCATTCGATACTGTATAGTTGACAGCATGATGACAGTATGAAATGCGTTAATATTTTAGATAGATATTCTTTGTTTTTTTTCATTTTACATAGATTTTATCTATATATTCAATAAAGGGATATATATATATATATATATATACTTGTATGTATTTTTGTATTTTTGAGTGTTCGTTGTTTCTTGATTTCTTAATTCTTCAATCTGTATTTTGTTTTAAATTGTACAAGGTGACTTAAAATCATCTATATAGGCAAGCAAACATGTGGATTTGATACACTGGGACGTAGTGGTGGGATTAACACAATACTGTATTGCCATTTGGCGAAACTGAATCCCTATATTTGTTGGATGGGATAGGTGATTTTAAGTGGCCTTGTAAATTTTTAAACTATACACTGTTCCTTAACCCTTTAGTGACTAGACCGTTTTTCAATCTTCTTACCGTTAAGGACCAGAGCTGTTTTTACAGTTCTGCGGTGTTTGTGTTTATCTGTAATTTTCCTCTTACTCATTTACTGTACCCACACATATTATATACCGTTTTACTCGCCATTAAATGGTCTTTCTAAAGATACCATTATTTTGATCATATAATTTACTATAAAACAAATGATAAAATATGATGAAAAATTTTTCAAAAAACACACTCTTTTTAAATTTGACCCCCAAAATCTGTTACGCATCTACAACCGCCCAAAAACACCCATGCTAAATAGTTTCTAAATTTTGTCCTGAGTTTAGAAATACCCAATGTTAACATGTTCTTTTTTGATTTTTTTCCAAGTTATAGGGCAATAAGGAAATAGTTGCTATTTCCAAACTATTTGTTCTTTTTCAAAATTAATGTAGGTTACATTTTAACACTGATATCTGTCAGGAATCCCTGAATAACCCTTTACATGTATATCTTTTTTAGAAGAAGACAACCTAATGTATTAAACTTGGGGTACTTTGACTATTTTCATGCAATCATTTTACCACCAATCTATGCCAAATTTTAAAAAATACATGTACTGAGAACTTTAAGAGTTACTGCCCAAAACACCCCAATATGTGCTAAGCAACATCTCCTGAGTACAGTGATACCACCCATGTATAGGTGTGTCGGGTTCTCTGAGAGCTAAAAGACCTCATTTGGAGGGTGTGCAAGTTTTTCCAACTTGGAATTTTGACAGCTAGTCATCATGCACCCATGTCCTATTTGGGACATTTTTGTGAAGCCGGCAAATGTAATTTACCACCACCAAACCATATATTTTTGAAAAGTAGACACCATAGGGTATTTTAAATGGTGGTATTCTAACACTTTCCATGCACTAATTCTACCACCAGTCTTTGTCAAACATTTGGGTAGTCTTTTTTTGTTTTATTTTTCTCTCACATTGTACTTTAGGCATGGATCCTCAGTTTTTGTTATGTGTTACTGACAAAGAACACTCCAATATGTGTTCAGCAACATCTCCAGAATACAGCAGTGCTCACAATATATAGGTTTTATGGGGTTTTGCAAATTTAAAGGGGTCAAATATAGGACTTTCCCCTTTTCCATGTTTGCACATTAAAATTTGCCAGATTGGTTTGCTGGGCCTATGTTGCCTTTGAGAACGTATGGCAGCTGAGGAATGAAACTTAACCCCGCCATGACATACCATTTGAAAAAGTAGACAACCCAGGGTATTCAAAATGGGGTATGTCCAGTCTTTTGCAGTAGCCATTTAGCCACAAACGCTTGCCAAAGTTAGCGTTCATATTTATTTTTTGCATTTTTTTTAAAACAAAAACTGCACTTTTACTGGTGATTTCATCCTCGTGATAGGTTTTACTGTTTTAAACACTCTTATTTGTGTTCGGCGAACTCTCCCGAGTATAACAATATCCACCATGTACAGGTTTTATGGTGTTTTGGAAAGTTACAGAGTCAATATGGCTTGCCCAATTAAGTTTGCCAGATTGGTTTGTTGGGTCTACATTGCCTTTTGAGACCATATGGTAACCCAGGAATGTGAATTAACCTCATCATGGCATACCATTTTAAAATGTAGACAACCCAGGCTATTCCAAAAGGGGTATTACCAGTCTTTTGAAGTAGCCACTTGTTGTGCCTAATCATTAAATTCATGAAGCACCAATATCCAAAAATAAGTAATAATCAATACATAATAAGATCTAAAGCGATATTCGCGGGCATACAACCCAGTTGAACACCCCTCCTCACCCATCTGCTTCAGATGTCCATTTGGAGGTGACCGCAGGAAAGTGAATATCTGGGGAGATTTTTATTGCAATAGCACTTCAATAATATGTTTTATTTGATGTAGAGCAGCTATATGTCATACATTGTGAGTATATATATATATACTGATTTTTCCCCCAAAGACGTCCAAGGAATGGCTTATATAATCTTTTTTTTCTGTGTTTGTCAATTGTTATTTTTACTTTTATGTATTGTATGCTGCTTTTTCATGCCAACTTCATCTTTTGGAAATCCAACCTGGTGGGAACTTAGAGTGGAGATGGTGATAATTGTTTTTAATTTATTGAGTGCAATTTAATAAATATATAGATTTTGTGCTTAAAAAATTGCTCTATGTGTCCCATTTTATCTTTCTCTATATTTGGTGCTGCTGTTTACTATTTTGTATGATTATACTGTCTTCTATCAATATAACTTTTGTGAGTACAATACCAACTCAATTTCTATTTGAATATTAAGTGATATAGTGTTATATTATATTAGTTTTTAAATTTGTAGATATTTGGTGTTTTATAAGACTTATGGCTTGATTGATGTGTGCAGATTTGTGTTTAACAATGTATTTACTATATATATCTATATCCTGTTTATTGTATATACATATATTATAATCATGCCATCAATAAGCTTAGCTATCTATCAATCTATCTATCTATCTATCTACTTATTGATTGCATAATTATGAACAGGAACAAGGTATAAAATAAAAAAAAATTGTGTTTTACAGTAGAAATGGTCTGTCAGCCAATTCATAGATAAATTTAAAGGAACCTCAGAGCATTTTAAGAATGCAACTGCCCTGTAAATGTGTGTGTAAAAAATAAAAAGGCTTGGGAATTTGTTTGGTTGGCTTGGTTGCTACTTCTAGATGCTGCTTCAAATTGTGTAATTGGAGATAAACTGGAGAGTTTTACAGAATCTTAACTGTCTAAGATTTTGTTAAGAGTTTTCTTTTTTTACTGTTACAGGTAAGATTCATCTGAAGGAAGGTTACTGATTGTACAAGGTTTGATTTTACTGTTGGTAATTGGTAAGGCATTTGATTTGCTTAGCTAAATACTTGCTATTGATTGTTGGTTAATTAGCTATTGTTTGCAAATAAGCATAGGCCTACCCAGGTGTTAAACGTTCATAGTTGGTGGTACTTTTAGGAGTTATATAAGGGTTGAGGTCATTAGCTTGGCTAATGTAGCTTGGTTGCTACTTCTAAGTGCTGCTTCAAAGTGTGTGATTGGAGATATTCTGGAGAGTTTTACAGAATCTTTAACAGTCTAAGATTTTTCTAAGAGTTTTCTTTTTTTACTGTGATGGAGTTGAAGCATGTGTGGGATAGGCATAAAGCTATCCTAGACTTAAGATAAGGCCAGGGACTAAGTAAAAGTATTTTGAAAATTGGGCAGATTAGATGGGCTGAATGGTTCTTATCACATTCTATGTTTCTATGTTTCTATGTTTCTATTCCAAACTTCAGTTTGTTCAAATTTGGACCGATCTGGTGATCGATTGAGATCCTTAACTCTGAGCTGAAATGTACCTAAATCACAAACCAGTTGAAACGCGCAATGTCTGAGCATGTTTATTGGGAATGTAATTCAGTATTCTACCTGTGGCGCCAAACAAAGAGCTTGGTGGGAAAATATTCTGATTGAGGCCTAGGGGCAGTTTACATTATAAATTCTGATTTTATTCACAGATCAAGTGAGAAGTAAGTAATAGAGTGAAAAAGGGGGAGCCGTAAGTTAGTAAGAGTTACTGGGTTACTTGATCTGTGAATCAAATTCCAGCATCCTGAAAATGTATCTGTTTTTCGAGGAAAAGGGCTTAACTGAGCTGAATTCTCTTACTGTACACACGTAATATATGTTTGTTAACATAATTGCCATGTCATTAATAGAAGTACTGTCAGAGTGTTGTTTTTTTTAAAGATTTTTTACTTTTTCATGGCAGCATTTAAAGTTGGTAGGGTGACATAGCATTTCATAGAGAACCTGTAGATGTTAAAATTCATGTTAAGAGCTGGCAATCCTCAAATCTAGGAACAAACTTGGTCTGATTATTATTATTATTTTATTATTTATATAGCGGCAGCAAATTCCATAGCGCTGCTTGATATTGAGCCTGACTGGCCATACTAGTACTGAAAAATAGAAAGGATCAATATCGTAATATCAGAACTGGACAGAACAAGATGCAGGAGACCAACAGGAGACAGTTACATGAAAATATCAAATTATGAAGGCCACTTCCAATGAAAAGTGGCTTTTTGTTGTCGCTGCTCCCTATTTAGTGCCATTTTGATCTGCTCAATGTGCACATAGTGGTGTTAATTGAATGTAAAATTCAGTAAAATAAAAGGTGTCCAGTGACAGAGAGAGGTTTTCAAAATGTGCCAGACTACTTGAGCTTTGTGCTCGGTGGAACCTGAGTGGTAAGCCAGTGGTAAGTGTGATATGGTTGCCTACTGAAACCATTAGATAACATCAGATTTATTTTTTTCCCTTACATTATCTTCCTTTGATTGAAAAGCATTTGTTTGATGAGAACATATGACAATCTGTGACTCACTCATTCAAGCCCCTCCAAACACTATCCATGTATCCCTCCCATTACCTTCCCTCCGTAACCTCGCTGTTAGGAATAACAGAAGAGGAGACAGGACAGAAGCACATACCGTCCTAAGTGGAGCAAGAGACAGAGAAATAAAATGAGAGGTAATGTAACAGGCCCAGGTCAAGGACAACAGAGGTGCACAGATTTGAGAGATCAACCAAGGTCAGAATAACAGAGAACAAGAATAGTCAGACATGCCACAGCCAAATAATAATAATAATAATAATAATAAGCAATTTAAATGGCTAGGTTCCATGCCAATGCCATCTGATTCATTTGGTATCCTATTATCAGTTCTTCAAACACACTTAGAAGTGCCACATTTATTATTCCTGTTTAATAAATACATTCATCGGTACAACTTTTTTCCAACAGGGATTTTCTGGATGCATATGTGTAGGTCTTCGCTCTCCAGAGTGCAACCTTCATATTTGTATATTCCCTCATGCTCTTGCTCTTTCAGGATTTAAAATGTGCAAATTGTGAGTTACATTGAAACTAACTATTGGCATTCTAGACCACTGGCTTGTGATCAATTAAATTAAAACACTGGTTTACACAAATAATGTTTCTCTTTACTTCATAAAAAATAAAACACTTTGAAAAGGGGGACCCAGCTGTGCTAAGAGGCAAATTGCGTTATGTGAGTAAGCAAACATTTTCTGGACAAAGTATCAATCTATTATTCAGGCCCATTTTATTTTAACATCAATTTTGAAGTATTATGAACAGTGTATAGTGTTGTTAACCCATTGAACACCAATGAGATGTATAAGAAAACAAGTCTAGTGCATATAGGTTATGAGTCAAAAGACTTATGGAAAATGTCATACTCACCCCTCGCAACATGCATTTATATTTTATTAAAGGAACCCAATGAAGAAGAACATGTACATCCCCATTTTAATCCACTAAGAATTTCAACAATAGATTGTGTCAAGAATAAGGTTCTTTTTTAATGCTTTTCTTCTGGTTCTGGCTAGAATGTAGCCCAATATAAATATCCTAAATACCAAATCATTTTTGAATACGCATTCACATCACTAAAGTTTGATTTGCTTAGAAAAACTATTGTTCATTTATAAATGAGAAAATTGTGTATTAGAATTAGGTGGAATTATACTACAATAATAATGAATTAAGTGCAATGTCAACAACAAGTATGGGCACAACGCTGTAGAAAAAGAAACTGTGAGAATAGATGAGATCAGATGAGTTCCATTGTTTTTGGAAGTAGCCACATTATTCACCATATAAACAGAGTGGAGATTAGGCTTAGCGTAGGACTGTTGCAAGCTAAAATTAACACTGCTTTATGTGTTCTATCAGCCCTAGGAGGTGCTAAAAAGTATCAGTTAGTCCTAAAAAGCACAACATTTGTATCTACCATGTTTTTTAAGTCCAAGAAAATATGCAGCAGTCCTCACATGTGATCTAGAGTTGGTATTAAAATATTCATGGATCTTACATATGATTTAGTGTTTAAGCCACAAATTGTTTGCACTAAGTCCATGAGGTTTCAATACAAAATACCTTGAGGTGTGACATTTTCTTTAAAATTGTGTAAATTTTGCTCACTGTTGCCAAGTAGCACTATGTCTATGCATTATGAGATGTAGTCGCAAGGCACACTTGCTGGGCACAGTGGGTCCTCTGGCAAATGAAGCAGTCAAGAGCAAGACTGCACAGTGTAGGGCAGCAAGAATGAACATGTGACTATGAACTTAAACCATGCCACACTTGCTGGGCAGACTTGCTGGGCACAGTGGGTTCTTTGGCAAAGAAGCAGTCAAAAGTAAAGGTGCATTGTGTAGGACAATGAGAATGAACATGTGTTTGTAATCCACAGAACCCCTGCTGGGAACATCTGTGAAATTAGTACTATGGTAGCTTTGAGCTACAGGAGGTTGTTTTGGTTTTGCTTAACTTATGTGTGCTTTTTGGTATCTGCATTAGTCTGTGAAGAGCATACTGTTTGTAAACAGTCTGCGTCATTTGTGTGAGAAATCAGTGAAAAGTGAGCAGATATTTTGTGATACAGAAAAAACAACTGAATCTAATTAAACCATTTTAAACAAATAGCACACACATGGCTTTTGCTCACTCTGAGCCAGGGCCAGATTAAGAGCCCATTGGGCTGGTGCTGATAATTATGATGGGCTTAATTACAGAATCTTATCAACAGAAATTACCAGAGTCATACCTCCCAAGTATCTTGTATCTGGTGGAGGTGTTACTGCAGGGAAACTATCAGACTGAATTTATAAAAAAAAAAAATATATACATACACTATGCGAATCTCTTGCTTTCATTTCTTAAATAAATCTTTCTCAACCAACATCAGCATCCTGTGAAGGAAAGACTGGTGTGAATGCTTGCCAGGCTGCCTGCCAGTCACAGAAATAAGCCACCTGAGGGCCAACTATGCAGACAATAATATTTCAGTGCCCTGAGCATGAACACATCTAATGACGTTCTCTATCTATGCTTTCTGGGCATATTCCCTTGGTGTCCCACATCACTCACTTATCCACTGCTCTCCTTCCCTACTTACTATCAACCATCAGCGCCTGGTATGCAGCCCAGCCTGGGACAGAAAAAAAGGTGAATGTAGTAAGTGTACTAGAAATGTAGCAAGAGAGTTTGCACAATGTGCCAAGTCAGCTTTATATTAACTAACTTATAGTCAGCCAGTCCACAAACGTTTTTTTCTGCTGCGTGCCTCCTATGTTCCCATAATTAATTCCCTCTGCATAAAAGCATGTGAAGAGTAGTAAAAAAAACTTTCAGCTCCACTAGTTCCTATGTTAATCCCAATGTTCTCTTTTTAATACTTTGTAGTAATTAATGTGTTGTTCTATTTTGATCTTTTGCTTTTTCTTTTGCCCCTCTTTACAAATGAAATTACCATTAAGTACACTAAAAACAATTTAAAAAAAAGCAAGATTGTGTGAATAATATTGATTATATAGCTAGAATGGCACTTGTCAAGAAGTGGGATATATTATGCAGCAAGTGAAAAGTCAATTCTAGAATATCATGTGTTAAAAACAGGAAAAATGGGCAAGCAAAAAGATCTGAGTGACTTTGACAAGGGCCATATATTGATTGCTAGATGATGGTCAAAGCATCTCCAAAACGGCAAGTCTTGTGGGGTGTTCCTGGTATGCAGTGGTTAGTACCTACCAAAAGTAGTGCAAGTGCAAGGAAGGACAAATGATGGACTGGTGTCTGGGTCATGGGCACCCAAGGATCATTCATGCATGTGGGGACCAAAGATTATCCATTCTGGTCCAATCACACAGAAGATCTACTGTAGCTCAAATTGCTTTAAAACTTGATGCTGGCCATGATAAAAAGGTGTCAGAACACATAGTGCATCACAGTTTTCTGTATTGAACTGTGACCAGTTAGAATGCCCATCGATGAAAGTGGCTTGAGGAGCATAACAAAGAGTTCAAAGTTTTGCCTTGGCCTCCAGATATGCTGGTACAACAAATTTGATCCATGGAGGCCCCACCTCATAACTTACAGGTTTAAGATAACTTAAAGGACCACTATAGTGCCAGGAAAACATACTCGTTTTCCATGCCCTGAGGGTGCCCCCACCCTCAGGGACCCCCTCCCGCCCGGCTCTGGAAAGGGGAAAAGGGGTTAAACTTACCTTTTTCCAGCGCTGGGCGGAGAGCTCTCCTCCTCCGATCCTCCTCTTCTCCTCCCCGTCGGCTGAATGCGCACGCGCGGCAAGAGCTGCGCGCGCATTCAGCCGGTCACATAGGAAAGCATTCATAATGCAGGTCCTAGCTGGACCTGGCACCCAGACCACTTCATTAAGCTGAAGTGGTCTGGGTGCCTAGAGTGGTCCTTTAAAGTATCTGCTACTAATGTTTTGGTACCAGATACCATAGGACACATTCAGAGGACTTGTGGAGTCCATGCCTTGATGCATCTGAGCTGTTTTGGCAGCACAAGGGGGACCTCCACCCTATTAGGTAGGTTTTTTAATGTTGTGGCTGATCAGTGTATAAGGGCATGCATTTATTTATTTGAATACTGGTAAAGGTCTTTCAGGAGACATAACTAGCTAGAGAAATCAATGATGAGAATGGTAATTGTGGTCAAAAAGGGTATTAAATTGCAAACGATTTGGAAATATCCATAAATGCTTGGATTGTAGTTGATGTTGATGATTGGATTAAATTAAAAATATTTTTAGAGTAGTAATGGTCTTAAAGACATAACTATGAGTTTTAGAAACAAAGAGAAGTAGAACAAATGTCAAAGTTAATTAGTAAACCTGATCCTAACTCGGCTCTTTGTCTGTATTCTGGTTATATGGCTATGATTTCCTTTACCAATCTCCTTCTTTTGCTGAAATTCTTTATGTTTCTCAATTTTTCTCAGCGTATTAAAAATGGCACCACAACCAAAGGTTCTACCTGTCAAGGTGATAAACTACAAGTTGACACCTCAACAGCCATCATTAGTTTGAACCTTTTCCTAATGCTCAGCACCTTTATATGGTAAATATGATGATTGTTATCTTTGTGACAATTATTACATGTACCTCCTCAGCAGGGCTTACTTTATTTAGTTCTGATTCAAACTATTGGTTATATGATCCATATTTGAGGTGTGTGTATAATGACAATAGATAGTACAATTTGTAATCTGGCTTTCCAAAAAGACAATTCTTGAAGTACTTTTACTTTCTTATACCATATATAGATTTTCATTTTAAGAGCTGAATCTGTTCAAATGGAAACATTTCAGTGGAAAAGAGGATACTATTATCCTATTTAAATAGTGGTACAATAATCTCAAATTTTCCTAGGAAGAGGTATGTATGATAATTAATAACAGTACATTTATAATGTCTTTATCCTTTGTTACTCAATAAAGTTAATTGAGGTTCAAGGTTGCCTTTAAAAGAAATAAGTTATATTTTTTCTCAACAAATGTCATATATGTGCCGAGATTTGGTACTGTATTTACTTTAATAACCTGTTTTTGGACACCAGGTTATGGGGATGTCTTAATGATGCACTATAAAGAAAATCCACTTATTATGTGTCTTAGTAACTACCCTCTCTCACAATTTTCTACTTCCTAATGTAGTATCCATTAGAGTCTTGAAAATATAGTGTCAACGGATATGTTTTCCCATGGCTTCTTTTTCAATACAGTCTCGGTTTTTTTTTTCCACTCTGTGGTTTTATAGATTGTTTTTTCTAATGTTTCTATAGATAGGATAATTGAAAATAACAGTAACTTTAAAACATATAAAATAGCCATATGAAAACATTAAGTTAGTTAATGAGTAAATAAAAATATATAAAATGCCACAACCATTGGAAATAATAGCATGTCAATAAAAAAAAAAAAAAAGTCTGACTTGACAGCATTGAAACGACAACAGCAAAGGTTCTGTTCTTGTTGCAATTTTCACTATAAATAAATAAGCCAAATAAATATAAACAATTCCCTATAAAAAACACAAAACACAAATTTGCAAATATTTTGTTCATGAATCAATCGATTTAGAATTCATACACTAAACTCAGGAGTTCAACATATTGAAAGCAAAATGTAAACAAAAATTGTTTATTTGGAAATATTCTCCAACTCAGGTAGGTATACATGGACTAATTTTGATTTAAATTTTTGGTTTGTTACAGGTCACAAAATATGTTTGCACAAAATATGTTTTGTCACTTGCTGTTTACTGACTTTGTAGTGGTTTCCTAACAATCCACAAATATACTAGCTGGGCTGAGGAATCCAGTGTGATCTAAGTACAGCTATGCTCATCATGCAAGGTTGAACAATAGTCTATCTAGAATATAGCACAACTGGATACTAATGAGTTGGAAGGGTTATAAAACAAAGATTCCCCCACAATGAGAAATTATCTACCACGAATCTTACCCAAATACGAGTCTAGTTTTATTTTATCTTGCACCTCTCTTTGTGATTGGTATGTTAATATAGATTATTTATTATTATTGCCATTTATATACCGCCAACAGATTCCGTAGCGCTTTACAGTATGATGAGAGGGGGGATTTTACTATGAATAGGACAATTACAAGAAATTATGTACACTGAAAAGATTATGACCATTGACCCTTATCCTTAGCACAATGTCTGATACCCCTCCAGTCCTTTTTAGACATCATAACTGTTACTCTGGACCCATCATAAAGGATTAATGGTATCTTCCTGTGGAGTCCACTCCAGGCGTTTTCTTGGCACACAGTGTTCAGTAAATTATATCTGGTGCTTGGCTAAATTCATGCAGGGGTAGGCAACCTTCAACACTCCAGATCTTGTGGACCACTAGTGATGTCCCGAACGGTTCGCCGATGGGTTCGCCACGAACGGTTCGCCACGGACTCATCATTGAGTAAACTTTGACCCTGTACCTCACAGTCAGCAGACACATTCCAGCCAATCAGCAGCAGACCCTCCCTCCCAGATCCTCCCACCTCCTGGACAGCTCACTAAGAATGCAGCTTCAAAATGGATGCTGTCCAGGAGGTGGGAGGGTCTGGCAGGGAGGGTCTGCTGCTGATTGGCTGGAATGTGTCTGCTGACTGTGAGGTACAGGGTCAAAGTTTACTGAATGATGAGTCCGTGGCGAATAGAGATGTCGCGAACTGTCTGCCGAACTGTTCGCGAACTGTCCACCGGCGAACAATAGCGTGTTCGCGTTGGGCGAACATATCCGATTTCCGATTTATTTTTCATTATATATCTCACTTTTTACCCTTTATTTATTTATAAGGTTAACAATATATACCTAGCTATTTAGCTCCTAAATACACCTTTCACTTTTTTTTGTTCTATTATTCCTTTTTCTTATTCCTTCATATACTCATATTTGTTTTTATACTCATATTTGTTCTATATATTCATATTTGTTTTATTCATAATAGTTTTAATTTTGTCTGTTATGCCACTTATTTTTATTTTTTCACAAGGTGGATCACGAACGGCATTAGGCGCCGCCCCTTTTTTGTAGATGTCAGACGGAGGCGTGCCCCTAGTTGCCGGCCCCCGTCTGAACACTACACACCCCATGAGCACTCGCGGTATACACCGCCCCCACCATTGATGTCAGACGGAGGCGTGCCGTAGGCTGCCGACCTCCGTCTGAGCGGCTACACCCTATATCGATGTGTGCAATCAGTCACGTGATCGCGAAGGTCCGCGATCACGTGACCATCTATTTTTGCTTTCTCCCCTGTCACTCCATTTCCCATATTGCCTCAGTGTTCACCATGTGATCGCATTAGACTGCGATCACATGATTTTTGATTCTATCTATTATTTCAACAAATAACACTCGTTTTATTATTAAATATTATGTATTACTTTACATTTTAAATTATGAATACTATGCATTTTGTATTTTTATGTATTTTTATGTTATTAATCATTTTGCTTTTTACACACTGTATGGATGACGTCATTTTGGCGCCAAAATTTGAATAAGCATGTTTTATCATAGTTTATAAAAGTATCTATGTACCAGGCTGATTTTTATTATTGCCAGTTGATAAAGCCCTGTGTGGCGAAACGCGTTTTGGCTATTTTATATATTTTTTTATTGTACTAATAAAGGAATAGTGGCTTTTTTACATCAATTTTGCCATATACCTTTTTATCTTATTTTTAAAAATTTTGTTTTAAAAATATTTCCTGTCACCTGGTCATTCACCAACTTGGAATCTACCCACGACCAAGAATCCTTGGTGGGGATTGTACCACCTATGCGAATATACTGAGCAGTTTATCCTGCTCATTCGAATGTGAGTATTTGTATTCCTTTTATTTCACTTTATTTCATTTTGATTCAGTGAGCACTATATTCTGCTTTTATCTCCTTTTTATTACCGAGGAATTACCTTCACCTATATCCTACCAGTGGGGGATAAACGCCACTGAACGCCCAACATACTAGAGCAAGTTCATGCTCTAAGATAGGTGAGTGTACTACCTACCTATTATTATTATTTATCACAGACAGTCTACACTATTGGATCGTCTTTGTTGCTTATATTTTCCATGTTCATCTCTGAATCAAGACTCCTCTAAAGATTAGAAGATTCAGTCTCTTATTGGACTCTCTACCTCCAAATACTTACCGGAACCTGAAAGAGAAATATACCAAGTACTGTCACTATCATCCACTTATTTGAACTTTTTAAATTATATCAAAAATTTGGACTATCTTTTTATATATATATTTGTTATATATATTTATTAAATCCCCTTTTCTTTATACATATTATTCCTCTTTTACGTTTTAAAGTGTTTTGCCATATTTATCCCTTTTTTATTTGATATTTACGTAGCGCAACCTATTATTCTTGTTTTTGTTATTTCTCTTTTGAGGACTTCAGAGGGAACCTCATACCTATAGGCTGCAGCTTTCCACTTGATCACATCACACAGCGCTGATCCATTTTCTACCTGTATCCGATTTCCGGTCTGCCCCCTATACGTCATCATTGAGTAAACTTTGACCCGGAACCTCACAGCCAGCAGACACATTCCACCCAATCAGCAGCAGACCCTCCCTCCCAGGAAGTGTCCGCTGACTGTGAGGTTCCGGGTCAAAGTTTACTCAATGATGACGTATAGGGGGCGGACCGGAAATCGGATATGTTCGCCCAACGCGAACACGCTATTGTTCGCCGGCGGACAGTTCGCGAACAGTTCAGCGGACAGTTCGCGACATCTCTAGTGGTGAACCGTTCGTGGCAAACCGTTCGCGAACCGTTCCGCGAACCGTTCGGGACATCACTATGGACCACATCTCCCCTTATATGTTGCCAGCATTGTGGTTATAAGAGGATTATGGGATATGTAGTACACAACATCTACAGTGCAAAGTTTGCCTAACCATGGCTAAAGGAATATACTACATTTCACAGATAAAGAGTATTTGACTCTAAGTCAGTGTTGCTATCCCATCCTCTATGCCTTTCATTAGGTAGATGTCAAATACACATCTCATCACACTCATTTTAATCGCTATAAGCTGATGCATTTATAACAATCTTGCACGCTGTCCCTTATATTTCTACACAATTGTCTAAACAAATGTCTTCCATGCACAATAGCTTGATTAACAAAAATATTGTCAATTAGAATGTATATTATCTATCACACATACCAATATTATAGACAGAATCAACTGAATATTGTTTTTGCATTGCTGAGCAGAATATGTAGCTTCATAAGCCAATGAAAAACCTCAAATCTTGTTTTATTTTTATGCGATATTCTCAAGTTTTAGGTATTTCTTAGGCATACTAATTATTGGATTCAGAAAACTTTAGGTTGCTATTATTACAGTAGATTTTATGTTTTTAGAGCCAGAGACTATATTACTGAACTTGCAAATAATGGCAAACTCATCCTTGTCGTATAAAAAGAACAATTTGCATTTTTAACAAGCAGATGTACTTTTTCAGACAAAATTAATATAATAGAATTAGGCAGTTTAAACAGCAGGGTAGAATAGACCGTTTCAGCTCAACAGCATCAATAATGACATGGTTAACACCCCTGTACAAAGAGATATGTGCATTAACAACAATTCACCTCTCCAATTTCAATTTAGCATAGACAGGAAATGCTTACAATATAATAAGACACAAGGCGCATATAGCTATGGATCTTTAGTATTTGACTAAAGATGTGATTTTGAACGCGGTTGCGAAAGCACAAAATGCAATTGAACTATCCTTTGATTGTTAGATCAAATTATATAAGAGAGAGCTGAATAATTCACAAACTATAAAGTGATCAACTGAATGCTGTCTAACCCGATCAAACACAGGTCATTGACATTTAGGCAGCCTTCTGAAATTTCCACCTCTCTAGATGCTAAATGCTTAGTAACTGCAGAAAGCCTTGAATTGAGACACAATTACATTGCCATTGTTTAAATAATCTAACTGTGACCTTTCAGGTTAAATCCTATAATTGGAGTGATACTTCAAAGCACAGCCTACCTTTTCAGAACAGTTTTGTGCCGTTAGATTGTTGAAGCCCTCACATGGGCTCTAGTGGATAAAAGAAAAAATGTTTTCTGCCTGAATTGTATCTTTATTTTGCAATTTCAAAGTACATAAAATAATTGAACATTTTGCTTTTTACATGGATTAAAAGGTTGATTGAAGGGAAAATTAAACTATATTTTATTTTTCAGATGAATACAAATATATGATGTATTTATAAATCTATATGTAGGTATCTACAAGCTATATTTAATAAATGTTTCTGTATGCATTTATATGCAAATAAATGTATGTCATAAATTTAATAACCTAAAATGAAAGATTTTGATTGTTTCAAAGACTTTAAATCAGCACTGTTATTTAAAGCGCCTTTTAAATTTTTCCAATGGCTTTCTACATGTTAACATGTCTGTTTGTATTGTGGCACTCAGGATGAGTAGTTAATGGAACACTACAAACACCATAACAACTATAGCACTCTGTAGGGATTTGGAGTCAAGAGTTCCCTGGCTCTTCCCCATTCTTAGCAAACTATTTTAGAATGTTTTGACTTCTCATCTGGGGTCCGCTGGTCCACTATCCCTGCCTCCACTACTTCAAATAGAGATTCAGAAGCTGCAGGTTTTAGTTTATTCGCTCAGAACAATGCTGACGTATTCAACCAATGGGCTAACCCTGCACTGAAGGATTTTGCTTTAGAAAATAAAGAAAGCTCCTGTTTAGGGACTTATGGATCTTTATCAGAAGTAGTGGAGGTGTGAAGGGGCACCCTGTGGCCCCCTGGTAAGAATTAGGAACCATTCTAAAATAGTTTGAATATTTAAAATAGGATTTTGCCAGGAAGTCACTGACACCATAATCACTACAGTGTGCTGTATTGGTCATGGTGCAGGCGAGACCAGCCGCATGTGCAGTACCAATTAGTTATTATGTCTGGGACATTGTTATGGGCTTGGTGGGAGGTCTGACAATTCAACACTGTAGGGAACATGCTCCATTATTTGTAAACACACTAGTACAAGATGGTTCCCATCTTACACACGCTGACACACGCTGAAATTGGCACCTGGGGAATTGTAGCGCTACTTGATTGCAGTGGGAGGAGCTGGCAACCCTACTCTACATGAACACCAAATACATCGCAACAAACCCTTAATGTGGGACCCTACATGAGACTCATGAGAATGTCCCAACCAATAGTCATCTCTTGAGCCGCGAATTGAGACAGCAAGGTTTAGACATCTTCTGCTTGCAGGAAACTCACTTCCGCACCAACGACCACGCATCCCTCTTGACAGCTAATTACCCTCACTAATTCCATACGACATCCCCCACCAAATCCAGGGGCACCTCCATTTTACTAAGCAGACATGTTTCATTCATTCTACATTAACAACGTTAAGACCCCCTGGAAAGATTTGTGTAACGGACCGTTTTGCACACAAGGGGTAAAAACCGTTTAGGCGATCGGCCCCCTTTCCAGAGATCCAGGCACAGCTACTGCAGAACACCAAAACTCACGAACTGGATACAAAATAGCACTCCAACTCCCGAACTGGAACCTCCCAAATAGCTGCTAGCAGACGAACAGGAAAAGCAGACGAACAGCTTACACTCCTGGCAATCAGTCTCTAACAGCATACAGTGAATCCCCCCAAGAACGAGACAAGGCTCCGTGTTGAGGGTCAAGCAGTGGTCTGAGGTGCTGGCACACCCAGCCTGGTTTTTATTACAGTGTTTCAAATACAGGACCACCCACAGGGAGGGATAAAACAACCAATCATATCACAGTTACATCCCACATATTCCCTCCCCTTATCCTGAGAGGAAACTCAATTATACAAACAGTTAAAACATACTTTCTACCCAACTTTCATAACTCCAAAACCATACATCACATTCACATAAAATTACATATTCTCAATCAATCCATTCAGGGGAACAACATATTCAAAAATGGCACAAATCAGACAAGGGGTTCAAAAGTTAGTAAAAAGTCCTTTGTGACTAAATGAAGCATGGCTTTCTGGCCCAAACCAGTTTCAGAGTCTTCTATCCTGGAGATAAGTAATTCAATTATCTCCCAGGACAGACACAAGACTCCATTAAGCACATGGTTGCAAAGAGACACAAAACACTTTAAAATACATAAAGTCACATTTATTACATAAAACACAGACATGTAACATATCCCCAGATAGCTCAGGTCTGAGCGCACATTATTAAGTGAATGGCGCTCAGACCACACGAATACAGTTTAATCGCCATGGAGCCAAAGTCTTTACAGTCAGTTTCATACAAATGGGCTCCATGGGATTCCTATCTGGGGTATAACACATTCAAACAAATCTACTGAACCCCAGGCAGAAAAGCACGAATACAGCTTTTCTGCAGGCAAAAATAAAGTCTTTTAAAAGGGGGCCATAGTCCAAAGGCAGCAGGCGAGCAACCAGGCTTCTCCAATGCAATGTGGCGAGATTGGTCTCGTCACATCTCTCCCCTTTTCCAAACAGACTAACAGGGTATCTGACCTCCTGCCGGTCAGTGCCCTTGTTAGTCCAGCAGCCCACCCACAACAAATAATCAACAGCACAGCCCACCCACAATAAATGGTTACTACACCTGGGTAAAGGAGAAGCTTGTCCATGTCCAGGTGCCTCACCACGGCTGTGCTGGGTACGGGTACGCTGACTTGGTGGGTTGCTGCGTGGGCAGAGACCAGCGGCACTCTGCCCTGTTGCCAGCGCTACTGGGAGGGTAGCCTGGTGGAAGCCTGGTTGTTGGAGGGGGAGACCGACTGTCTCCCCTTTAAATACACCGCTCTGCTGCTGCTGCTGGAGACTGACTGTCTCCCCTTTAGATGCACAGTCCTGCTGCTGGAGACCGACCGTCTCCCCTTTGGTTACCCATCTCTGCTGCTGGAGGGGGAGACCGACTGTCTCCCCTTTGGCTAAACAGCCCTGTCGCTGGGGGGCAGGACCGACCGTCCCTACCCCCTGTGCTGGCAGTGTAGAGACTACGGTCCCATCTGCACAGTTGTGGGGCTTACTGTCTCCCCCTGATACATTAAGCTGCCGCTGGGGAGAGGGGGTAACATGCTCCTCTCTCATACATACTTCCAGCTGCGGGGAAGGGAGACCGACTGTCTCTGCTCCCAATACAGAGTCCTGCTGCTGGGGAAAGGAGACTGGGCTCTCTATTCCCGGTAGGACACTCTGCCGCTGGGGAATGGAGACGGGGCTCCCAATTCCCAATAATCTGTGCTGCCGCTGGGGAATGGAGACTGGGCTCCCAATTCCCAAAACATCATACTGCCGCTGGGGAATGGAGACTGGGCTCCCAATTCCCAAAAAATCACGCTGCCGCTGGGGAGGGAGGACACTGCTCTCCTCTCCCTGGACTTCACACTGCCTTCCCGGCATATCACTTGGCTGCTGGGGGGCAGGAACAACTACCTCTGCCCCCTGTAACTCAGCCTGCCGCTGGGGAGGGAGGACGCTGCTCTCCTCTCCCTGCACTTTACACTGCCTTCCCGGCATATCACTCTGCTGCTGGGGGGCAGGAACAACTACCTCTGCCCCCTGTAACTCAGCCTGCCGCTGGGGAGGGAGGACGCTGCTCTCCTCTCCCTGGACTTCACACTGCCTTCCCGGCATATCACTCTGCTGCTGGGGGGCAGGAACAACTACCTCTGCCCCCTGTAACTCAGCCTGCCGCTGGGGAGGGAGGATGCTGCTCTCCTCTCCCTGCACTTTACACTGCCGCTGGGGAATGGAGACTGGGCTCCCAATTCCCTGCAGGACCGGTGGAGAGACCTCGGTCCCATCTCTACCGGCCACCTGGGGTTCTTCCCAGTAAAACTGTACCATCTCGTCCCCTCTGAATGGGTCTGGCTCTGGCTCTGGCTCTGTCACCTTGCTGTCCTGCTGAATCTTCTCAATGGAGTGGAAGAGATCTCGGTAGTCCTGCTCCAGTTCCCACTCCAGGGTTGCTAGGTGAGCCAGGTCTTGCTCAATGTCGTGAGTGTCGTCCCAGTCATACCTGCTCTCCCTCCACTCCAAGAGATCACTGAACCGGGCTTGTGTAGGGCTCCCAAATTCAGGCTCTGAAAAAGCCTCCCATAACAAGCCAGGACCATCAAACTCCTCTCCCTCTGGCTTGTCATGCTCGGCTGTCCAGGGCAGGTACTGTGCCCCATACCACCAGAGCGCCTGGTAGGCATCTTCCAGCCAAATCTCCTGCCATACCCGGTGCTCCAATTCCTTCACCCATTCATCTAGGGGCTGCTCTCCCAGGAAGGGCATCCGCAGGGCCACTTGCTTCTGCAACCGCTGCTCTTCACTGGGGAGACTCTCACCCCGCTGGTACTGTACATTATCCAGGGCCTGGTACCAGATGCCTTTCCTTAATGCATCCCGGCCATCCAGGTCCTCCTCCTCGTATGACACTGCTGGTTCCATGCTGTTGCTGTCAGGGTCGCTGTACTCAGACATGCGTTGCCCTCAAATTGTAAATCCACGGAATGGTGTCGCCTGTAGCTGTCCTGTAGTCTGTGGGAACGATCCCGCCGCTTGCCACCAATTGTAACGGACCGTTTTGCACACAAGGGGTAAAAACCGTTTAGGCGATCGGCCCCCTTTCCAGAGATCCAGGCACAGCTACTGCAGAACACCAAAACTCACGAACTGGATACAAAATAGCACTCCAACTCCCGAACTGGAACCTCCCAAATAGCTGCTAGCAGACGAACAGGAAAAGCAGACGAACAGCTTACACTCCTGGCAATCAGTCTCTAACAGCATACAGTGAATCCCCCCAAGAACGAGACAAGGCTCCGTGTTGAGGGTCAAGCAGTGGTCTGAGGTGCTGGCACACCCAGCCTGGTTTTTATTACAGTGTTTCAAATACAGGACCACCCACAGGGAGGTATAAAACAACCAATCACATCACAGTTACATCCCACATATTCCCTCCCCTTATCCTGAGAGGAAACTCAATTATACAAACAGTTAAAACATACTTTCTACCCAACTTTCATAACTCCAAAACCATACATCACATTCACATAAAATTACATATTCTCAATCAATCCATTCAGGGGAACAACATATTCAAAAATGGCACAAATCAGACAAGGGGTTCAAAAGTTAGTAAAAAGTCCTTTGTGACTAAATGAAGCATGGCTTTCTGGCCCAAACCAGTTTCAGAGTTTTCTATCCTGGAGATAAGTAATTCAATTATCTCCCAGGACAGACACAAGACTCCATTAAGCACATGGTTGCAAAGAGACACAAAACACTTTAAAATACATAAAGTCACATTTATTACATAAAACACAGACATGTAACATATCCCCAGATAGCTCAGGTCTGAGCGCACATTATTAAGTGAATGGCGCTCAGACCACACGAATACAGTTTAATCGCCATGGAGCTAAAGTCTTTACAGTCAGTTTCATACGAATGGGCTCCATGGGATTCCTATCTGGGGTATAACACATTCAAACAAATCTACTGAACCCCAGGCAGAAAAGCACGAATACAGCTTTCCTGCAGGCAAAAATAAAGTCTTTTAAAAGGGGGCCATAGTCCAAAGGCAGCAGGCGAGCAACCAGGCTTCTCCAATGCAATGTGGCGAGATTGGTCTCGTCACAATTTGTTATCATTGTTGGAACTATTACATATTACTATGACATGCTCTATACAATTGCAAATATTCATGCGCCTAACTGAAACCAGCGCAACTTAAAATTCTCCATAAGATTCTTAACATCCCATGTGTGGTAAATTACCAAACTCTATCAATAATGTATGCATACTCATATAAAATGTGGTCCCTCTACTTTAACAAATATTTATTCAGAGCAAAACAACAACAACATACAAATAATGACACACAATATAACTAACAACAACAACAACAACAACAATATAACTAACAATAACAACTAAATCTTATAAAGTCTCCAGATCCCACTCACAGTTCACCATGATAAAAATTAGCCCATGTTTGCTTAGTAGCACAGCCAAGAAGGAACAGGGAGGAATGGCAATAGGTGGAAGTGGTTATCTCTTTCCTGACTTGTAAAGGTATTAAATTACCTAATTACCATATCAAAGGGTAAAGCTTATCCCCCTGTAAGAAAGGCATACATGAGCCTGGTCACATGACCCCTGGTCACCATATTAGTTTGATGACAAAATGTCACCACATCATGCAGCAGGGCATTACAGTTCTCTGCGGGGACTTTAATCATGTGTTTGACCCAACCAAAGACACAACCTTATCGCAGTCCAGTTCAAGATTTAGAACTCTTAAGCGCCATTGTTAAGCCACTCAGCCTCTTTTTCACAAGTATCACTTCTATGACACATGGAGAATTACGCATCCCTCGGAGAGCGCATATACCTATTTTTCTGCAGTCCACAACTAATACTCCAGAATAGATGGGCTCCTCCTCCTGGGGTCTAATCTCAATCAACTTCAAACCTGCATGGTGGGGCAAATCACATGGTCGGACCACGCACCAGCCATGCTTGACTTGAAAGACCTCTAGGATTTCAAACATAACAGCTCGTGGATGATTCTCTGCTGCTAGATCCAGACTTTGTGACGGAACTTACTGCACACCTACAACACTATTTTGAGGATAATGTAACACAGGAAGTGTCACCTAGCACAGTTTGGATGGCACATAAACCAGTAGTGAGGGAGTTGTGATACGGAGAGCCTCCTACCTCCGTAAGAAGGCCCAGAAGAGAACTGCAGAGATACAAAAAGAGCTATATGAGCTCTCAGTTCAGAACCAGTTTAACCTAATAATACTCCCAGGGCAATAAAGCAAGCACTCACTCAGTGAGCACTTCCTGTCAGTCCGGCAGGGCACAGGAAACAGAAGCTCCTGTACCATGGACCAGAGACTACTTCCACTACACACACTGCACTGCTTCCACTACACACTAACACACTGCATCACCTACACAAACTGGTATCCCTATACACTACATTCCATAAGCACACACATGAGATCCTCTACAATAACACAGAACATCTCCTACACACTCCACTCCTTGTGAGCGAACTCATGGGTGGAACATGAGGACTTACGGGTGGGCCTTATGGGAATACTCACCATCAGGCCCTGGGGCCCAGACCTTGAGCTGTGTAAGAAGCCCCCAAAAATTGAGCTTTTGTGACCACAGTTGCAAACATCCTCCAGAGATCCTGTTCTACACAAGACCAGTGGAGCTAGACTGCAGCCAGAGCCCATCATCATCCTCCTCTGGTTGTAGGTAGGCAATCTAGTATATTATTAGTGACACTAACTCTAATTTACCTCATGTTAAAGGGACACTCTATTCCCCAGAACCACTGCAGCTTAATGAAGTAGTTCTGGTGTCTATAGCCTGTCCCTGCAGGCTTTTTAATGTAAACACACACTGCGTGCAGCACTGGTGTTAGTTCATATGGCAGATCATATGGGTAGGGCATTGTGATGTCACATGGGTGGGGGGGGTCGGCAAGTTTTTCTATTGCCTAGGGCAGCAAAAATCCTGACCCTGAGTGTAGCTCAAACTAATCTCTGTACTACCTGAGATTAGTGTGCGTAAAAGTATGTGCTTTCTATATGTGCTTCTGTAGTGGAGTTTGTCTGCATTATGAATTCTTTGTGAAAGAATAGTACTGATGAATACATGATTTCTTTTTGGTTGATGCTGTAACGTGATGTATTGGCGCAGTGTGACTGATGATGTAATGGATCATGCTGTCTTGTCTGTAGCCGGTGCGGCCACGTTCTACACAATCTGCACTGATTCAGCAACAAAATGCAGCACAATGAAAGTGCCAAGTCTTCACTCCAGCCTGATCTCTCTGTGTCTGGTATTTCCGATGGTCAATCCTGACCTATGCACAGGTTATACTTCTATACTTGGAGAAAGCCAAAGGTCTTTTAATTTCAACGTTATTTTTATGACTGTTCTAGTTTTAACGTAATATAAACTGAGTACACTTCAGCTGGTGACCCACATTCTATAAATCAATGTTGTCCAGAGGCTAAGGCTTTGTTTGTGACTGTGTACAAAACATTTTATTTCCACACACTGTGAAATTTGGTAGATAGCAGTTGGGTTTGTATGCAGTAAAACAGAGTTTTCCTACTTTAACTGCATGTGTACAAGTCAATGCAAGGCAAAACAATGAATTCTAATTTGTCAGTCATTCAATAAATAAATACTTCACTTAAGTTACTTCAGGTTCATTATCCTTCATCAGTCTGTAAAACAATGATCAGTCACCAGTTAATTGTCTGTGGTTACTGACAGTGTATACAAAGAGGGCTGTGAAAAGTGCATATTATGTTCATTGTCATACTGGTACAGTTGTTATAGCTACCAGTTGTAGCTTGACAACTAAGTTTGAATGTTTTAAAGCTTAAGGAGGCTATTGTAGCTTCAATAAAAAGTATAATTCAATGTAATGACACTGGAAATTGTAATTCAATGTACAAGGAAATGACGGGCACAATCCATGGCTCACCGCTCACACAGCACCTTCAGATATTTATCATTGCCCAGGCTGCATAAACCTGAAGTTAATAATGCAGAAGTGTAAGTTCTACATTATTAACGCAGTTGGAAAGGGGGTGGTATATGGGTACCAAGGACTGTCCCAATTTCTGTATAATGTTTCCAAAGCACATTTAAAATTAAAAGTGCCACAGCAACCAAAGAGTTGCTTTGTGGTATTGATTATGCATCTTAAAGTATCCCATTTAATTATTAATATTTGTAACCAGTAAGGCTAACTTTTGCTTATATGTATATATACAGGGCTGGACTGGCTCACCGGGATACCAGGGAATTTCCCGGTGGGCTGGTGGACTTGGGGCCAGCAGTGCAGCACCTGAAAAATGTATTTTTTCCTCCTCTGAGTTTTTGTGTGAGGGCTGGGGCAGATAATTACTAAGGTGGCTGCTAGAGGCTAGTACACAGACAGAGATAGCAGCCATCTGCAGCAGGGTCGAGTGAGAGTCTCCCACACATTGCCAGCTCCTCTGCATGGTCAGTCTGGTAGGATCCAGTCCTCGCACTGGAGCTCCGCCCCCCATCCTCAGCCTGGTGAACTTTCACACAGGAAGAGGAAATACAGGAAGCACCTCATAAGGATCCACACTGCCAGTGACAGGTAATTGCATGATTGATACTGAAAGAGTTAGAGAGAGAGAGAGTGTGTGTGTGTAAGCTTGTGTTTGTCAGTGAGTTTGTAGTGTGATTGTGTGTATCAGTGAGCTTGTAGTGTGCTTGTGTGTTTGTCAATGAGTTTGTAGTGTGCTTGTGTGTATCAGTGAGCTTGTAGTGTGCCTGTGTGTGTATCAGCTAGCTTGTAGCAAGCTTGTGTTTGTCAGTGAGTTTGTAGTGTGCTTGTGTGTATCAGTGAGCTTGTAGCAAGTCTGTGTGTATCAGTGAGCTTGTAGTGTGCTTGTGTGTTTGTCAGTGAGCTTGTAATGTGCTTGTGTGTTTGTCTGTGAGCTTGTAGTGGGCTTGTGTGTGTGTATCAGTGAGATTGTAGTGGGCTTATGTGTGTATCAGTGAGCTTGTAGTGTGCTTGTGTGTATCAGCTAGCTTGTAGTGTGCTTCTGTGTATCACTGAGCTTGTGTGTATCAGTGAGCTTGTAGTGTGCTTGTGTGTGTATATCAGTGAGCTTGTAGTGTGCTTGTGTGTATCAGTGTGCTTGTGTGTGTATCAGTGAGTCTGTAGTGTGCTTGTATGTGTATCAGCCAGCTTGTAGTAAGCTTGTGTTTGTCAGTGAGCTTGTAGTGTAGTTGTGTATCAGTGAGCTTCTAGTGTGCTTGTGTGTATCAGCGAGCTTGTAGTGTGCTTGGGTGTGTATCAGTGAGCTTGTGTGTTTGTCAGTGAGCTTGTGGTGTGCTTGTGTGTTTCAGTGAGCTTGTAGTAAGCTTGTGTGTATCAGTGAGCTTGTGGTGTGCGTGTGTATCAGTGAGCTTGTGGTGTGCTTGTGTGTATCAGTGAGCTTGTAGTAAGCTTGTGTGTATCAGTGAGCTTGCAGTGTGCATGTGTATCGGTGAGCTTGTAGTGTGCTTGTGTGTGTATCAGTGAGCTTGCCTGTAATAAGCTTGTGTGTGTCAGCAAGTTTGACTGTTGTGAGCTTGTGTATAGGACAGGGAGCTTGTGTGTGTTGGTGTGCTTGTCTGTAGTGAGCTTGTGTGTGTGTCAATGGGCTGGCCTGTAGTAAGCTTGTGTGGGTCAGAGAGCTTCTGTGTGTCAGTGAGCTTGTGTGGGTCAGAGCAATTTTGTGTTTGTCATTAGCGAGCTTGTGTTGGTCAAAGAGGTTGTGTGTGTCGTGAGCTTGTCTGTAGTTAGGTTGTGTTTGTCACTGAGTTTGTCTCTAGTGTGCTTGAGTGAATGTCAGTGAACTTGTGTGCGGCAGTAAACTTGTCTGTAGTGAGCTTGTGCATGGGTCATTGAGCGTTTGTATATCGATGAGCTTGTTGGGGTCAGTGAGCTTTTCTGTAGTCAGTGTGTGTGTGTGTCATTGAACTAGTGTGATTTATTAATGTGGAACATCCTTTTAATATATATATTTTCTGAAATTATACAATTGACACACTGATGCCGATATGCTGATATTGGCATGGAGTATTTCCCTGCTTAAAAAATTGTCCCCAAGCAGAGCCAGTCACAACGACAGGGGCGTCCTGGAGGGTGGCGGTTATAGCACTGGAGCAATGGGCTGCAGGTAAGACAAAAGTCTTCCAAAGTACATATGAAGAATACAAGCATACTATGTGACACAATAAATTAGAGGGCTGGAATATTTTTTTCCAGGGCTGCTTTCTGTTCCCAGTCAGGCCCTGTATATATCTATATCTGAACAGACTACAAGACTTCTGGAACAATTTTGACAGACGAGACCAAAGTGGAGATGTTTGGCCATATTGCATAGCATCATGTTTGTCAAAAAACAATCACAGCATATCAGCACAAACACCTCATACCATCAGTCAAGCACGGTAGTGGAGGGGTGATGATTTGGGCTTGTTTTGCATCCACAAGACCTTGGAACCTTGCAGTCATTGAGTCGACCACTGTTTACCAAAGTATTCTAGTGTCAAATGTAAGGCCATCTGTCTGACAGCTAAAGCTTGGCCGAAATTGGGTTGTTCAACAGGACAATGATCCCAAACACACCAGCAAATCTACAATATAATGGCTGAAAAGTAAAAGAATCAAGGTGTTGCAATGGCCCAATCAAAGTCCAGAACTGAACCTCATTGAAGAGCTGTGCTTAAACAAATGCCAGCAAACCTCAATGAACTGAAGCAACATTGTAAAGAAAATTGGGTCAAAATTCCTCCACAATGATGTGAGAGACTGATAAAGTCATACAGAAAATGATTTTTTTACGTCATTGCAGCTAAAGGTGGTTCTACAAGCTATTATTAAGATGTACTTATTTTTTCACACATGGCTTTTCAGTTTTGGCTTTTGTTAAATAAATCATGAGACGGTGTAATATGTCATGTGTTGTTGTTCATCTAAAGTTGTATTTACCTAATTTTAAGACCTGCTATGGAGTAGATGATTGTTATTATGTCCTGATATATAAAACCATAGATTCACAGAGGGTGTACTTTTATATAACAATACAATTTATAAACAAACAGAAATCCAATAGTACAAAATAACTGTATGTTAACTCATTAATATAATAGTAGAATATAGTTATCCTAAAATTAGAATACCATATGTGTTTTAAGAAGTTGTGTTCATTTTGTCATCCGGTTTTGTGTAGGTTTGAAGAAAGCTTTATAGGCCATAATGGCCCCTGACGTCCTCCTCCCAGAGTGTAATACATATTTCTTTCAGCAAGTTGACAGCAGTTTAAGGTGTCATGAAGCTACTCATGTTGCATATTTTCAAAGAAGTTACAAAATGCTTCAGTCATAGATGGAATAGTATCAGACTTCCAATACCGAGAAACAACTGAAGTTGCTGAAACTAATAGATGACCCAAAATAATTTCTGAAAACCTAGGACAGGGCCAAAAGATGTGAAAAGTATGCTTATTTGCCCGCACTTCCTCCAACATGTATTAATTCTAGATAAAGTAAGTTTAAAGAGACTGGAGGGAGTTAGGAACCATCTGTAGAGAAGTTTATAATGTGATTCCCAAAGAGCCACAGACTGTGATGTTTTCTGTAGTGCCAATAGAAGCCCATGCCACTCCACAACAGTAAACTCCTTATTCAGTTCCCATTCCCACTTTGTCATATAGTCCAATTTTTGACCAGGTTTCCCAGCAAAATATGCCTAGCATACAGAGATGTTGCATTTCCAATCAGGATCTGAGAGATATATATTTTCTAGTTTAGACATGTAAATGTTATGCTTCACCAGGGTCTACCATCTGCACAGGGGCCATTGAGCCATCTAGACCAAATTTAGCCTGTAACTGGTCAACAGACAAAAAAAAAAGAATTGGACAAAAACAAATCATTAATACATATGACAGAATAGGAAAACCAATATTCCACATCTAGATCAGGTAATGCAGGTTGCAACACCAATAAAGGGCTAGCTCTGGATCAAGTAGTAGAAGGGAGTGTACTTTCTCAGTGGAATTTCATGTATATAGTGTTCAGTGAGTGATAGTGACATAAATGTGATCTAGATGAATGTGTATAAGTGCCACATCCAAAAATGTGTACATAGTTCTTTTTTTAGCTTAAACAAATTCTACAGAAAACAAACATAAGACAATGAAATGTGGTGATATTTCTGAGAAGCTAAATGCTTCTTCTGGTATTCTAGAAGGAATGTACAACTATTAGAACTAGTAGCAGACATTAATAACTTTGACAGCCACAGGATGATAATAGATTATGACAGTTGAATCCCAGTGGATATTTGAGGCATTTCAATAAATTAATCATGGTAGCCTATCATAACTACAGCCTAATTTAAAAATGAATGAGCTAAAGTTGTTTTTTTTAATCCATGTTTTCATGAAAGGACAATTGTCACCTTAGATAGATTGCTTATACAACATGCTAAATTTAGAAGACTTGTTTATAGTTTAAAAAAAGAAAAAGATTCAAAATAATGTCATTTGTTCCTGCAGAAACATCCAACCTTTTCAGTTGTTTGGTTGGCTTGACCAATGTAATCTTCTCAAGGAGCTACTTGACCAACATAGGCAACTCAAGGGTTGCTTTGCACAACCAAATATTGTTATATAATATTTAATTCAAATTTTAGCTATTATTAAAATTCAATTATTTTGTATATAATCAATTCTAGGTGACATATGTTACTTTTTATTAGTACAGGTGGTCTTCTTTGGCGACCTACCTGTTTTACGATGGCTCATACTTACGACCAATCATGGGAATTCTCTGCTCTGGTGTGCATGTCTATGTTTGGGCAAACTTCCGAAAGAAGGGGAGTCACTGACCAAGTGCTGGTCCGAGTGGTATGTCAGAAGTTGCATGTGAATAATCCTGCACTGAAGGTGGGACTATGTGTATGGGGGTCACCTTGTGTGTAAATGGGTTACTATGTGTGTTGGTGACTGAGTGTGTGAGTTATAGTGTGTATGTATGTGGTGGCAGGTTGTATGTGTGTCTATGGGTCACTGAGTGTATGTATCTGTCAGTATGTATGTATATGTGTGTCAGTATGTGTGTGTATGTGTATCAGTATGTGTGTATCTATGTAACTGTGTTACAGTAAGTGTGTATTTGCATCTGTGATGGAGCTCCGTATACCCCTGGCTGGGTACCTCTGCCAAGCTCACTTCCTAGCTGGACCGAGGAAACCTGAAGTGCTTCTGCCCCAGTAGCCGCAGCTTGACTGGGATCCTTCTGGAGCTTTTCCATCTGACCAGGTTCAACTCTCCTTCCAGGTAGGTATCATCCCCCTCTGCCTAGTCTGTTGCAGCCCTTCTTTCAGGCAGGTATCGTCCCCTCTGCAGCACTGCTTATAGTGATTGCTACTTCCTTTACAAAGGCACTTGCGGTTCTTAGCCAACATTTAACCAGCCAACTGGTCCAAAGACTCTGTCACTGGGATCCCTAAAAATCCACACAGGACACAAGTTAGAAAAGGAACTGACTTTATTTTGCTTGGGACTATCTCATACATTCGTTACATAAAGCTTGCTGTGACAAACTTAATAAAATACAAATAACCAATACATGTCAGAAAACATACAGGGAATTATAATGACCTAATAACATCTTTATAAAGGAGTTGGGAAGACAATAAAAAACACAAAATCATTTTTTAGGGTATATATACCAAGTTACTAACAACATAAAAGAATGTAATTTTTGGCAGAGTGTTCCTTTTAAAACAGAAAGGAGGGCTACTAAATGCACCTGCAAACCCATGGAGAAACAAAACTCTACCAAATATTGTATGTATATGCCTAGTATGGCCGGCATGATACATGGTTTAATTGATGGCTAGGTAATAAGTGGTTCAAAGGGCCTTGGACTTAAAAAGCTCTCTGATCATACAGGTTACAGGGTGTGGGTGAAAGTCTGTCAGTCCTTCACTCACCTCTGTTAAGATTCAACTTACCCACCTGCCATACCTTTAATGATCAGATGTATACACATATTTAAATAATGTATGCAGAGCATGGCATTAGTTCACATTTCATTTTCTACTGAGCTCATTATACATCTTGGCATCTTTTTCATATCATGATAGCTGGCAAAGTAAAAACATATTATAAGTTATTATTAAAGAGTGGGTCTTACGGTGTGAAAATCTAAATGGTAATAATGTTTATAGCAGGTTGATTCTGTTATAATGGATCAAACTGGGAAGAGAAAAATTGGAAAATGTAAATGGCTTTTCAGAGGAGGAATTGCAGAAACATGTATTTTTGGATTAGTCTAACTAATGGAAAGCCCCATAGCAAGCACTAACTGTTGCCAACTTTCCAAATTCTCTTAATTTACCCAGCAGTGGAAAACTATTTACCTTAATTTGAACACATTATAGTAAGATCTCTTTGCTAGAAATAATATAGATATATATACATATATATATATATATATATATAAAAATACATTGCTAAACACAAATACGCACACCAGTCAAGCCATAAGAATTGCTTTTCCCACAGAAATCTCACTTTAACACTACTCACTACTGCAAGGGATTCTTGGTAGGCGTATGCAAATGAGCTCAACAAAGAACCACATTTTTGCCTCCTTTCCATTTTATACATGGATTCCTTGGAGTTTGTGTCTGCTGTATACAATAGCTTTGAAACACAACTCAGGAAGAGGAGCAAAGCCAGTGAACCACTCATAGACAGCTGTTTCATTGTTAAGGGCTTGCTATGGAGGCTTGGCGTTACTTGTAAAGTACATACCAGAGTTGTGGTGTGTGTATTTGTGTTTAGCAATGTATTAACTATCCACTTACTTCAGGTGGAAGGGGTTTTCAACCACACTCTTTTCCCCACCACAACTCTCTTGGTTAAATTTATATTAAATTTATAGTTTCAATCACATGTCCCAGCTGCCACTGGCAACTATGTAGTTTACTTTCAGGTTACGTCGAAGTGTGTGCCATTTCTGTTGTGGAAACGCTCATGAGATATTCCCTTTTCCATTGACTCCAGAACTGTTCTGCTAAATACTGTACTCTTCGCCACCTTTTAGCTCCATACACATCTTCCTTTACGAACTTCCTGGATGGAGGGTAATGCAACCTTGGATTTCATCAGGATGAGATGGTTTGGAGTTAGAGGTTCTGGTGCTTTGAGGTCGTTGATTCCATTGACAGTTAAAGGACAACTATTAACAATGGCCATAGCTTCATAAAATAGTGTTTTAAGAGAAGTATCATCCAGTCTACTTAAACACTGAACGGTTGTGGCACTTAGCACATTACGAATGGTCCTAATTTGGGGTCCCCAGACTTCACCTGCATCACTTGCAGAGGGGGCAATGAAGATAAACTCACACTGTTTATCAGCTAGGAAAGCTTCCGGTGTCTTGGTGTCACACTGCTTCAGAGCTTCTTTTAATTCGTTCTTTGCTCCTATGAAGTTCGTGCCTTGGTCACAGTAAAGTTGGCCATTGGCTCCTCTCAAATTGATGAAACACTTTAAGGCTTTGATGAAGGAGTCTGTAGCTAAATCTTCAAGCATCTCAATGTGGACTGCACGTGAGAGGAAGCATGTGAAGATGAGACCATACCTCTTGTACTCCTTACGACCTTGCATTGTGATAAAGGGACCGAAACAGTACATACCATAATATGTAAAGGGAGCTGAAACTTCTACATGTTCTTCAGAGACATGCGCTGCTCTTCTGTGGGGCACCGGAGCTTTCAAAACTGTACACATTTATGTATTAACTTGGCAACTGACTTGCTCCCACCAAGCACCCAAAATCTATTTGCTCGGAGTTCTGTTAGAGTTTGGCTGCGGCCCTGGTGACAAGTGGCTGCATGGTAGTGGGATAAGATTAACTGGGTAATGTGTCCTTCTTTTGGGAGGATGACTGGGTGCTTTGTTTCTTGACTAAGGGTAGATCTTGACAGCCTTCCATCAACTCCATGAAGTCCTTAAACCAGAATGGGGCTTGAACTTGGAAGACTATCTCCTCTTTGAAGAAGTTTTAGTTCTTGGGGGAAAACTTGCTGTTGAACTAAACCTATCACTACCTCCATAGACTCTTTACATTCCTCCACAGTCACATGATTGATGCAGTGATGTGTCTTCAGTCTTATTCTCTTGATTCTTGTAATCACCTTAACGATTAACCAACTGGAAAGCTTGTTCAGACAATTTAGAATATCAGTTTGATCACTGACTTGTGATGCAAGGGTGGCAAGGGGTTTAACTTCAGGGTTGCCTACAATCAGTTCTGCTGAAGAGCTTGGAGATGCAAGCACTTCAGATTTCCATAAGAAACCAGGCCCAGATAACCACCTTGAGGGAAAAATATCTGCAACGTGAAGACCCATACATGGTCGGCTGGGTTTTGTGCTGTATCCACATACTTCTACTGAGTTGGATCTGTAATCTCTCTTATGAGTTGAACACGATTGGCTACAAACACATGAAAGTTTCTCGCTTCATTATTGATGTATGACAAAACTGCCTGGGAGTCTGTCCAAAAGAATACTTCATCAATTTCTATTTCAAGTTCTGCCTTCTACATGACACTCAACTTTGCTGCAGTGACTGCAGCTGAGCGTTCCAGCCTTGGGATGCTCACAATCTTCATTGGCGCAACTCTTGCTTTGGCCATTACAAAGCTGCAATGAACTTGACCTCATTCTTGTACCTAAGATAAGAACAGGCGCAATATCCCACATTGCTGGCATCTGAGAAGTGTTGTAGTTCCACCTTCACTGTGTTACCGAAGTCTGGAGGATGGTAGCATCTGGGTATCTTGATTTTCTTTAAAGCTGGCAGACTACTCTTCCAGGCCTCCCACCGTGGGCTTAAGCTCTCAGGAAGTGCTTCATCCCAAATGATACCCCTGCAGCAAAGCTCTTGGAGAATACACTTGCCACTCAGTATGAAGGGGGCTATGTAACCTAGAGGATCATAAAGAGAGGCTACAACTGACAGGATACCACAACGAGTTGAGGGTTGATACTTTAAGCTTCAGCGTTTACAAAGGATCCTTTTCAATTGACCACTGAATGCCAAGTGCTTGTCTTTCTGGTATTGAGTCTGAGTTAAGTTTGAGAGGCTCACTAGTTGTTGCTCTTTCTGATGGAGCTTTACAAGACAGGACATCTTTTTTGTTAGAGTTGAACTTATGAAATTGTAAGCTGGCATTCTTGCATAGTTCTTGTGCTTCGATGACCAGATTTGTAGCTTCACTGACTGTTGAAACACTGGTTAGGCCATTGTTGACATAAAAGTTCTTCTCGGTGAAGGCTGATGCTGAGGGATATTATGCCTTGTATTGTCATGCAAGATACTTAAGGCTAAAGTTGGCACATCCTGGAGAGGAACTTGCACCAAAATGTGAACTGCCATTTTGTATTATTTGAATTCTGTTTCCAACTGACCGTTCTCCCACCAAAAGAACCTTAAATAGTTGGACATTTCTGAAGGGATATACAACTGATGGAACATCTTTTCAATGTCGCATATCACAGCCACTGCTTCCTTCCTGAAGCGACAAAGAACTCCCTCTAGGGAATTTATCAGGTCGGGACCTGTCAGTAAAGTATCATTTAGGGAGATGCCTTGGAACTTTGCTGAACAATCAAAGATGACTCTTAACTTGTCTGGCTTCTTGGGGTGATAGACCCGGTGATGTGGGATCTATCACACTGTTTCTCCCTCCGACAATGAAGGGGCTGGTTCTGCATCACCCTTTCTGATTGTTTCTTCTGTGAATGCAGTGTAGTGCTCATGGTACTGTTTGTTGGCCTTCAACCTTTCCTTTAGATGTTGGCTCTCATTGTTGGGTAGTACCGGTTGAAGGGTAACAGCATTTCATAGTGTCCATCTTTCCATTTCATTATGGTTTCAGAGAGAAACTGCACAAAGTGAACGTCATCTTGAGACATCTTCATATTTTTTTTCACTGAAGTCTATTTCAAAAGCCTTTAACACATCAGTGACCGGGGCATTGGCATTTCTTTCACTGCAACTTTATGTACAAAGTTTTGGCTACCCTGTCTATCAAGTTGAGGATTTGTTGACCCTATAATGCTCCAGCCGAGCACAGTTTTTTAAGTGAAGGGTTCATTTTCAGAGCCAGTAACGACATCTAAGAGGGCCAGTGCTGATTCATAACCAATCAACAGTCCGACTTCACAGTCATGAAGTGGCTCTAACTTGTTTGCCAAGTGCTTGAGTTGTGACTATTGCACCTTAGTGGGGATGTGAGACTTATTTAGTGGAATGAAATCTTTGTGTAGGCTTGATGGAGTTGGACTTGAGCTTCAGAGCTGAAGCCACGCACTTGCAGACCGTGAGCGATTTGACTTGATACGACTGTGTCGACAGCTGTCATTGTGCTGAGCTTTAGCTGTAACAGCTTGGTGCTCACACTTAGCTTAGATACCATGTATATAGAGGTGTATACAAATAATACCCCTCTCTGTCTCATTAGAGATATCTTTGCCAGAAGCTCAAGGAAGCAATGTGACAGGTCAGAGTAGGACCCACCTGAAGGGTGTCTGCCTTGACATTGGCAGACGGGCATTCCCTCCAATGGCCATTGGAGTAACTAAATGGCCTACATTTGTTTAAATATAGATAGGGATTTAGGAGAGAGAGCAGGTAACTTTTTCTTTGTTTTTTACTAGATACCAGGTCTGCCAAAATAAAGGTTGAATCACTCTCCATGTCAAGTAAGGCGTAAGTGAGGATTTCTCTCTGAGGCTCCGCTGCAGCTGACAACAGGACTGGAATGATACAAGGTGTGACAGAATGATCGTTGTCAATGTATGGGACATAACTTTGGGAACATTGGTGTTGTTTACTTTACTTCCTGTGGCTACTGAATCATTGTTCAGTGTTTTAACAGGTTCTGTGTTTCTCTGTATGTGCAAACAGGTTGGATGACGTCGACTACATATACTACATATGTGTCTTCCTTTGCAGTTCCTTGTAGTGTGGCCCTTTCTTAAGCAACCAAAGCAGAGAGGGTTTTCATAAATGAAGGCCTTCTTTTCCTCGGTGGTCTTTGTAGCAAAAAGTTAGACATTTAACGATACCATGTGTTCCATCCTTGCAGACTAGGCGAGGTGGCTTTGGTCTTGGAACTGAGATCTCTGGGATGCTGGAGGTGGAGGGTTTCATTTAAGTGCTGATATCTTTGGCTTTTTAGTCAACCTTTCTCTGAAAGCTCTTTGGACAATGAATGGACCTCCATACCTGTCCTGTAGGATTCCCCAAGCACCTAGATAAGCATCTTCTGAATTTCGATAGAAGACACCTTCCACTGCCTTACGAGCTTCACTACCGAGATACCTCTTCAAGTACAGCATTTTTTCACATACAGGGAGTGGTTTCTGATCAATCAGTGCCGTGAAGGATATCGTCCGATCTATGAACTTTGAAGGATCACCTGTGAATATGGTTGGTTCAGGTATAGGAAGACGGTTGGAGATGAGCAGACTTGCAAGACCTTGAGTTAGGCTAATCTCTTCTTGTGGTCTTGACACCTCCAGTGGTGTATTTGAAGGTTGAAATGGCACAGATTGTGGATTTAATGAGGTTTGAGGTTCATTATTTTGGCCAAGGTATTGCACCTTGTGGTCTGTCTTCTGCTCACAATTTTCAAGATCATCATAGGAATTGTAAGCTTTCACTCGTGCCACTGCTACCTTGACTTAATTTTCTGCTTGTAGCTGTTGTATCCTTGTTTTTTCCTCATCCAACTTCAGTTTAATTTCTGCAAGCATTTGTGCCTCTTTTTTAATTCACTCTCCAGTTTGTAACTGTTGCATTGCATTTGCCTGTTCTATTTTGGCTGCAAGGTCGGCTTCTGCATCTGCGTGTATGCTAAAAGTACTGGAAATGGCTCTCGAGCTTGAGTAGGAGTCTGGTAATGACTCTGAGAGGGCAGCTTCTGTTTCTTCGTGCATTTCTTGGCCTTTTCCTGTTAAGCTTCACTCTCTAGAGCTGGACCTGTTGTGACTGTGGGTTTGTCTGTTTCTTCAGCAAGTGACAACATTTTGTGTATGTGTCGGTTCCTAATTTTGGGTGAGTGTTGGCACAAACTTGCTATTTAAACTACAACTGAAAACAGGCATTACACTTGTATACTTATAAGATTAGCAAACAATGCATACAATATGGCAAAATGTTATAAAACAAAAATACTGCTGATGCTTTCTAACCAGACAATTTACCCTATAAGTAATTAAATAATAGTTTTGTGGTTAGGAAATTAGGAGATATCGTTGCTTACAATTTCACTCTAGGACTCTTAACATTATGCTCTCATACAACAAATACAATAAACTTGATCACTGTTGTAGCGAAGTCTCCTCTTGCATACTAATTAAGAGTGGCTTCTGGACTACATATAAAACAGCCCGCTATATTTACATATAAGTTTACATGACTTGTTTACTTTTCAGCCGATTTTCTGCTGCCAAGATGGCGTCCGGACGCGTTGGGAAGCCTTTACTCACAATTTGATGAAGATAGCGATACAGCAGGTGATGGCAGAGATGCAGCGTTGAGTCTTTACAGTGTTGAGTTTTCACTGTAGCTGCCCCTTTGGCATAGAGTAAAGAAAGGAGGGAGCTTCTGACGGGTTCAGTAATTTATTATTTGCATCAGAAATGTGCATGAGTGCTCTGAACACCACCATCATCTATATCTTTAAACACTTTGAGCACCGTGAGAACTGTAATAGGACATACAAATACATTTGTTTACAGAGTTTTACCAAAAGGGTTACAAACAGGATTACAAATGTGGAGTTCAGATATCTGCATACATTGATATTGCAATTAACATCTAAGGAAGACAAACTATATACAGAGATTTGGACTATATAACTTTTATACAAACGTTGGCTTGTATACAACATATCTTTTAACTAACGGCATGTACACAATTAATGTCTAAGAACATATATACTATTATAAACATGCATCTTTACACCGTACCTTGCTGCGATTATCAAGAGGTGCAACTTTAAACTTTAGAAAAACCTTGATAACAATTGCCATCCCACGAGGTGCTGCTAGCTTGCTTTGCATCTGAATGCTGAGTCACAGAGAACTTTTTGACACCAGAACTAGAGGAAGGAGTGGTCTGATGATCCCCGGGGGAAACCAGAGGAAGTCAGAATGGTTCCATTGTGGGCAGTCAGTGTGGAATAAAGATTTAAAGTTATAAGCAGACATCTACAATATATATATATATATATATATATATATAAACAAAAAATGATCTGGCACTCTGTCCAAAATTAAATATAAAAAAACAGTATTCAAACCATGGAGCTGCACTGCGCTGTGTATATAATCCAAAGGAAAAAATTAGAGCACTCGCTGGATTTTCAATAAATCAGTGTAATGTTCATAACTAAAACTGAAACAATGTCTACTGTAGCAACATACTCCTAAATATTCTGTTTACACTGAATACCAAAGCATCATAGAGTAGAAATCCGTTCAACACAAAATCAATAATTAAATTATTCCTAATAAACTATCGACAATGCCTGTACTTTACCGAATATTCAAAAAGGAATTAAATGAGACATATTCATTGAGACCCCTAGGTTGGACCGTATCCAAAGTCTTAATCCTGAAGGTCTTTCTCTGAAGAAGCACCCTTGATCTCTCCCCTCCTCTACTTAAGGGTGGGACATGATCTATAGCAATAAATTTGAGTGTGGGTAGTCTGTGTTGGACTTCCAAAAAATGGTTAGCCACTGGCTTTTCAGTCTTGCCATTCCAGAAAACCGTCATCATTCCCGATCTAGGTACTCTGATCCGGTCTTGGAGGAGGCCTTGGTAAAAGCTAAAAATGTATTTGAGAAAAGAAAATTTTTAGTGAACAGAGGGGACAACAATCAACCAAGGATTACAATCGTTATTGTATCATTCTGAGAGTGATAGAATCAGGGACAGAATCTATGGCAATGAATTTGAATGTGGGTAATCTGTGGTGGACTTTCAAAAAGTGCTTAGCCATTGACTTTTCAGTCGTGCCATCCCTGAAAGCCATTCTAATTCCCAATCTATGTCCTCTGATAAGGTCTCTAAAGGTTAGGTCGGTTTTACCCACATAATACAGTCCACAGGGACACGATATCAGATATATCACATGATCACTTAGACAAGTAATGTAATGTTTAATCTGTTGATCTGACTGTGGATGTGCAAATGAAGAACCTGTAAGCATGTGTCCACATGTGACACAGCCTGCCCATTTAAAGCAGCCTTTCTTGCCAATAGTAGTCTTAGTTTTGTAATGACTGGGGACATCTGTTTTAATCAACTTTTCTCTGAGGTTTCTGTTTCACTGGTATGCGTGTGTGGAACTGATCTAAAAATCGGATGAAGAGTGTTATTAGAGGCTAGAAAATCCCATTTTTTCTTAATAACCTGAGCGATTCTATCACTCTCAGAATGATACAATAACAATTGTAATCCTTGGTTGAATGTTGTCCCCTCTGTTCACTAAAAATTTTCCCTTCTCAAATATATTTTTAGCTTTTACCAAGAGTACCTAGATCGGTATAACACTGCACCTGAGAGCCAGTGGCTAACCATTTTTTGGAAGTCCAACACAGACTACCCACACTCAAATTTATTGCTATAGATCATGTCCCACCCTTAAGTAGAGGAGGGGACAGATCAAGGGTGCTTCTTCAGAGAAAGACCTTCTGGATTAAGACTTTGGATACAGTCCAACCTAGGGGTCTCAATGAATATATCTCATTTATTTCCTTTTTGAATATTTGATAAACTACAGGCATTGTTGATAGTTTATTTGGATTAATTTAATAATTAATTATGTGTTGACAGGATTCCTACACTATGATGCTTTGGTATTCAGTATCACCTGGCAACAGAATATTTAGGAGTATGTTGCTACAGTGGACATTGTTTCAGTTATGTTATGAACATTACACTGATTTATTGAAAATCCAGCGAGTGCTCTCATTTTTTCCTTTGGATCATATATATCTATATACAAAGAGAGAGAAACATAGGATTAACCAGGAAGTTTTATTTAAAATTAAATGTTGACCCTTAATGAAAGCTAAGTTTTATTTTTAAGAGACCTGAGAGTGCAATCCTATGTTTTTCTCTGTATTTTCATGCTTGATTTAGCAAAAGGCAATATAACCGTTAAGAAGTCCTAGAGTAAATTCTAGATTTTACAATGTATCTAATATACTTAGCCTTGTCATGCCATTTATAAATACATTTGGATAGATTTGCATTACATATTGCATATAAAACACTACCGGCACAACCACACACTCTATAGATCCTTCTGTGAATGATCTGCAATAAAGCATTCAAACTGACCCAAACTGACCTAAGTGTTTTCTCTTTACTGTGTGTAGGGGAAATAAAATTATTATTTTGAGGAATTCTGAAGAGCCTTTAAGCTCCTTATAAGAATATTAGCATCCTTATGGTATTGGTATATAACACTTTGAAATGTATAAAATTACATTTTACAGAACTGGTGAAGATGAGTGAGGCTGGCTGAAGGAATATGCTGTAGGTCAGATCCATAAATTAATAAATTCACACCAAGCACAAGGTGAAACACAGAGATCTTGTTATAGAGAGTCTAGTTACGCTTGATGACATTAAGATGATAAGTATAAAACCACTTGCTATGACACCTGTAAATAAGATTTAATAATCCAATTTCTTTCAGAAATCACACAATTCGCTTAATAGTGTCAACTTGTATGCGATGAAAGTGTCACCTGATCTTAAAATGTATACGTCTGTTTCTAAAAAGGGCTTAGTTTGTTAGAGAGTATTCTAAACAAGCAGCATCTACACTGATTAGCCTCAACCATTAAAACCACCTGCATAATATCGTGTAGATCCCCCTCATGCTGCCAAAACTCATAAACACTGCAAGACCTCTGGATGTCTCCTATGGTATCTGGCTCCAATATATTATCAGCAGATCCTTTAAATCCTACAAATTGCGAGGTGGATCAGAATTGTTGTTCCAGCACATCCCACGGATGCTCAATCAGATTGAGATCTGGGATATTTGGAGGCTAAGGCAACACCTTGAACTCTTTGTCACATTTCTCAAACCATTCCTGAACATTTGCTGTGTGGCAGGGTGCATTATCCTGCTTTAAGAGACCACTGCCATCATGCTATACCATTGCTATGACGAGGTGTATGTAGTCTGCAACAATCTCTAGTTGGATGGTACTTGTCAAAGTAACATCCACATGAATGCCAGGACTCCCAGCAGATCATTACCCAGAGTATAACACTGCACCTGAGAGCCTGCCTGCTTCCCATAGTGCGTCCTGCTGTCATCTCTTCCCCAGCCAAACGACATGCACCGGCCATTCACGTTATCTAAAAGAATACATCAGACCAGACAACTTGCTTAAATTGCAGCATGGTCCAGTTTCCATGCTCATGTCCACATTGAGCTACAGGACCTCTTCTGTGTGATCGGACCAGGCAGGCTAGCCTTCACGCCACATGTGCATTAATGTGCCATGGGCCCCCATGACCCTGACATCAGGGCAGTAATGGTTGTCCTTCCTTGCACCATTTTTGGTAGGTACTAACCAATGCATACTGGGAACACCCTACAAGACTTGCAGTTTTGGAGATGCTATGGCCCAGTCATCTAGCTATCACTATTTGGCCCTTGTCAAAGTCATTCAGATTGTTTCGCTTTCCCATTTTTCCTGTTTCCAACACATAAATTCAAAGAACTGACTGTTCACTTGCTTCCTAATATATCACACCCTTTGACAAGGCTCATTGTAATAATATAATTAATGTTTTTCACTTCACCTGTCAGTGCTTTTAATGATGTGGCTGATCAGTATAGAAAACCTCGGAGCTGTTAAACCAAAACTATTAAAGTGGTGATAAGATAAAGTTGTGGAGCATTACCATTAAAAGTTTGGTTATAAAAAATATCCTAAACCTTGAGTATTGCCTGTAACATCCACCAAAATTGAGTGGCCAGTTTACAAAGCTGGTCTTCCTAGATGCAATATCATTCATTTTCATTAGCCTGTGTGCATTATTCCCACAGTGAAGCAGTGTAGCATAGTCAGGGCTGTATTTCCCATAATGCCACAAGGCTGAGTCCTTAGGGAGGCAGACATGAGATGGGGAGCATGGCCGTTGAGGAGATTTAAGTTCTTCCTCACCAGCCAACCAATTTTCATGCCAAGAGAGTCGGCTGTTGTGAGAGTGTGTGCAGTGGCCAACCTGCACAAGAAGTAGACTACAGATCTGCTTGTTCTTCTTATTCCCGGCGGGTTGCTGAGCCGCTGCACCAATCAGAGGTGACATCACGGCCATAACCCGTATGCAACCTCCTTCTTCTCCATGCTTGTAAGGGAGGGAGAGGAGTACAAAATAGGACAGCCTGCACAGAAGGGAGCAGGCAATGCAGCCCTCCCCAACTCTACTCTGTCCAGCTTGGGGCTTGTGCCACCAGCCTGCCAGGCCAGCAGCAGACTGCCTTGCCCACCCCGGGGGCCAATCAACTGCGCCCACCAAGGTCAGTGTGTGTGCCTGCATGGGTCAATGTGTGTCAGCATGGTTCAGAAAGTCTGCATGGGTCAGTGTGTGTGTCTGAATAGGAACTCGCAGTTCAAATCACAATGCACCAGAAAATAGGAGCTTGCAGTTCATATCCCAATGCACCAGACATATGGACACTCCCCTATAATTGGTGATTACTTTTTGTCATTGGGCTAGAGAGAATATATTGTTAAGATCAGCCTCCCATTGATTTGCATATGTGGGCTTTTCCTTCCTATTGGCTGTTATAATCGAGTAATAACACACAGAGATTGTTTGGATGCACGAACGTGGGTGATAAAATAGGCTCTGGAAGGGAGTTAGAATGTTTGGAGATATAGGTTGCATTTTCTTGGAAAATATGTTTTTTGCATAAGTATGAGAATGTTTCTGCTGTGCTAATTGGACATGTTTGAAGGAGGGTTGGCATATGGGATATTGATCATTAAAAAGTTGAAGTACTCTTGTGATCCTTGCTCTAACTCAGCGGTGAATGGGAAGATCGGGGACAACAACTGGAAGGAGGACATTAGTGCATTGGTGAATATGGCTCTGAGGAATGATGTTGCTAACTCAAATTTACGTAAGGTGTAGGCCATGTATTTTCAGTGCAACCTATCAAATACCTTTTCTGTGTCCATTGCAGGAGAATACTAGGCAGCTTCTTCCTCTGAATAACTATAGCTTGAGGTCTGCATTAAGCAAGGATATGGGTTGAAAATTTGCACACAGGGTTGGTAGTTTGCTGGGTTTAGAGAGGGTAACGATATTGTCTGTTAGCATTTCTGTGGGGATAAGACCTATCTCTTTGAAATGATTAAATAATGAAGTTAGATGCCGTGTTAATATATCCACAATTTTTATATAATATATGTTAGTGAACCCATCTGGGCTGGGGACCTTGTGGGCTGGTAATGATTTAATTGCAAACAAAGAAGTAAATCAGTATATGCACTGAAAACTGTCACTGTCACTTGTCACTTTTATACAATCTGCACTATCTTTTCTCTCTATCTTCATAAATTTGAGTGACATTAGAAGATACCCTATCTGAAGATATCCATCTGGAGATTGTTCACCATTATACTGTTCCACCCTATTTAAGAGAAAGAGACACCTGATTTTGCATCCCTCTAGTGAGTTTTCCATCATCCCCTCCCCCCACCGCTGTGCTGATTATACTGCACTATATTCTTCTTTTCTTCATAGATACATCTACCAATTGTATTTCAGAATTCATATACTGGTTGTTTTATTTGATTATTCACTTTTGGTGACAAATACACGCCTTCTCCTTTTTGGTTCTTTTTTGTAACTTTTTTGATGATTTAATTGCAGCTCTGATTTCTTTATCAGAATAGGGCAATCTAAACTTCATGTTGTGCTGGGGAGACTCTGGGAAGCTGTATAATCTACAAAAACTGCATTATGTTATAGTCTGATTGGTCTTTGTAGAGGTCTGCAAAGAGGTTATCTTTGCTGGATTAGTTACGTTTGCTCCCTGTGAATCTACAAGGTAAGAAATATTAGTCTTTGCTCTTTTGACTCTTCATTTGGCTGACAGTAATTTACCTGCTCTGTTGGTCATAGTGAGATTGTTTCAATTTTTTAAAATATTGTTCTGTTGTCTGTAATTATATGGAATGTAGATGGGACTTAACAGTAGTGATTTCTCCCATGAGTTGTTGGGAGAGTGCCTGTTTATTTTTTGTTTCTAGGTTTTGTAGTGTTTGGATTAATTGTTCTTGGGTCGCGGTAAGTCTCCTCTTATCCTCAGCTCATTGTTGGATTTTGAATCCCCTCATTACTGCTTTGTGAGCAACTCAATTATTAGACATGTTTGTATCAGATGATAGATTTTTCCAACAATAAACTTTGGAGTGCCTAGAGGTTGCCTCCATTATAAATTGAACCTCCACTAGGTGCTCATTCAGCTGCCAGAGTCCCTGACCCCTGGCAGGGTAGTCGGTAAAGAAGCTTGTCAAAGTGGGGGCATGGTATGACCAAGATGTTACTCCAATATTTGCTTACCTAATTGACTGTAGAGTATCCGAATCAACTAGACAGATATCAATTCGCAAATATGGTGATAGGGTCATTGTTAAAGAACCCTCCTCTATCAGTGGATGACCTTGTAGTTCTATGTATTTGGTATTAAGCTGATATAAACAACCTTCATGGTGAGGGACGAAGAATCCTTTTGTCTTAGTGGGCGAGTGTGCATGATAACCAGTACAGTAGGTTGGAGATGAAAATTTGGTGGAGTGATACTTCAAGAAGAGCATTTCTGGGAAAATGGCATTGCCGCTCCTGATTTAGCCTTTTGTAATGTCAGATGTCTTTTGGAGGGTGTGTTTAAATATTTTACATTTTAGGAAAGCACTAGAAAAGAGTTAGCCATTTGGAGACTATACTAAACTTGCTGGAAATTGTAGGTCAGGGCTTGTGTGTGTATGATGTCATTTCTTAAGAGAATCATCAGTGTCAGCAGTGGGATGATCCCCTTGAGTTGTTATTAGTAATTATTTGTGTTCGCAATAAACATTATCGTTGAAGTTTGCTTTGCACGTGATGGTTTGAATTATGTGCTCTAAGAGTCGCCCCAGGCCATTATTGTGTTTTGCCAAATTAGCATAGGGAGTAACTCACAGTTAGGGGCTAAAGGCAGCTTTGTGCCACCCTACTTCGGGCAAGTTGTGAGTCTTTTGTAAGACTCTGTAGTGAGGGGGTGGTACCGGATGTGAGTGTGTGACTGCAAACTAGATTTTTTTTTGTGTGTGTGGTATTTGTTCTAAACTGAGTCACGCACACCAGGTGGATAAATTGGGATTGTTTCGTAATCACGGTTACACATGTAATGCTTTGTTTTCTATCAGTCATAGTTACCCCCTCCGTGCCAACTGCTCTGAGCCTATGTTGTCAATCATCTTTTTTCCCATCAATCATCAATGGGCAGAATTCCAAAACACGAATCAAAACAAACATGCTCGTCAATTGCATGATTTGTTTGGTTTGTGATTAAATTACATTTCAGCTCAGAGTTTGGGGATTTTTATGATCACCCGATCAGCTAAAATTTGAATGAATTACAGGTTGTAGCATTACAAATATCCAAATCTAATAAACATAATCTATCTATCTATCTATCTAATTTTCTGTCTGTCTGTCTGTCTGTCTGTCTTGCTATCTATCTATATATCGCTCTCAAACCAACCACGATAAAGAGACAAATTGTTTATCATCTGCATTAATGTGAATCTCTTTATGATTTTTCAAGTTATATCTCACAACGAAATGTCAATGACTGTTATCAGAACCTTGATTTCTTATCTGCTCTATCATTTCTATTTCCTCAACTGTGAACTGAGTAAATGCACTAAACATCACATGCAGAATATAAAACACCAAGACAAGCCTAGTCTATGAATTGTGAATACACCCATACATTACAAGAGATCGCTATTCCTCATTAATTTTACTGAAGCCTCCAGATGGGAAACAAAATATTAATTTTGTTCAGCCTAAGGCATTGTCAACTCTTAAGGTACACACTAAATCACAAATCTTATTCGCATTAATATCAGATTGCTGATGTAAAAAGTTGAGGCCCATGGGTATAAGGTTTAGTTTGTCATAAGTGTTATTAATTATTTCTATGCCGTGATTAATTTGTCAAAATGGCAAACATAGTGGAAAGACGAATGTGAGACGATCGTACTCCTGTTCAAGCTAGCCTACCTTAAAGTGCGGGGAATACCATTGGAATTATGCAAATGAATTGACTCTTTCAATGTTGCATAAAGTGCTACTCATAAAATAGTGCATGGTACATTAGGTTGTTCACCCAGCAAAAAAAGTTGAATTTGAAAGGCTGGAATCTTTATGAAAGAGATATTCTGGTTGAGGGTGCTTAGAAGTACAATTTATTTTTCAATAAGGCAATAAACTTTCAACCATTTCACAGCGGTCTCAATCATTCTATTCTTTTTTTTTATTATTCTTTTTTTAAAGCCACTGTGAAAAAAATAAATAAAAATACAAATGACACTTTATTCTACCCATGGCAAAGAAATAAACCAGAGTGGAGATTGATGTTTCTGAGTAATGTTAAAGAAAGTAAATTTTTTATTCTATTTTGTGTGTTTTTTAATAGGAGTTTTAATGGTATTATCCAATTTAATTCCCAGATAAAAAACACGATACACTACATTGAAATCTAAAAGATTAACTTAATTATGTAAATTAAATTTACTGTTTATCTGTTAAACATTAAAACCAATGGAACAGCAAAAGAAAAAAAGCACATTTAGAATAATTTGTGTGTCCAAAATTAAACTATAAATATGCGGCATGCAAAATTTATCTCCAAAGCAGTGACAGACAGAGATGCTAATGCACATTTGTAAGGTCAAGTATCTTAAAAACAATTGCATTTTAATATAACTTCTTTAACTGAATGCGTATAAAACTTTTTCTTGTCTGTTTTATAGTAGTAGTCATCATTTCTGAGTCTTCCTATAACGCAATTAATTTTTTTTTATCTATCAATGATAATTAAATGCTCTTTACAGAAAGAGTTGTGGGTTCATGAAAAAACCCCAAACTCAGATATAGCAGAATGCAATGCAGTATAAGAAATTAACTCTTAATTCAGCAAAATTCTATTCAGCAAAGGGTAAGAGCAGAAGACAAGCAAAGGAATAGTGATGCCTTTAATTATTATATTTTAATGAGACCTAGTCAATGTGTGTCACCTTAGCCCTGCATATCTGCTATTACTGACTCCCATAATACTCCCCTTAACCAGGAGAGGATCAAAATTTGAAGCTGAACTTTTTAGATGATGATTTGAATAAATGTTAGATCCTTGCTCACTTGCATGAAAAGATGTTGCTAGAGGATCTGTGTAGCATTCTTTTTGTGTGCAATCCCCATTACATTAGGTACATTCCAGAGATTTTAGAGTTTTTAGAGTTTAACATATGCTGCTATGATTATTTTTGTGTTCCAATAGTGAGCAAGTGCATGACACTCCTTCTAAAAAAGTAACAGTAATGTAAAACTAAAAAGTCATACAGGATTTAGTGCAAGATCAAAGTGTGCTTACTTAACCCCTTAAGGACCAAACTTCTGGAATAAAAGGGAATCATGACATGTTACACGTGTCATGTGTCCTTAAGGGGTATTAAGCAACACATAGTCTTAGAAATATAACAACACTTTTTTTCATTATTTAATTAAACAAAATATATATAAATGATTTTTATATTAATGTTTTGAATACGATTGTTGTGTTGCGCTTTGCTAAAAAGCACCCTGGGAGAGGGGTTTTTTTTGGAGACGTGTCTGAAATCTTCTAAATTTCCCAGGCAGTGATGATTTTAAATGTTCTAACCCCAGCAAGTCTATGGGTTTAGATGTTAACATCATGTTTACATGGTACATGTCTGAAATATAGAAGAGAAGAAAAAAAATAATAAGAAGAAATGTTTACATTCCTAAGGAATTGTATGACTCTGATATGGAATGTAGATGAGATTACGTCAATACAAATGATAATCACAAAAATGCTTGGTGTTTTTTTCAGAAAAAATACCTATTACAGTGCCGGCACATGTTCTCATATTGTATAATATTGCTGATCCATTAGACAAATGAGCCAGTGGACTGAATTGTTATGGTCTGAGGCAGTAGCTTTTTAATACATCTGTTAGAAAATGTTTGCTAGTTCTAGATTATCTGTAAAGCACAAAAAAAAATCAGCTCCACAATTGATTAAATCTTTTTGTAATTTTTATTTGAGTGCGGTTATGTGTGTTTTCATATTTATAATAACTACATTACATGTTATGGAAAGTGTAGGCTTATGTTTTGAAAACAAAATATTTATTTTATATTTTTCATATCTGCGACAATTTTATTAAGAAGTGGGAAAATACAAGCATCTACTATAACTACACGACTCAGCCACAACATTAAAACCACCTGCCTATTGTGTAGGTCCTGCTCATGCTACCAAAACAGCTCTGATGTGACAAGGCATGGACTCCACAAGACCTCTGAATATGGCCAGTGCTATCTGGCACCAAGACATTGGCAGCAAATTCTTTAAGTATTGCAAATTGGGAGGAGAGGCCTCCATTATCAGATTTGTTGTTCCTGTACATCCCACAGATGCTCAATTAGATTGAGATCTTGGGAATTTGGAGGTCAAAGCAACACTTTGAACTCTTTGTCATATTCCTCAAACCATTTCTGAACAATTTTTGCAGTGTGACAGGTTATCCTGCTGAAAGACGCCACTGCCATCAGAAATCACCATTGCCATGATTGGATGTACGTGGTCTTCAACAATCTGTAGATAGATGGTACGTGTCAAAGTAACATCTACATATATACCAGAACCCAAGGTTTCCCAGAAGAACATTGTCCAGAGCATAACTACCTCCGCTGTCCTGCCTTCTTCCCATAGTGCATCCTGCTGCTATCTCTTCCCCAGGTAATAGATATACGTACACCCATCCATCCACCTGATCTAAGAGAAAAAGTGATTCTTCAGACCAAGCAACCTTCTTCCATTGCACCATGGTCCACTTCTGATGCTCACATCAGAAGGTGCTGAAGGTGCTTGCAGCGTTGAAGGTTCTGAAGGTGCTTGCAGCGGTGGACAGTGGTAATCATGGGCACTCTGATTGGCCTGCAGCTATGTAACTTCATATACAGAAAACTGTGATGCACTGAGTGTTCTGATATCTTTCTATCAGGCCCAGAATTCAGCATTTTAGCAATTTGAACTACAGTAGCTCTTCTGTGTGATCAAACTAGACAGGTTAGCTTTTGCTCCCAACGTGCATCAATGAACAATGAGCGGCCATGATCCTGATACCAGTCTACTGGATGACTTTCCTTGCACCACTTTTTGGTAGGTACTAACCACTGCATTCTGGGAATACCACACAAGGCTTGCCTTTTTGGAGATACCCTGATCCAGTTGTCTAGCAATCACTATTTGGTTTTTGTCAAAGTCTCTCAGATCTTTTCACTTGCCCATTTTTTCTTTTTCCAACACATGAAAATAAAAAAATGACTGTTCACTTACTGCCTAAGATGTCCTACCACTTGACAGATGCCTTTGTAATGATATAATCCATGTTACGCACTTTGCCTGTCAGTAGTTTTAATGTTGTTCCTGATTAGTGTGTATTATATTATGGAGCTTTGGTGGTTAATGTGCCTGGAGTCCCTTGGTACTACTGGTAGTCAAACCACTTTGGAAAATGTGACACTTACATGAGTACCTCAATGTCCTTTTACTCATCTTAAAGTCATTTAGGTGGAAGATCTCATTCCACCAAGTAAGTGTCAAACCATTCAAAAACAGTTTGACTGCTTACTATAGAATGGAGTCAGGGAACTGCTGGCACCAAAACCACTACATCAGGCTGTAGTGATTATGGTGCCCATTTAATAAAGTGACCAAATCACACTCAGTCATGTAAATATGGTTGTACTGGAAAAACAATAAGCCTGGGATTTGCATATAGAGTGCAATGTATTAATATCGGAATTTGATGGCGCTATATAAATAACATGATAATAATAATAATAATAATAATAATAATAATAATATTATCCGTACATAATGTACCATGTACAACATAAATTATGGGTGTTTCATACACTGTGATAGAAGCATTAGATGGTTCTCTCATTGCTCTACTTTAATTTATTCCAAACAGAGACAGCTCAGAATTCAACCTCCAGAAATCTTCTGGATTGCAATTTATCCTTATTGGGGCTTCATCCACTTAATTGAGACTTGAAGAGAATTTAAAAGGGAATTGTCCACAATCTCAGTAAGGAATTTGAGACCAGTTAGATCAGAAGCTAGTACTTTGCAGCAAGGGAGTAGCATTAGATAGAGCATGCTGATTAAGATATGGGTAGCAGTATTTTTCATTTTCAGTTTGCTAAACGTAATCACATGCTAACCCTTTAAGGTACACATTTTTCACTAGGCAAAAATCACAAAAGTATCCCTAGTGATATAACAGCAATATCCTGCTAATTTATTTATGGCAGCTACTTGCAGCCCTAAAGCAAATACTCCTATCATGATATTGACCATTTTTGGTCTTTAACTGGTTAAGGAAAACTTAGTGGTATTATTGCTAAATCCAACCTGGTAATTGTAACATATCCCCCTGTGTTTCTTTCGTTGGATCTGTAAATATATGTGTAACAGATCCCCTCTGTGTTCGTTCACGGGATCTGTACTTTATGTGAACTGCTCCAGAACAGGAGACACATTTAACAGTAATTATATTTCATATAGCCTGTATATGTTCTGCGGAATCTGCATTACCGAATTTTGGATATGTGGTTCACCCAGATCCCCCGGTTCCGAGGATATATATATATATATTTATGGGGTTATTGCATGTTTTGGGGTCCCTGTAATATGTTTTATAATACTGTAAATTCCTGCCTGTAATAATTAAGTTAGTCTATTGTGTTGAGATAATTGTATCACAGACAGAGGGAGGATTTCTGATGTAATGAATGGGAGTGTTAGCTGTGTTGTAATGTGTTGATTGGTTGTTCTTCAAAACCCTGTGGGCAGTACTATGTTTGTAGAATGTGAATAAAAGAGGCTGTATGTCCCAGTACAGACAGTTCTACTTCACCCTCAATCTAGAGTCCTGTCTCTTATTGGGGGTAACCGCTATACAGCTATTCACACTAGCTCTTGTCAGAGCTTCTTCACTTGGATCACGGCTGAATGCTGAGAATCCTCCTCACTGATCGGGAAAAGGACACCCTCCAGCGGTTGAAACCCCTCTGCTACACGGGGTAACCGCTACAGTAATGATCAGAGAGGGATCATGAGTTTTACAGCAAGGAAGTTGTGGAGTAATCGTATAAATCGGAGAAAGAGAAAGAGTAGGTTTTATTTCCAGTATTGGGCATTTGAAGTCATGTGCAGGTAAGTAGACTTGTTTCGGTCAGACCACTTAATCCAAAAATAAAATAAAAATTATGATGGCCGAATTCGGGCAATATGGAGGTTTGTCCTATCTGAATTTTGTTAATGAAAAATATTCAAAAATTAAAGAGACGAACCAAAAGGGTAAAAAAATGTATATCATGCTGCACTGCCGATCACTGTACTGCAAAATATATACAAAATATAAATATTAAGCATGTATTTTGCCATTTGGGTCACAGTTCAAATGAGAAAAAGTAATGAAGGAAAAACAAGAGGAGCAGAAAAAAAACTAAACTTATGTATTTATATATTATATAGTTATTAAATATATAATTTATAAACCTAAATTTATTATTCCCCTCTACTGTTCACTTCTCACTTGGCCTGTGAATAAAATCAACATTTAATGGCAGTCCCTTAGCCATCAATCAACCGTTTTACTATTAATCATCTCTTATTTGGAGCCATGAGTAGAATTTTCAATCATGAATCAAAATGACCATACTTGTCCATTGCCCTTTCTGTTTGTTTCGTAATTCGGCTACATCTCAGTTCAGAGTTTGGATAATCACCCGATTGGTCAAAATTCGGACAAACCACAATTCAGAACTAAATGATTCTTCAAGTCTACAATGAAGTTCTGAAAAAGAGCGCCTGATTTCCTACTCATATTTTAAATCAGATCCATTAAATTATTAACCCATTAAGGACTACATAATGTTCTATGCCATCATGCCAATGGAGCTATAAATTCCAATGATGGCATGGAGCATTATGCCTTTAGCATAATGCAGAGCTAAATACATAATGAAAAGTTAAAATGTTTTTACTGAAAGCCACAGTCACAGAGTCCAGACAGTGGCTTGCAGCTCAGGCATTCTCTTGTGTGTAGATCATCCAATCCAGCTTTCAGTGAGAGACTGGTGTACAAATTCCCACAGATAAAGCAGTAACAATGCTGCCCTGTACTGCTGTATTCTGCCTACATACATGCTGACACTCAAGTTTAATTTGATATCTGGGGTCAGGGCTGTATAATCAGACATTTCTGTCTCCAGGTCCATCCTCAGGATCAGCCTTCAAGCCCACCCACAGGGCCCACCTCCAAGTCCACTCACAAGGATGCAGTATGTTTAGAGTGGATAAAGGGTGTTTGTGTTGAGGATGCCATTTGTGTGTTTGTGCATTGTATGCAGCATGTGTAAAGTGGACATGGTGTGTGTTAGTGCATGTGTAGTGGATGCAGTGCATGTGTGTAGTTGATGCAGAGTGTGCGTGTGTGTAGTAGATGCAGTGTGTGTAGTGGATGCAGTGTGTGTATATTGTGCCTATATATGTTTATATATATGCACAATGTGTTTGAATTTAAGCATGTTTTTGTATGGAGTATGTGTGTGGATGTTGGTGTTTGAATGCAGGCGTGCATTTGTGTTTAGTGTGTACACGTCCACACGCACTGATACACATACACACACAGACACACACACTGACACTCATGGAAATGCACAGGCAAACAGATACACATACTGACTTACAAATACACAGTTACACACACTCACACACCAATACACATATGGACACACAGATACAGGCACTCAAATACACTGACACACAGATAAATACAATGGCACATAATTACACACACAGATATGCACACACATATACCCACACTGATACACAAACAGATACACCTGCACTCATATACACATTGTCAAAGAACACACACACACAGGCATAGACACAGATACACACACTGACACACACACACACACACACACACACACACACAAAAGGACACACAGATACAAACACATAGGCACACACACAGAGATACTGACAGACATACTGACACAGACACACACACTAACACACAGATGCACACATACTGACACACTGACATACATACAGACACAAACAGATACTATTCATTTTTTTAGCCACCCTCCTATCCCTTACCTTTTGGGTGCAGGAGGGTGACTGGGTCTGATGACACTCTGCTTCCCAAACTGACCGGCTGTCACTTCCTCCCAGCAATGGCTGTGGCTGACATCATTAAAAGGGCCTTTAATAGGGCAACCTGGTCCCTTTTAATGATGTCAGCCACAGCCAGTGCTGTGAGGAAAACATATGACAATTGGGTGGCCCTAATTGCATGGACATCCTGATGGGGCCCATGTGTGTGCAGGCCCTAGTTCCACAGCACTGTAGGCAGTTCTGCAACTACAGATAGGGGATATGAGGTCCAGTTGGCCTGGCCCTTTGGACCGCCGAGCTCGTGACAACTCTTATGGTTGTCACTCCCTGATGGCGGCCCTGCCTGGGGCTCTACTGTGTCAGCTGGGGACCACAATTAGTGACCCTAGACTCACAGATGAATTTCATTCTGTGCTCGAGGTGAGAATTGCAATTAGTCCCATAACTCACTTTAGCTGAAAAAACAAGTTCAGCCTTGGTGATTTTCTCAAAATTCAGGGGATTCTAAGATCTCCCAAGAGAGAGGGAGACCTACAGCATTTGAAATGACCCCAACCAGGTTTCTCTGCATGCTTCTCTGATGACATTAACCAGTTATGAACTGTGTATTCTGCCCAACTACAATCATTGTGTGATCATCGGGGTCATCAATCTCCCTCTTATGCCTAAATCACAGAGTACCTAGAGCTTACAGAACATTTTGTAATCAGGAGGAATCCCTCTAATGGTGTCTGCAGTGAGGGAATGCCTCTGAGTTAGGGTTAGCTTTAGGGTTAGTGTTAAGTTTGGCATTAGGGTTCAGATTAAAGTTATGATTGGTGTAAAGTTAGGGTGGATGTTTGCTTAAGGTTGATGTGAGGGTAGATGTTGGGTTAGAGTAGGTGCACAGTTAGAGCTGTTGTTAGGGTTATCTTGTGCTAGTTTTATCTAGTCTCAGAGTTAATTATGATTAGCTAACATAGGACAGCTAGTTTTCAGTAGGGTTAGGTATAGAAGTGGTGTCAAACCTTAATGCTGTTCAATATGGTGACACAAATAGCATCACTTCACCAAATAACATCTCTAGGAAGTAAGCAAAAAGACATAAAAATTAGGATGACATTAATGCCATTTGACCCTACAAGTCCTTCAAAATCTAATATAGTTATTCATGTGCATCATTGTACTCTGGGGGAATTGAAAACTATAAATATAGCTCTTTAAACCAGCTGGATACTGCTTTAAAGCGCCATATTTTCTTGAAAATAAAATGTGTTCGAAAAACATAAAGTATTAACTATACCCAGCAAATAAAATAAATATGAAAATGGTTAAATGAAAAATGGCAAAATCTTCTTAGTGAAATTCTCTGAGGAAAATATATACATAATATAAATATGCATTTATTGATATGCATAAAATAAAAATGTATTTTCGTTCACAGATCAAGTGAAAGAGGTCACCAATAGGGGGAATAAAATGAGGAGCAGTAAAAGAGAATCTATATCAATATACTAAATATTTATTAAATACATAATATATAAATATATTTTAATGCTCCTCCTTTGAAACCAAATTCACTAGTCTAGTTGATACTAATAAAGTTACAGTCTCATCATGGAAATTATGCAAAGATTTATTTTTAAAACCCTAATTCATTCCTTCCAATACGTGTCTTATAATGTCCAAAAACATATCAAAATCTTAGCTGTATTGGGCATTTTTACAATCAGCACTAAAAAGTGAATAGATTTTGATTTTTTTTTTCTTTACCCGTGTAGGACTTATTATGGGCAATTTTTTAATGTTATTCCTTTTTTTAGATTTTAGTCAAACCTAATTCTGTTCTATATATACTCACAGAGTAACAAATGAAATCCCTACCTATACTTTAAAAATGTTACAATATACATAGGTTTATTTAAGTAGAAAGAGTAATTCTGTTGGAAAGAACACATACACTGATCAGCTGTAGCAAGATGCACAATGGAAGAAGAGAGGCCCTAGGGCAGTGTTATGCTCTGGGCAATGTTCCACTAGTAAAACTTGGGACATGGAATTCATGTTTATGATACTTTGACATATACTACCTACCGAGAGATTGTTGCAGATCATGTACACTCCTTAATGGCAATGGTGCTCTGGTATGGCAGTGGCCAAATTCCCCAGGTCTCAATTCGATTGAGCATGGGATGTGCTGGAACAAATTCTATCCACGGAGGCCGCATCTCTTAATATCTCATCTCTCAGGACTTAAAGTATCTGCTACCAATGTCTTGGTGCCAGATACCACAGGACACATTCTGAGGTCTTGTGGAGTTCATGCCTTAATGCATCAGAGCTGTTATCGCAGTATGAGGTGGACATACAGAATATGAGGCAGGTGGTTTTAACCCCTTAAGACCAGAGGGCGTACTATTACGCCCTATTTTAGGCGACTCTAAATGCCGCCGGTTCCCGGCGGTATTTAGAGTCGCCTAAAATAGGGCGTAATAGTACGCCCTCTGGTCTTTCCTTACTTACCCGGTCGCCGGCGGTCCCACGCCGGCGATCGTGGTGGGGGGACTCCCAGGGAGCCCCACCCGCGGTATATCCTCCTCCTCCGGTCCCTCCTGGCCATGTGAGAGTGAGGTCCTTGCGAGGACCTCACAATCACATGGCCGGTATAGCTGCCTCCTGCATTGCCAGCAGGGGGGCTGCCTGTAATGACAGTTGGTTCCCCTGCTGGCTGGAAATAAAATAAATACAATTTAAAAAGTTTAATAAGTGTAAAAAAAAGAAAATATATACTTAGATCATATATATATATTATCTAAGTATATATATATATATATATACACATACACATACAAACACATATACTGTCTAGGTGTATTTTACTATTAATATATATAACTATATATATATATATATATATATATATATAGATATTAATATCAAATTACACATAGACTGATACTGATTAAATATATATATAATTATTGCTATATATATATTTATATATAATATAAAAAAATTTAATATGTAAATACGTTTAAAAAATAAAATTAAAAAAATAATTAAAAAAAATAATTAAAAAATATATAGATGTGTGTTATTTAGTTCTAACTGTATTGTGATATTAATATATATATATATATATATATATATATATATATTTATATCAAAATACATGTAGAACGAAATAATATATATATATCTATATACATAAATATATACGTATATATCACTATATATATATACCTATATATAAATAAAAATATTTTTAAAAAATTATATATATATATATATATATACATATATATTCACATACGTATATATACATATATTAATTCTACATATATATTTATGTAATATTTTTACATAATTGGGTATCTTAATTAATTACAATTAGTGGGACCTGCCTGACAACCCATGCCGAAAGTAAAGGGAATTTAATTTGCTAGAACTGTATTTAACCCTATAACTTTCCAATACACCATAAAACCTGTACATGGGGGGTACTGTTCTACTCGGGGGACTTCGCTGAACACAAATATTAGTGTTTCAAAACAGTAAAATGTATTACAACGATGAGATCGCCAGTAAAAGTGAAGTTTTTTGCGTTTTTCACGCACAAACAGCACTTACATGGACGATATTATTGTGATACTTTTTACTGTTTTAAAACAAAAATATTTGTGTTCAGCAAAGTCTCCCGAGTACAACAGTACCCCTCATGTACAGGTTTTATTGTGTTTTCAAAAGTTACAGCGTCAAATATAAGGCTTGCGTTTCATTTATTTCACATTAAAATTCGCCAGATTGGTTACGTTGCCTTTGAGACAATATGGTAGCCCAAGAATGAAAATTACCCTTATGATGGCATACCATTTGCAATAGTAGACAACCCAAGGTATTGCAAACAGGGTATGTCCAGTCTTTTTTAGTAAACACTGGCCAAAATTGTCGTTTTTTGCATTTTTCACACACAAACAAATACTAACGCTAACTTTGGCCAGTGTTTGTGACCAAATGGCTACTAAAAAAGACTGGACATACCCCATTTGCAATACCTTGGGTTGTCTACTATTTCAAATGGTATGCCATTATGGGTGTAAATTTCATTCCTGGGCTATTATAAAGTCCCAAAGGCAACGTAACCTATCTGTCGAATTTCAATTTCAAATGTAACGTGCTATATTTGACCCTGTAACTTCCCAAAACGCCATAAAACCTATACATAGGGGGTACTGTTTTACACGTGAGACTTTGCTGAATACAAATATGTGTATTTTATTGCAGTAAAAGCAAACAGTATTATGACATTGACAGTTAAAATGTCATGTAGAACTAAAAAAATCTAAAAAAATCTTATTTTCTCCCATTTTTTTCATATTAAATTTAATAGCTAAATATTTGATATTAAATGAAAGCCCTGAATAAAATTATATATAATAAGGGTGGGTGCATTTAATATGAAAGAGGTGAATTACGGTTGGACAGACATGTAGCTCAAATGCCAGGTTTTGTTTACATTTTGTTTCGTTCACAACGTGTACATTTGGCTCCGTCCTTAAGGGGTTAATGTTGTGGCTGATTAGTGTAGAAAAAGTGCGAAAAATGATTTAATCACCAATATACTACATCTCAAAAAAGCTGTGTTTCTTGCAAATTTACAATCTTGGCACCACAACCACTATAGCTTATTCCTTCCTGAGTTTTTTAAACTGAGAATTTGAGATTATTGAAAAAATTAAGGAACTCACCACGTTGTATGCTTACATGGAGAGACTGTGATTAAAGGATAGAAGGGAGACTTCAAAGGATGTGGAAGGTGGATTCAGAAAAACTAAAACACTGTTTATGTTTTCAACATTTACTACTCTTGTTATAGCCCTATGCCCACAGCCTATGTACGGAACCAATGCACGCTCACACCATAAATATATTTGGATGTATAATGAAGATATTAAACTTCTTTATAACATTTCAATATGAAGGAGAAGGTGCAAGAACGCCTTTCGCACCTAACCTTCTAGAATTATGCAAACTACAACAAGCTGGAGTGCTTTGAATGTCCCATTAAAAATATTGTTTATTCGATTATTTTAGATTTCTGATGTAAAACATGAGCAAGTAATTCCCAGATTTTACTATTAACATGACGTAAAGTCATGATTTTATTAATGACACGGAGGCGAGTATTATGCATTCTCTTTCCTTTTATTTCCCTCAACAGCAAAGATTGAGAGAAAAAAACTTAATGTATATAAACAAAAATAACAATCTGTCTAGGAGTAGGACAGACAATCATAACACAGGATGGTCTATTAGAGGTCTGATCCAATAGTAAGCTTCCACTTCTTTGCAGCGAGTGCCCAAGACCAGACTCTCATCCGAAACTTGAAACCATGCACCTCTGTCAACGTGGGTATTCTCATCTCCCAAATTCAAGCTGTATAGAGAAAGTGGTATAAGGTAAAATCCAGTCTAGGAATATTTATTCACAATACAGGTGTATATGAAGTTATTATTTCTGTGTATAAATGAACAAAGACTGATAGTACATATCAAACGATATACAAATATTGTCCAAACCCATCAATAAACTTACCACCACTTACCATAGAGTATGCCATATCATAATAACTCATCAAAAACCACCATGTTAATAGAAAAATCTGGGAATTTTATTAATGACACAGAGGCGAGTATTATGCTAGGTCAAAGCTGATCCACAACTTTAGAAGAAAAATGATCGATTGGACGGAAATAGAAATCACGAAACGTGGAATCATGTGACCAGTCCGCTGCTTTCAAAATGTCCTTGATGGCAACCCACCATAGAAGCTTGAGATGCCATGGCACCTCTGACGGAGTGAGCGGAAAACAATAATGTATCCACACCAGCCAGTGATAGCAGTTCACGTATCCATCGAGCCAATGTAGGGATAGAGACAGGAAGATGTGGGTTTCGAAATGAAATAAACAGATGAGGTTGACCAAGGATTGCAAGGTTCTATTACAATCCAGATATGAACGTAAACCTTTAACCGGACACAAAGCTGGTTAGTCGACATATTTAGAATAGAAAACTGATTTCTCTGCCTATTTCATCCTACGAGTGGCGCTAAAGTCTGAAACTTGTTTGCAGGACAGTAGGCAGAGCAACATCAGCAGCTTCCATGAAAGGTGTTTGAGGGACAATCCCCCAACAGGAGACCAAGAGTTTTTATTAGAGTCAGAACCAGGTTGACATCCCAAAATGAGGTATATTTTGTTTTTGGTGGTCTAGCATATCTAATTTCTTTGAGAAGATGACAAACAAAAGGGTGTTTCCCGACAGGAGCACCATCCAAACCATGCTGTCCTGCAGAAATAGCAGATCTGAATACGTTAACCGTACGATATGCTTTACCAGATTCGAAAATCCAAGTCAAGAACTGTAACACCATGTTTGAACTACATCCAATGATCATTCCATGCACCAGCTAGCCCACATGTGCACCAAGCGGACCAATAGGCAGATCTTGTCCCTGGTGCCCAGCCGTCAAGGAGTTCGACAGTTGTGCTTGAAACCTCCGCGATTGTCCAGGGGCTCTGGAAATCAACAAAACAACTAGGTGAAGTAGGCCTTGCTCAATTTGGCCATGCAACCTCCCATCCAGATCGAGAATCAGCTATGGTGCAATCGGGATAAGGTGAGGAAAATGGTTGTGCTTGCTGTAGAGGGGTAACTATCACCAAGGAGCATGCATGTCTGGAGAGGTAAGACAGCATCCAAGAGATGAGTTTGAACCGAGGAAATGCAGTTGGACCTGGACGCCAACTGGAATACAGAGGGAGTTGGGAATTCAGTCTGGAGGCAAATAGATTGATATCCATTGTGCCCCACAGCCTCCAATTTCTGAAATCCCTCAGGCATCAAGACTTCCAATCCGCCCATGTATTGTCTAGTCCCGGAATATGTTCGGCTACGACTGACGTGTTGTTGTGAAGGCAGAAATGTCAAAATGCCTTTGCCAGATTCGCCGACAATTTCGATTTCATACCCTCCAGAAGACTGATATATTGAACTGCTGACACATTGTCCATTCGGAGCAGAATGCAGCAATTCCCCTGGTCGGGTGTGAGGCTGCGAATGGCGAAAGAACCCGCTAGCAATTCCAGGCAATTGATGTGTAGGGTAGATTCCTCTGTTGACCGTCTGCCGCCGGTGGAGACAGTTCCACAACGCGCTCCCTAGCAGTGTAAACTGGAATCCGACTGTATAACGATGTCCGGTGCTGGTCTGAATATCGTTCGACCATTCCATACGATCTAGCCACCATCGCAGCTCTTCCCTGGATTCCACATCTAAGATAAGACGAGGCTCTGAGCTATGAGCCTTTCAAGCGCTGTAGTGCAGTGGTCCCAGGAATATCGCTTGGATGGATGAGGTAAGTAAGCCCCTCACTCTTGCCAATTCACATATGGAGAAGTCCTGTGCACAAAGGTCTCACCTGAATTCCTTTTTGATAGCCTTCACGTGTCTGGGAGCAATAGGAACTGTGTAGTTGAATCCACCTCAAAATCTAGAAACTCTATCTTCTGCATCTGAGTCACAATAAATTTTTCCCAGTAGAATCCCAGGCTCTCGAGCAAATGCACTGTCCACTGTAGATGAGAGCGGAGTATTTCTGGTGAGGCTGACATGATTAGAATGTCTTCTAGGTATATAATCAAGCAGACTCCTCTTGCTCTGAGGAAGGTGACCACCAGTTTAAATAACTTGGTGAAGCACCAAGGAGCTGAAGAGAGTCTGAATGGCAGACAAGTAAATCTCCATCGCCGACCTTGCCACGTAAAGTGAAGATCTCTGTGTTGCTCAGCTATGGGGATAGTTAGGTATGCATCCTTGAGGTCTAGCTTGACCATCCAGTCCCAGGGCTGAAGCAGATCCCGGAGGCAATGTATGCCTTCTATGTTGAAGACCTGATAATGGAGGAAGGCATTTAAATTTAATACGTTTATAACTGGATGAACGCCACCTCCTTTCTTGGGCACTAGAAGCTGGTTGCCCTGAAAAGCTGGGTACGGGTACAGGACTTCTTGAATCAATTGTTTTGTTAGAAAATCTGTGATCTCTGGGATGCTCTGTGCATAAAGTAGGAGCCTCTGGAAGCCCTTGATTGGCCTCTATATCCTCGGACAGGTAGACGACTCCTAGATCTACTGACCTTACTGGTCAGTAGATCTACTGGTGTTAAAGACCCATTTAATATTGGACTGCGCTTTATCTAAAGCTGTAAAGGTCTTGACAAAAGACCCAAGGTTTTTGACAAAAGAATCCCCAAACAACATGCCCTTTGCCAAAGGGCCTGGTTCTTTAATGGCTAAGTTCACTAACTTCGTTCAATTTTAAGTAAAATTGCCTTGCGACATTCTACCAACAGGGCAGCACTTGCATTACCAAGGAGGCATATAAGCCTCTGCACCCATCCTATAGCCACGTCAAATATAGACCCGTCTTAGTGGCTTCAAGGAGTTTGTATATCTTGGATGCTGGGCCCAGTGTATCTAAAATTTTATCTTGGCAGTTATGCAACGAGAACTCCAGCCCTCACCTGGGCTTTCAGCCTGTCTTAGTGAGGAACTGAATAATTTGAGGATCCACCTCTGGCCTTCTGCACCCACATCAGGGACCCAGGGTCTAGGGCATTCTGCCTGCATTTTGCTGCGACCTTCCTTAGAAACGGGGGTTTGCAAACGGAGTGCCAAATATTTGGCTATATGCCCCGGCAGTTCCCACTCTCCTGAGCGTGGATGGCGCAGGGACCAACCCTGCATGGATGAACAGGGACCAACCCTGCGGATCCTGAATACCCGACTCCACCCCGCTGCCAGAGCAGTAGCACCATGAGACAAGGGGTCGACAACCTGGGAAGGTGACAAGTTAGAGGAATCTGCAGGTTCAGAATCAGCCTCCTCATACAAGGCGTTATCAGGTTCTTCAGATCCAGTTTCCCCACTCAGGTTGAAATCTGACCCATCCTTCCGGTCATGCACCCGTTTTAAATTTCTGTCCAATTTTGCCTGACCTGTGGCTCTTTTGTGCGGTGGTAGTATGCCATCTTGGACCGCCTGAGGCGTGTCAGTCATAGCAGATATAACCTGAATCGAGGGGTGAGTTTCAGAATCAGCCTCCTCATACACGGCGTAATCGGGTTCTTCAGACCCAGTAACCCCACTCAGGTCGAATCTGACCCATCCTCCTGGGTACATGCCGTTTCCAATTTCTGGCTGATTTTGCCCTGCCAGTGGCTCTTTTGCGCGGTGGTGGCACGCCATCTTGGACCACCTGAGGCGTGTCTGTCATAGCAGGTACAACTTGAATTGATGGGTAAGTAGCTGTGTGTTTTACTTTTGCATGTGCCTTGCGGGCCGGAGGGGCCGACTTATCAGCATGAGATGGGGTCGGGGCCAGTGAATCCTGGGTATGCATGATGGCTTGTGCTAGTGTCTGGGATATAGAGGAGGACATAGCACCCATAGCCGCTATAGTGGAATCTAGACAGGCCTGAAATTTCTCAGAAGGCATCAGCCCACCATCCTCCGGTGCCAGAGTATGAAGGGGTTCTGGTGTAGGGTAGGATGGCCCACCAGCATGTGCTAGACCAGATAATATGTATAGGGGTAATGAAATGTATAGGGGTAATGAAAAAAATATAGCAGAGGCTGTCACCAACTGCCATGGGGGAGAGAAATGTCAGCATTACAGCTGCACACTCACAGTAAAGCCTTGATAGGCAGGTATCAATCAGCCATTACACCAGTAAGTAGCGTGACAAAGGCTGACTAAAACCCAGACAATTATATGGGAACACCAATCACTAGGAAGAAAAACTACAGCATAAATAAGTTGAGTAACCCACCTTACAGTAACACAGTAAACAGCCAACGGGAACAACAAGGGGAGTAAAGGGAATAATAAGTACAGCAGCCCAGATGCTGCAAGGTTCTAGATTAACAGCACAATCAAGTGAATTCAATCAATACAATAAATCACTACAGGTAGAGAAACAAAATTGTACTTAGCTGGTCTGAGGGAGCAGCAAAGAAGAGGAAGCTTACTATCGGATCAGACCTCTAATAGACCATCCTGTGTTATGATTGGCTGACCTGTTCCTAGACAGATTGTTATTTTTGTTTATATATTTAAAAAAAAATCTCTAAATCTTTGCTGCTGAGGGAAATAAAAGGTAAGAGAATGCATAATAGGAGCCTCTGTGTCATTAAAATAAAATTGTGATCTGTCTTTTAGAGTTAAGGACTGAATAACAAGGATTCAAAGATAATAAATTAAACTCATGCAGGCTAGGGTTAACTAAATAGCATAAATGTCCAGTGAGGAACAGAATTATTATATAAATGATATACTGAACAGCAGTGAAATGTCCTGGTGGACTATTAGAGGAAGAATTATATACCATTGGATCTATAGCAGAAAGAAGAGATACCCCATTAAGAAAGAATATGTAATAGGATGTGTGATTAATTATCACACAGTAGAGAGATTACATTAAGGAGTGAATTTAAATAATAAACCAAGTGTCAAGCAAGAACAATGAGTAGAACAGGCATAGGATATTTAAGCAAGCAAAGTCAATGTAGTCAGGTAAGCTTAATGTCTGACTGATTATTGAAAGAAATCACAAATGATTATCACAGGAAACAATGAGCTGAGAAGATAAAAATGATATTATTTTATGATGTTAAACTCAGAAGTGCATGGTATATATCTAGAACATGTAAAAATAATCAACAAAACCTCTAAAGAATATAGGTACTCTGAACTTTATCAATGAGATTACAGCACCATTCAATAAGTATGGGTTTGTTGTTTTAAAAAATAAAAAATTCTGTAGTGAGTTCCTCCATGTATTGGCAGATACTTGAAGGACACATGAGATTTGGAAAGGGTGTCCACCATCACCTTGTAAGGTAATTTCCTGGAATCTGTAATATTGGGTCAAGCAGATGACACAACAGGACTGAGATAACTCCAGTGCCTCTTGGTTATTATCTAGAACATTATTTTGATAACATATGGTCACTGAACTTTAATTAGCTTGCTGGGTCATCTTGTCTTTAGATAGGAAATGATAAATACTATATAAAGAGAGAGGGTATAGGAGATATGTCAATCCTTGGTTCATCGAAAATATACTTTCATTTAAACTTCCTTAGAAATACATCTGTAATCCGTGAAGCGACAGAAGAAGCCAGTGTAGAGTAGGCTACAGGCACCCTAACACCTAAAACTAACTGGTCAGAATCTGTGTTAACTGCAATAAATAGGGAGAACATTGTGTATAATACGAGAACTGTTATCATTTCTTAGGTAACATAATATTGGGAACTGGTCACATCATACTGGAAAAAGCAAACCATTACATGAAATTACCACTATCACCGATCTCGTCGCCTACATTCAGTTTATGCCATGCTCTTAGTGCCATATTTATTTTTATTAACTAAAAACCATGTGCAGACTCCTCACTTCTATAGGTAAATATATTTTTATAAATCAGGATCATCAGCTTCAGTAAAACTTTGATTGTCTCCTTTGGACTTACTAATCATGCTGGTATGTCAGCATACAAACATACAATAGAGTTTAGCCACACTTGGTAGAATGTTTCTGAGATAAATTAAGAGTTTAGATAGCATGTTTGTCTGAGCAAAGGGCCACAAGAACAGTCATGTGTTTTGGCTGACTAGCTCTTTTGGGTTTTTAAACCAGAACTAAATCTTGTTTAGCACTATATGCATATTATACAATAGATAAAGATAATGTTACTGAATTGCAAAATATCATATTACCATTGTGCCATTGTATGTTAACAATAAAATACTTAGATCAGTTTTTTTTCCTTGTTTCCAAAGAAAATCTCATAGTTTAGCATGCCCCTGTTTCTATGTGAATATAATTCCAAGTTTTTAAAATCCTTATGGGCAAAATTTTAATTGAGATTAAGCTACTAAAATGCACCAGCTTTGATGAAAAGTACACAAGAGCTTTGAAAGTAAATCTCACTAATTAAAACTTAATGTCTGTAAAGCAAACGCTGATCCCCTAGGTATTTCCCATTTCAAGAGCACAGTTTTTAAATGGGTTGTAAATAAAAAGGTAAATATTAACATTTCATGCTGTTAATGTGAGCATTGTTGCTGAAGCATTGGCATAGAGGTGCCCGTAGTATGCTTATCATGGGGTAAATAACTCTTGCCTCTGTCCAAGTCAAGTCGAGTAAGTGGATCCTTAGCTGTTTAAAAATAAATTGATACACATATATTAACTGAGTAGAAGAATAAAACTTGTTTTTAACAATCATGGAAGGTTGCTGTCTGTTTATTTAACACTGAATGTGGTGACCACAGCAGTAGGAAAACATTGCAAATGAAAAGTATCAACTGCTTAAAGGGAAAGTATCACTTTTCTGCAATTGACACCATTGAATAAACCATTTCCTCATTAGGGGCCAGGCTGAATGCTGCCAGAGACCACGTATCTTAGCTAAATGGTGAGTATCCCATATATATGTGTTGGGAAACCTTCAATCAGTTGAAAGGTTGATCATTTCTACAGTGTCTCTGCATATTTTAACCACTTCCAACAACCTTACTGCATAATTCCAGAATGGAAGTCCTTCGCCAAAGAACCTATGACAGAATAATTCTATCACTTGGATTTTTACTAGTTGGAATTGTTTCTCTGGTGGTACTGGGGACATTTAAGTATTACTCACTACCTGGAGCACCCTTTTGTCAGCTGTGCCCTTGAAATCACTTTGGCTGAAATTCTGCATTTAGCAAAAGGCAGGTGATGTCATTAATACAAAACAAAATGTAGTGTGAAAAAATAAACTGGTCAAGAGTCCCTGTATTCCCTCTTCAGCCAATCACACAATGTCCCAAAATGTGGATTCAGGTCGAAAACTGAAATGGGAGGATCTTGCTAATTTGGCCCTATAAGATTTAAAAAAAAAAAAACAGGTAATTACATGGGAGGAATGTTCTGAGCACAATTTGTTGGATTGTGTTGTTTGTTTGTTGTTTTTTAATGCAGTACTGTACAGCCAATTAATGAGATACACAGAAAACATCCAATAGTGTGTCTGAAACAAATGGAAACATAGAAAAATTAAAAGAATAGATATCATATATACTTTTTTTTGACAGTTTTGGTTTCTGAAAGCACTATTAAACTTAGACACCAAACACTCAAATTCAAAATGTTTTTTTTTTATTAAACTTTTTTATTGAGAATGGTTTGCGTGGAGATTTCAATATATTTTCCGTAGAGACATCACAATCGAAAGATACACAGGCAGTGTTCATAAAGTGTAATTTAATCAGAAAACATTTTCGTTTCAGTTTTGTACTAAACAAGAGAGTATTAATTGGGATGGGGTAGAATTGTGGGATGATGCAGTAGTAATGGGTTGAAAGAATATACAAAAATGCCTTCCTCCGCTACCAGAGCAAGGGAGGATAGATTGTCCCACTAGAGTTGCATAAAACTCCATAAAACATATGATCCCTTACATGTGTCTCAACCCTGGAAATTTCTGGAAGGGGAGCATTCATGCAGATTAAGCCGGGAATAGGACAACAGCTAGTTATGTTGAAAGTGGTAATAGTGTGTGGTCCACCACAAGTTTAGAAGAATACCAGTGTGTGTATTCTACCATGATATATACTATATTTTAGAAAGTCTAAATAATTTTTTTTGAAATCTGGAGAAAAGGTTTTGCCAAATCTGGAGAAAATTTTGTCTCCAGGCCTGCAATAGGGCTTTGTGACCCATGCCTGCCACTATGCTAGTACATTTTTTTATTAGGATTATGGTGGTTGGGAACTGGACCCAGTATTAGAAACATCGGCCTTACAAGACATTAAGCAATTTATGTGTTTTCAAATGGTGTTGAATCTCCTTTCAGAATTTTTCAATTACCATACAACTCCAGAAGCAATGGCATGTATCCACCTGGACAGCTGGGCATTCAAAGTATTTTGTGCCATTTTTTCTATTCACTGTGCATATTCTAACAGGAGTATAATACACAGAATGAAGCATCTTTAGACTCATTTCATGAGAGGATGAAATTGGCAAAAAATGTATTAAGAATATATGAGCCTTCAATATGTTTTCTATTTTACACATGGAAAAAGGAATAAGCCACTGGTTATATCAGTTTTTATTGTTTCCCAATCAACAGTGTATCACATGAGTTAGTACAGAGTAGTATTGGTATGTAGAATGTGATTAAGAGCGTTAAGTGTAAGTGTAATCCTTCAGGGTTTGAGAAATATAAATGTAAAATATAAGAGTGAAGTTGTAGATAGACATGCTAAGTGTGTGTAAGGCAATCCCTCAGCTCTAAGAGGGGATATATCAACTTAATTGACTAGTTACAAAAGTATCATATACCTTAGTCACCCATTGTGAAAAGGATTGGTCAGCCTCCCACTCTTGGAACATAGGAAGATGCAGCGACTTTGTTAGGTGAGCACCGAGCATCAGCCTCGATAGTTTCCATGCTTTTATTGTGGTTGCTAGAAGCAGGGTTTCTTATAATAAGAAAAGATAGTAGTAGGTATTAAAACCTAATTCTAAAATTGTATCTGCCGTCACATTCTATGTTTCTATGTTTCTATGTATGCTTTGACACAGAATTGTGCGCCTTGTACTTTACAACCTGTAACTACCAAAAATAGATTGAAGTCCTCTGCAAAATAACTAAATAATAATAATAAATAAATAATTCATTTTAGAACACTTTTCCTCAGCTGCATGATTTTTGTATACATTGTTGCAAACAAAAGTATGAAAAAAGTGAGCTTTTTCCAAGTTATTTTGTACTTTTATCCAAATAAATCAGAAGACAGATGTATGAAAAATGGAAAATACAGTTAAAAAAACATATAACAAACATGACAAAACTCTTTTTTTGCTTAAATACCAAACAAGCAAAATAAGACAGTATCACTATGGGGTTAATAAAATTAGAATAAGTATATGCACTAGGACATTATCAGCTTTCTTTTATTTTGTAATTATATTACATTTCTATTAAAACTAAAAGTATTGTAATTAAGCAAAAAGTAAACATTAAAAGCTAAAATGGAGAATTAATAAATCCCATTTGGAAGGCTGGGTCATTGTCAATTTTCTATTAGAGTTTATAGCCAAATAATTATGACAAGTATTTAAAAGAAATCATCAGGTTTTCAAAACATGTCAAATAACTGGATTTTCAAAGCTGACAACTTGCAGATAACATTAGGACACAAGGGATTAGAGGCCAGAATTTTAAAATTCAGAAGATGAAAAGGAAGGAAATCAGTCTGAACAAAAAAAGTTAACTACAAAATGGTGCAGGCAACACACATAAAAAAATAAAGAAAGCTCAATAGCAGTTCAAGAGGAAGGTATTTAATAATGTGGGAGCTCATTGCCCCTCAATAAAGCCCACACACACACTAATCTACCCCCAGAGAGGTAGCTGAAATAAAAATCAATCTATTACTCTTTCCAAGATTTCTATATTAAATCTAGCATGTCAGAAAAATGCCGCAGGTTCAAAGTGAAACTGAAAATAAATAGATGTTGGATCACTATATAAACTATTTATTTTTGCAGTTAAAGCATGAGTGATTAGGGGGACTCTTCAGTGTTGCATCAAAGCTTATCGGCTTCACAAATATTACATATACATATATATATATTTTAGCTGAATTAAAATTGTACCTTTATCATAATTGATGTGATTTATATTACATAATATTTTCCTTTTTATTTCCATTATTTTGCTCTTACTCAGAATGTTAGAATTAAATGTTATTTCCTTATGGTCTTAAAAAAAATAAAAACAAATTAATTAAAGAAAAGGAATTGTTTTATCACGCACCAAATGAAGAGAAACAAAATTCACTTTCATCTTTGTGGAAAAATGTATATCTTTATGCAGGTATATTTTTGAAAGATAAATGTTAAATTATACATAGATGTGTGTAAATTTGTGTATGCGTGTGTGTTAGTGTATCATATCAACTTACAGAAACAGTGCATCAAAACTTTAAATAATGGGGAAAATAAATAAAGCTTAAACAAGTAGCCTAATATTTACTTAAATATAATGATCACTTTCAAAATGTGATAATTAAAGCACTAAATAACAACAAACTTATGTTTAGAACTTGATTCCACCTTCAAAGAACTCTTTTTGTGAATGTTTGCTTCTTCAAAGGACTGACATCACTCAGGGGTGCTCTTTGGAAGAGTTCACATCTCTGTAGGGGAGAGAATCCTTCTTGGTCGACTTCAGACGACAGAATGATGTCTTTTGACAAAGATGTTAAGTTGTTCATAATGAAATAGAGTCATTTTCTTTTATCACTTTTAGGAAGAAGACTTATATTTTCCTTAGAAATATGTGCTGCCAACAATTGATCCACAAGATCCAAATACTTATCAGCAAAATAAATCTTGCCTTTTTCACCACTGCACTCCTATAGTATACCAAGTTATTGTTGTCTTATCTTTATTATCAACGTTTAATGTTTTCTTAACAATTTTCAACGTTTAGTCAGACAGTTGTACAATCAATGGTCAATTAATTAGTCTTTTATACTTGATGCTAGTTCAATTGACAAGTCTACCTATCACACGTAACATGGTCTTGCTAAATCATTGCAAAACAGACAAAGAATAGTAGAAAACAAATTATATTCAATGTATTTATATTGTTTGGAGCTTTTTTGGAACCGAACAAAGCCCATTCATCGATATGCACTGCTTCTGAAACAGCAGAAATAAGCAGACCATGCAGCTGTACAGATTAAAGTACATTCTAACATTTTACATAAATGCAAACATTTTGTTACGAGAAATACCATTGTGCTCTGGGTCCAGGTCCATCATGGTGAGGCATGTTTAAGGTCTAAACAGAGTAGGCATACACAAAGAACATCTGCTTCCTCATAGCTAACTTAGCTCAGCTCTTTTGTGTTCTAGCAAAAATCTAGTTAATGAAAGACTGAATGAAGTTGGAGCATCCTCTAGCTGTCCATCTTTAGATGAACATAGCCTTGATCTCGCTGTCCTCCCCCAACAATGCAGCATCCAACTAAGCATGCTATGCCCATTAAGTGTGACTAAATTCCTATTTTAGTCTCAGATTGGTGATTTATGAAACTTTGATTTATCTATAGCTTTTTATATTTGATTTTCTATAGTTGTTCTGCATGCTAATCCTCTTGCATATTCTCCAATGTATGTCTGATGCAGGTGAGTGCTTCTCTCTAGATAGGTTTTTATTGCACAGTGGAAGTTAAATCAAACATATAGCATTAAGCATGTATCCCTACCATACTGGTGCCTCAAACAAAGTCTGAATGTAATATCTGCTCAACTGTTCATTACACCTAGATGCGTGCTTTATATTGTACCACCCCATTTAAAATTCACATGTGTAGAGCTTTCCTGGATGGAATTAATGAGAGAGAGAAAAAGAAAATATATAACATATTTATTATAAAAAAATAATACTGTTAAGGGTTTTGGAGATATCATAAGAAACATCATCGAAGGTCAAGTGGTTAACAATGTCTCCAAAATACCAAGTTGGCATTATTTTTCTATCAATACATACATTGCTGTTATGTATCTTTTATATTACATCATATTTAGACTAAAGGTAGTGTTCTGGTTGGAGTTGTGTTTAGGGTCAATGTTAGAGTTGAAGTTAATGTTAGTGCTAGTGGCAATATAGAGATCAAGGGTATGCAGTAATGAAAATGTTAAGGTAGTGCGTGGAATAAAAGAGGTGTTTATTGTTAGTACAACATCAGGATAAAAACGCTAAGAGATTTTCACTTTACAGTAACAACCCTTACTGTTGACTAAAACTGCACAAGAATCAGATTTATGTTTATGTTCCCTATGTAAGACCAGTGAGACAAAAGTGTTTTGAGCAGTCAATGGTTACACCTTAATGTGGCCATCGGGAGTGTCAAAGCTTTGCAAGCAAGAAGGAATCATAACCTTTAGTGCTGACAGAAGGATCCAGACCCCAGTTGCTGGTGAGGGAAATTTTGAATTACAACCTTTGCCCAGGGGCCAGACAAGGCAGCCATTCTTTTATAATGCAATATTAACATAGGTGCTTATGCATTTGTTAGAATACAATGCTGTACAATTAAGTGTGCTTTATATTATGAAAGTTTTATCTTTTTTAAGCATATCAAAAGAAATAAAGATATTCTCTATTGCATGAAAGCATAAATATTATCATGCTAAACTGTTCATTACACCTAGATGCGTAGTTTATATTGTAGCACCCCATTTTAAATATATGTGTTTTGACACAGGATTTGTGGAAGTTCCAAAAAATAAATCACAGGAGGCAATACAAAACCCACATTTAACATGGGACACAGAAATGTAAATGTTTCTTAGTCCCAGGAGAGGCACATGCAGGCTCTGTGACTGCTTAAACCTTGATGTTAACTTGGAATTGACAGATTCCTCCACAAAGACACAAAAATTGATCTTTAAAGTGGCATCACTGCCCACTCATACATAGCGAAGAACTGAATCAATTCTGTAGCATTTCGGGCCTACTCTGAAACTTCCTTAGCGACACCTGTTACTAATACTGACATTTAAGAGGAAACTTATACACTTATATGTCTGTATATCTGCATGATAATCTGCATAATATGTCTGCATGATAATCTGATCCAGACTCTGGTAATATAGCAAGGAATTAAAACAGAATTACTATTTAGTGTGGTATATTGAACTATGAAATATTCTTGCACAGTTGGTAGATGTTTACTTCATCAGCACACACCATGACCACTCTCCATGGTACTGACTCAATACTCTATATCAGTGATGGCCAAATTGTAAATCTTCATGCGGCTAGCAAGGCATCATTGGAACTGTAGTTCTACAGTATCTGGAGATCTATCTCTTGTCCACCAGTGTTCTAGATTGTGCACGGTGGTTGGCTTCTTCCATGCAATAATATCGGTACTGCTCAATTTGAAAACCACTGTGCATTGAAAAGGTCAGCAGTCTCAGGGCAGCCCTGATCTGCCTGAGATTAGGGAGAGTTTCCAACCACCATTATTTTAATTCATCCCTCTCTCCTTTTTCAGATGTATATTGGGAGATACGTTCAGTGGTGGAAACTGTAATTCTTTCTCCCTGGTTCCTCTGCCACTTGTGTTGAATTGATGATGGCAGTTGCCAAACTAGGTACTGCCTGAGAATGTACTTGTATGTCCTGCTTCTTTATTAAAATTAAAATAATCCTACCTTTAAAACTAACACTAGCCTTAAACCTAACAATTGGTCTTGAGAATATTATTTTACTATAACACATTGTTCTCTATTATGTATCAAGCATTGATAGACAGTCTAGACAGACTATAAACTACTTAAGAAACAACAGCTATGTTACATTGATCCTTTACATACAGCTTATGAACTACAGACATTTAAACGTGATTAATTACCACAATCTGATTTTTACCAGACATAAGTCTACAAACAAACTTCAAATTTTTCCACATCATTGTAAAATAAGAGCGCTCTGATTGGTTGCCTTGTAAATGAATGAAGTCTCATCACGGTTCTATGGAATAAAACTTATTTGGTTGGCTTCTAAATATACACAAGTAATAAAAGTGTTAAAAGGATACATCTTAGTCTGCAGTTTTACGTTGAAGATTGAATAATATGTAACATTTTTATTACTTTACAATATTTACTGTGGTTTCGTTCTCAAATATTTTTACTTTGTCCTCTGTTGTTGACCAAAACATTGAGTAAACTTTTTTATCCTTGGAGTGAGATGAAGCAGGTTCCTTTTCACCTGACTTCTGATGTGTCCTTGTAGATTTCTTCTTATCATATTAATATAGTTGTTAACTGCAAATACATTTTCACCCAGTTTATATTTCTTTGTTTGTTTTTGCCCAACTAAACATGCACAGGATCTACACGCATACAAGACCAAACATGCTTAAAGGCCATAGTTCAAATTAGGAGCACACTCTGTTTGAATTGAAATTGCAATATACTTCTAAATTGATCAATGCGTGAAATTAATATATGATCCCCAATATATTTGTCGTGTTTATTGTCTATTACAAAAACACATCCATTTCTTTCCATAACACATAGCACAGTTATGCTTGCAAATTTATATGTAAATTATTCCTTGCAATTTTTTTAATACAATAAACATATAGAATAAATTGTAGCCTGTAATAAAAATAAATAAAAAACACTTTACATGCAAATCCATGCAATACATAAGGAATCGTGTGTTCAAAGAGAGGACTCTATAATCTGCAGCAAAAATGATGAGATGAATCCACATTACCTAATTAATAATATAATTCATGACTAAAATATCAGACAAGAACAACATTTGAGACATTGGGACAGCATACTAATAAATGATAAACTATAGAGATATATTATCTGCACCTCATTGATATTCATAATTGTTCTCCTTTTTTCCCATCCAGAACTGTCAGACTGTTAACATCATATTCTGTTAATTTGTCTTTAGTTCTAGTGATTATATATAAAATATGAAGACTTCATACAATGTAATATCATCTGTGATAAAAAATTAATAGCAAATAAAAACAAATACATAGTTAGCTCCATAGATTAAAGTTATGTCAAAAGAAATTTATATTTGAGTGTATGTTTTACTTTGAACTGTGAATTATGTATCACCTAAGTTATTAGAAAAAAGGCACGTTATAATGGTGTGAACCAAAACACACAACACACACTTCTCAAGAGTCTTCCCTGTAATTTGCAAGCAGGTAATACTAAATGTATTTTGCTGTTTCACCCTGCCGTGTTTAGTCATGAAGCCTCTGTTGCAATATTGTCACAATAAGAAACAAGTTAGAGATCAGACAAATGTCAGTGCTTCTGCTACAAAGCCTTTGTCTTACATAAACACACTGTGCTGGTTCATCACCAGCTCACAACAGTGAGTGTTAATATACCTTACAAGAAAATATATTGACTCCAATGGCACTCGGCCGAAGGACAGAACCTACCAGCGTTCATTTGCAGAACAGTTAATGGGCCTCGTCGCCACCAGTACACCGGTTCATGGAATACCTGTGTCTAAATATATTTCTAGAACTCTTTGCTTGTGATGATATTTTGATCATTAGAGGATTAATTTATACTACTTTGGTGTTTTTGAAATTTTACTAGATTAAGTTGTAGAATGTTTCTCAGTATCGTATCCATTCAATGCACTTAAAAAAATATGTGATACTAGAATGTATGATTTACCTAGTACAAAAAAAGAGTAAAATAAAATAAAAATACATGTTCGTGGATGTTTTCTATATTTTAGATGTGTTTGTGGAATCATGGTTCTACATTGACTATATGGAATTCTTCCCAATCATGAAATGTATTTATTGGGTCTATGATGCTGTTAAAAGATTTTTTGTTTTTTTGTCCTGTTGCCAAAAATTCTTTGAAACTAATTCTTGCAGTCAACATATGCATGCAAATATATCTTGTTGCCAAAGCATAATTTTGAAATGTGTTTTATTAATGCAGTCTTTCAAGACTAACCATTATAAAAAGCTTGAGTTGTACAAAGAGATTGAAAGGTTTTTTAAGTCTAGTGCCAAAGGTACCAGTGTTTGAGCATGATTTTTAACACACGAATACATTCAATGCATCTAAATGGCTCATATGTCATTATAAACTTTGTGTTTCTGGTGCGCGCTCAATATGCATTGGAAGAAGAATATATTAAATAAATAATAAAAAAAATAATCATAAGATTTTTTTTCATAATTTAGAGATTTATTTTATGAAGAAGTGAGCTAAGTTGGAAATAATAAAGATACTTTAGCTACCTCCATGTTTGCCAAAGAACCAAGCTAATGAAGGTAAAAAATGTGCACCCGCGAAGGGTAAAAAAGGGGCAATTTATTATTTAATGATTTCCAAAAGATGACTTTTTGATCCTGATCTCGAATATACACAATAAGCTGTCTCTTTTGTTCTGGATGAACTCCATGTCTCTCTCATTCTAGTATAAAATATACTCAAGAAGACACCCAATATTAACAACAATTGTGTTATAATATTTTAAGAACTTTTAGCAGTGGATTTGCTCATACTTCTAAAAAGGGCTGTTTCTCAGAACTATTCCCTGGTCACCACTCCTGTGTTTTAGCAATATCCATGTATTGACTTCCAGGTGTCTTGGTTGTGCCATTCACTTGCCATAAGGAGTCTTGCAGCCAAGTAATATGTCTGCAAGTTATAGGTAGATACCGGTGTGATTACACATATGTATCTGTTAGTATTGGATATTAGCTAATCACTGCCACTTAACCAGCTTTGATTTGCCACCAAGTTGCTAAACACAGGAAATCAACTGATCAACCACCACTGAATATCTATGCTGCATTCCTGAGATAGATGACTGGCAATAGAATAGACAGGAAGGTTTTTGCATATAACTGTAAAGGTCTTTTTCAGGACTCAGGTATAGACATACCCTATTACCAAATACAACATACTGCTGTTAGGCAGGCATCATTGCTTCTGCTTGGATATACTAAGATATCCTCTTTGTTAGCTACATAAGATGTAGCTAGGAATTACGATCAATATGGGCCTTGCTCAGATGATCAATTGATAAATCCACATATTAAAAAATGAAGTTGCTTAGTGAAGTCAATACATGCAGTAATTTAAATCTATCTTCCTGACCCTCAAACAGCTCTTGATTATTGACTTAAAGCATGATACTTTTTTATCCTTCCCCCCTCTATGTGCTCTCACTGTCCCACCAATCCAATTTTTGTCTTTTTTAATACATATACATATATTGTATTTAATAGATATATATTAAGAAAGACAAAAAATGGATTGGTGGGACAGTGTGGGACATAATTATATATAATTTCTCGTGATGCTGAATCTTCTTTTACGCTTTCAGGAAGTGGAGTTTGACTTGAGCGTCACCATTTGTCAAGTTTTCTCAAGCTGAAGAGAATACATAAGAAAACCTAATTTTCCTTAATTATTTTAAGAAAAATAAAACAATTATGAAAAAAAATGAATTAACAGACAAGAAGCCAAAAGGAATCAAATGAAGAAAGGTACGTTTCAAGTGACATAGGCCCTTTAACCCCTTAATGACCAAACTTGTGGAATAAAAGGGAATCATGACATGTCACACATGTCATGTGTCCTTAAGGGGTTAAACATAATTTTGCTTCATTAACTAAAATGGCTCTTTGGAATCAATAATGGAATTATTATTATTATTTTAATATGTGGAAAAAAAATGAATTAACAGACAAGAAGCCAAAAGGAATTAAATGAAGAAAGGTACGTTTCAAGTGACATTGGCCCTTTAAACATAATTTTGCTTCATTAACTAAAATGGCTCTTTGGAATCAATAATGGAAGTATTCACTAAACTGTTGAGACTCTGTGATAGAATTAAATATTGTAAGAATATATAGCTCGGCTATATTCCCAGTATATCTTCTATGCTCCTCTGAAAATTCCTTGATCACATTCTGACAATCCCTGGTTAAGGGACTAACCATGGAAGTTACAGGGTTTACAGGCTCAAAGTACTTGTAACTTAAAATAACTTTTACAGAGAGGGTTTACAAAGTCTAAAAGATCTAGGTCAAAAATGTATAAAGCTTTCTGAAATAACAACCAGTGTGGTGAAGAAGTTTGAATTGCTGCAATGCATGTCTACTCTAAACTAGTGGTCTTCTCACGCTTGCAAAAATAACAGTAATGAGCTTTTTAAAAAAGATAGCAGTAATTATATGTTAACCTATAACCTGGAAGATACTAAATATATCAGCTTAAAGTTTTGCTTGTGAGATGTATGAGCAAAGGTGATCCTTTATCTTTAACTTAATTATTCCTACTATCTTATTAGGGAGCGTCATTTATATATAACAAAGGGAGTTATGAGGTTTTCATAACCTGTGTTCATAACCTTTCTGGCTCTCAAAAGGCTTAATGACTATAGGACATTGTTTATAGAATGTGTTATTTGCTATTTTATTTGGATGATCACTCCTAGATGCTTAAAAAATATTCAAGGCAAAACAGCCTGGAATTTATGTGCCATGAAATCAATAATAAACCGTCAATCAACCTCATTAATTGCATTAATTCCACATATTGATTGATTTTACAAATTGTGCATAATTTACATTTTTGGTGAGAAGTCAGAAAATACCAGTTCATTATTACTGACTGACTAACTTACAGTGTGTTAAATAGTTGAAGTACTCATTTTTCAAGAGACATAAAGATGCATATTTATAAAATTCTAGAATTGCCCTGGTTTTTGGTGAAAAAACACTTACAGTGGTATTTAAACTATGGAATAAAACATTCTTTTCATGGAATGTACTGTTTTCATTTAAATTTGTATTAAAGATTTAGCATCTGACATCAATATCCAGTTCAGATAAGGCAACGCCAGGCCTGACATTGCAAATGAAGACGGAACAAATATATATATTATTCCCCAAATGGACCATTCAAAGTGAATTTCAGACATAAATTAGCAAGGTACAGCAAATTACATCAATTGTAAATGAAGAGAAAAACATTGTGAATTAGTATTCAAAGTGAATTCAAACTGAAGTTAAAATTTAAGATCAAAATATTCAAACTAGAACAATTCCCTAAATCAGCTCTGCTTCGAGTTTGACTTCTTTGGCATTAAATGTGAAATACACTTTGAATTCTCACTGAATAACTGTGACTATTTCATTTCACCTGTTCTCTGCATGCTTTCTCTATGCTGACTTCCAGTTGCAAAAGACGAGGATTATAACAATGATTGACAGGGAGCTCAGATGGAAAAGCCCACGTTGCAGGATAAAGAAGAGTGATTTGTTAAATTTAGGGATAAGTAAACATTATTTTAGAAATCCAGGAAAAGGACAGTTCCTCTTTAATTGTTGGTGAGAAATATATAATATATGTAACATACAAAACAAAATGATAGCACTCTATTGCTAAAAAAAATACTTTTATTTTTTTTTATTATTATTCTTTATTTTTGTTGTGCTCAGATCAATAATCCAGGCTTGTCTAGCCACAACAGCATCCACAAGCTAAATTACAACAATTATTGGTGGTCATTAGTATGGCATTTTGAGAAACAGAACATTTTTTTTTCTTAATGTAAGAAAAATTAGTCATGCATTAAGTAGCATATAGGTAAATAATAACATGTCTGCAAGATTGCCTAGTACAGGCAGCGCTTCATACATTGATAAAAGCATGTTAGGGGTATCGCACGTTGTACAAGAAACAATAAATAATAATGAAAATAAAATTGCGAACTGCGAGCTTACCATATACTTTATGCTAGACCCGGATGTCATGAATTTAGAGTTAAGCTAGTATGGTATGACAAGTAATAGATTATTTTAAACGAGTATATTAGCCTAAGCATATGTAGCAGACTAGGCAGAGCAAACAGGCTAGGTAGGAAAGCATATAGAGTGCCACTGGTTACTGGACAAGAAATAGATTGAGATAAAGATTAATATGGATTAACTCTGCGGGAGACACCCCTGTGGGGAACAGAGGAAAAGCCAATACACTGTGTGTTGGCTACTGGGTAATAGTTATAGGAGTTGGAGTCAGAGTCCGACCCAGAGTGTAGTGCTGGCAGGATATTGTCCCATAAGACCATTAGGTCTGTGGAGTTCCTGCTTTCTGTCGACAGGGTCCTTTAGCCGATGACTGCGGAGGTGAGTGTGTCGACATACAGGTATGGTAATCTAGGGTAGTGGGGAGGGGTGTTGCTGACAGTTCCAATGCACCATTGAATGCTCAATGCCCTCTCACCATCTCTAGCCTGGATCATGCAGGGAGCCCGTGCATCTCTTGGAGGGATCCGCCGGTGTGTCGCTGTGAGGCGGCAGTCTCGGAATCTCGGGCAGTGGTGCAATCTTCATGTGCAAGATCTGCAGGCTGGTACTCGGAGCCTCTTGATCCTCCGCCTGGGAGTGGGGCACCAAGACAGAGTTCTGCCTGGCAGTTGCGCCTTGGGAGCGGGTGTAGTAGGTTGCCGACTCCGTGCCTCTACTCTCCTCCAAAACCGCTGGCCGATTTCATCGAATGCCATCAGGAACTTAGTTTCCCAGTCCCGGGAAGTTGCCCGTTCACCATGCTGAGTAGCTGGATTGTCAGCGGCCTTCTTGGACCACGTGCGTGCTTCTTTCACCAGGTGAGTTTATGCTTGTCTCGGTGAGGACCAGGATAAACCCTGCCGGTCTGTAGGGGCGTGAACGGGTGCCCTTTTTGAGAGTCTCTGTTGATTGCCGCGGTGGGAGAGCGGCCATCTCTCCTATGCTGGCCAGGCTTGGTTGGGGCTGACAAGCAGTTCTTTGTGTTTGGCATGGGTGGGTAGCTTGTGCTGTCCCTGGTACCCGGCAGCTGGCCTTGGGTCAGTGGGAGCTTAGTTCGGTCAGTATTTGGTAAAAACCACCTCCGGGAGCAGGAGCTGCGGTAACATGCGACTGCTCTGCTCCGAGGTCAGGCCCCGCCCTAAAATACTTTTATTCTATGTCGTCAATAAAAGGTCAACATTTCAGTTTCATTTTGCATTTACAAAACTTTAATCAGGTTGCTTTAATCAGGTTAATTTTTAAAGAGCCTGGAGTGCTATTAATTTGTATTGCATATATATATATATATATATATATATATATATATATATATATATTTGGGAGTCTAGGCCAACTCCTTGGTTAGGCACCTCTCCCTGTCACAGATGCCTGATTCAAGGGCCCTATTTAACCTTGTACTGCAGAGAGCCCCACATGGAAGTTTTTCCCTAAACAAATGGATAAATCTCATAAGACCAGACATTAGGATGCTAGAGTAGGACCTGTCGAGAATGGGGTACATTGATGTTGTGGCAGGCTTATGCAATGTATGATCATATACTGCAACTAAACTCAGTTTTTTGCCTAGATTAGGTGTTTGGTTTTTTTTCAAATAATAAAATTTGTAAGCTTTAAAAGTTGCTGTTTAGTGGATGAGTGAGTGTGCTTGTGTATGTTATATATATATATAAAAATATAATTTGTCAAATTCTAAATATTTGTTTAACTCCTTAGTGACCAGACTGCTTTTCAATTTTCTTACCATTTGAGACCAGGGCTCTTTTTACATTTCTGCTGTGTTTTTTGTTTAGCTGTAATTTTCCTCTTACTCATTTACTGTACCCACACATATTATATATTGTTTTTCTTGCCATCAAATGGTCTTTCTAAAGACACCACTATTTTCATCATATCATATAATTTACTTTAAAAAGTTTTTTATAAAATATGATGCAAAAACTTTGACTCCCAAAATCTGTTGCGCATCTACAACCGGCAAAAAAAACCTGTGCTAAATAGTTTCTAAATTTTGTCCTGAGTTTAGAAATACCCAATGTTAACATGTTCTCAGTTTTTTTTTTTTTTTTGCAAGTTATAGGGCAATAAGTACAAGTAGCATTTGGCTATTTCCAAACCATTTTTTTTCTACATTAAAGCAAGTTACATTGTAACACTGATATATATCAGGAATTCCTTATTAACCCTTCAAATGTATATTTTTTTTAAAAGAAGACAACCTAAGGTATTAGATTTGGGGTAATTTGACTCTTTTCATGCAACCATTTTACCCCAAAAAATAATAATTGGTGATTTTTTGACACACGTAGCAGTTTTTCTATACTAAATAGGTTTAAATTTGTTAACCTTTCTTCATAGCTGACAGGGGAGATCACTAAGGGACAGGAGTGTACGAGAGAATACTAAGGGACAGGAGGGTAAGAGAGATCACTAAGGGACAGGGGGGAGCACTAGAGGAGCAGGGGAGAGCATAAAGGGACAGGGGCAGGGGAGAGCAATAAGGGATGGGGGCAGGGGATATCACTAAGGGATGGGAGAGCACTAAAGGATAGGAGGGGATGGGAGAACACTAAGGGACAGGAGGGAAGGGAATAGTTCTCAGGGACAGGATGGGAGACCACTAAGAGACCGGGGGGAGTGAAAGAGATCATTAAGGGATGGGGGAGTGTAAGACACATAGAGAGAGTAAGGAAGGGGTGAAAGAGAAACACAGAGGAGCTCATGAGGGAGACACAAAGAGAGACCAGGGGTGGGAGAGGAAAGACACACAGAAGTGTCTGTGGCTAAAAGAGAGCTGGTAAGAGTAAAAAACACAAAGGGGCTGGGGGGAGTTAGACACGCAAAGGGATTGGGAGAATGTAGGAGACATACCAAGAGAGCAGCTGGATAAGAGACACAAGGGGCAGAATTCACCCCTGGGATCCAGACCTTGAGCTGTGTAAGGGTCCCCAAAAAAGCTGCCTCCTGTTCATTGATTTCTGTGAGCACTGATACAAACAGCCTCCAGAGAGCCTGTTCTACACTAGACTAGTGGAGCAAGACTGCAGCCTGAGCCCATCATCCTTTTGTCCTCTTCTTTTATTATTATTTATAATTATTATTATTTATAAAATATTTTACCAAGAAAGATACATTGAGATTTCTCTCATTTTCAAGCATGTCCTGGGTAAGTAGGTGGTAAGTAGGCAATCCAGTATATTATTTGTTGCACTAATCTCTTATTTACCTTGCATTAAAGAAATCAGTGTGTGTTTGTGTGTATAGTCACTAGAACCAATACAGCTTAATGTAGTGGTTCTGGTGTCTATAGCCTGTCCCTGCAGGATTTTTAATGTAAACACACTGCCTTCTCAGATAAAAGACACTGTGTGCAGCCATAGGCGTGCGCACGGGGTGTGCCGGGTGTGCCTGGGCACACCCTAATCCCCGTGGCACGCCTATGGTTTGAGTCCTGCAGGAACAGCGCTCCTGCACTTTTTTTGAGCAGGAACGCTGTTCCTGCAGGCACTCAGCGCCCCCTGTTTCACCTCTTGCCCCTTTCATGGGGGGGCAAGAGGTGATGGATCCCCCCCCCTTTCTGCAGCTCAGCTGCGGCGAGGGAGCTCTCTGCTTTCTGCTTCCTCTCGCCGCGCGCTGATGCCGGGAGCCGGAATATGACGTCATATTCCGGCTCCCAGCTCCAGCAGACAGCCCACGCGGCGAGAGAGAGCAGACAGCAGAGAGCTCCCTCGCCGCGGCTGAGCTGCAGAGAGGCGCTCGCCCCACTGGACCCCAGGGAAAAGTCCACCCAGCACTCCAGGTAGGAGGCTGGGTGGACATTTTTTTAAATGAAAATATAATAATTTGTTCTTGTGTGTGAGTGTGTGTGTGTTTGTGAGTGTGTCTGTGTGAGTGTGTGAGTGTGTCTGTGTGTGTGTGTGTGTGTCTGTGAGTGTGTGTCTGTGAATGTGTGTGTGTGTTTGTCAATGAGTGTGTGTGTGTGTGTGTGTGAGTGTGTGTCTGTGAGTGTATGTGTGTGTCTATGTGAGTGTGTGTGTGTGTCTGTGTGAGTGTGTGTCTGTGAATGTGTGTGTCTGTGAGTGTATGTGTGTGTGTGTGTCTGAATGTGTCTGTTTGTGTGTACGCATATATATATACACACACACACACCCAGAGCTGGCGCTATCTGAGTGCCGGCTCTGCTCTAAGCCTCCATGGGCCGGCGGGGAGACCAAAGATCTACCTCACCGGCCCACAGCAGCATGGAGGGAGGCAGGAGAGGACCCAGGGAGCTCTAGACAGAAGCTCCGCCAGGTTCCTCTCGCGATATCTGAGCGTTGCTGCGGCAACGCTCAGATCTCGCGAGAGTTAACTCTAGCCCTGCAGGCTAGAGTTCACTCTCCACTGGACCACCAGGGATGGCACATGGCAGCAAGGATTTACTAATCTGCCAAATCCCTCCAAACATACAGCACACACACATACAGCACCTACACACATACAGCTCACACACACACAGTACACTAACCGCACCCTCACAAACACACACAGCACCTTTAAAAAAAACACAACACCCTCACACACAGCACACTAACAGCACCCTCACAAACACACACACACAACAGCACCCTCACAAATACACGACACTCACACAAACAGCACCCTCACAGGACAAACATACACACAAACAGCACAGTCACAAACACACACACACAAACACAGAAACATCCTCACATCACACTAACAGCACCCTCACACACACATCACACTAACAGCACACAGCACACTAACAGCACACATAGCAGTGTGTGTGTGTGTGTATATATATATATATATATATATATATAGATACATACACACACACACACATGCGGCGTGTGTTTGTGCTTTAGGGTGCACACCCTAATGCAATAGGCTGCGCATGCCTATGTGTGCAGCACTGGCGTTGGCTCATATAGCAGATCATATGGATGGGGCATTGTGATGTCGCATGGTGGGCTGTATAGAATGATGCTCAATCAGAAGGTTTCAGCTTCCATGACCAACTCGCTCCTCAGCCAATGAGAAACGGCAATTTAAACAGCAGCTGTGAAAAGCTCTAGTCACATGACAGTTTTTGAAAATCTGTACACTGGGAGCAGTGAGTATCCCCTCTATTTATGGCAGCATTTCATACAGAAAGCAGTAACTGTCACATTGAATCAGGAAGGTTCTGCGACAGGGAATAAAATTACAAGTACAGTATATTTAAAGCTCAGAAAGCAGAACTTACCTGAACATGCATACATCATAAGGATTCTGCTAGGTTTAGTAAAGGCGACATAAAATACAGCACACTCAAATTTAGCATTTCAGAATCATAAACCTTTTAAATCATAAAAGGTTTGGATTACAAAATTATTGTTTTATTTATAAAATATTTTACTAGAAAGGATACATTGAGATTTATTTTGTTGTCAAGTATGTCCATTATAAAGATCTGCCATAGCTATAAACCATTTTATTATTAAGAATCTTGCACCACTTTTAGAAATATATTATATGTAACTGCACTTTTCCAAAGCCGTGCATAGTTTTCAAAATTTAATTTAAGTAAAAGCAAAATAATAAAATGTTTGGTGTCCCTTGAAAATAAATCTACATTCAATTATCAAACACAAAAATCTTCCATGGCTGAATAAATGACAGATTTGAGCAATCTGTTACAATACCTCTAATACCTCCTAATTGTAAATATCACAAATGTATTGAAAATGGAGGTTAATAATTTCAAAAAAGACAAAACAAAGATTTACAGATTGCATAAATATAATAGTTCCTGATTTAATTATTTTTTGTAGAGAGCAAAAAATAAAGGCATATTATGGCACTGCTTCTTCAAGAACACTATTAGAGTATTTTACCAAAGTGAGCCAATGTGAGCCAATGTTGGTCTTAAATTTGAAATTCACTTTAAATTTACTTGAAATCTCAGTTTAGTGAATAGCCCTGTACTGTATATCAAAGATCTCTTCAACTTGAGAACAAACTTGGAAAAAAATGCTGTGTTGAAAAAATCCTGAATTGCTATCGCGTCTCTGTAATTTTTTTCCTAATATTTGCGAATCAATTAGTCAACAGACACAAAAATATTCACAAGTAATATGCAGGAAATTAAGCCATATGTGCATTGAATTAACCCCATAAGGTACAAATGTTAGAAGTAGGTTTTATTCAATTTGTTATATTGGTGTAAAATGGACTTTTGGTGATTTCAAGAGCTTATCATACATTCATTTTATTCTGGTTATGATTATTGAAGCAAAAGATCAACCATATGATATTATAATAAATAGGCCTAGGGAGCTTTATTCTGCTGTCTTTATTTGTTAAAGGTCTATTCTTCCTCACGTGAGGCATTGGATCAGTAGATCTGTGTTTCTTTCTGTGTGCATACATAAGCACAGCTTCATTTTGTATATCCCCAAAATACGGCCTATATGCCCAATTTGCTATACTGGTGATATCTTGGTCTTTTTTTTTTCTTAGAGAAATCTTTGCTGTGGTTTGAAACATGTGCATTTTACAAGTAAGGCCAGCAGATGTCACTATTTATTTAGTTCAAATATTTGATTTCTCTATTGCATTTGTCATTATTTTATATAATTTAAGATCTATAAGAGATAGATTCATTATTGAAAGCATAAAAGTCAAGCAAATAGGCTACCCAGTACACGTGGGTTCACTATATCAAATAAAACTTTACTTAAGCCTGCACCCATCTGTTTTACAATTGTACAGTTTACACCATGTGATGTAACTGAATATCCCACCTCTCTCCCTCACCCTATTATGAGTGCTTGGCTAAATTATATCTGCAAAGAAGGGGAACATGGAGTAACTTTGAGTTTAAATGTTCACTGATTTAAATTGTTAAGCATTTGTTTAGCTCTATGATTAGTATTAGAATCAGCAATTGCTTTTTTTTGTCCAAAAAATATTTGTTCTGAGTAACATTTTATATAGAAGCGTTGCTTGAATGAACACCATGTGGCCTTCTGCAACATTCCTTGCTCACAGAATGGCCTGGACACTGTGTGTGCACACTCTTAACATATGATCTAGCAGCAGGCATGAACAAACCCAAAGTTTGTTTGGCATCTAGGGCGGAAATGTATATTGGCATCCCACCTCCAAAAAAATCTGTAGAATATTTTTGTTGTTGTCTCTTTGTTAAAGAAAATGCAAACACACACACACACACACACTCACATTTATATATACACATAAACATTTAGACAGACACATTCTCACATGCATATACACACACACAAAACATTTATATGTATAAACATTCATACAGACACTTACTCACACCCATATACATCCAAAACCATGTATATGCACACATACAAATTAATATACACACACACATGTATATTAATATACACACACACTCACATTCATATATATATATATATATATATACACACACTCATGCTCACATTCATACACTCACACACATTTGATTATTATTTGGCTAATTATTCATTGTGCCCAGTGGTTTGCTGCTGGGATCAGTCCGTGCATGCTGGTGCTGGGATGACGTTACATCCCAGCTCTCTGCATTAGTACATGACGACGATGGAGTTGTTCAGTCAGAGCACACACTGTTCCCAGTAGGGGGCATTTCAGTGCTTCCCTCTGCCATCTGCCACCCAAGGTGGACAGCCCTCAACGCCCTTGGGTTAGTATTATACTGCCCACAAGAGGCTGGCTCTGGCTTTTTCACATTCAGCCAGTTATTTAATATAAAATATATTTTAATAATCAGTCTAAAGAGATGAAGGCCATCAAATTCAATATGTTTGTGATATCCTATAATATTTGATCTGACATTACAGCAGAAGATCTGTGTGATTGGCTACCGTACTGTTCGAAATAATCTGCTACAATTTATTATTTTAATCTACCCATTAGGATGGACAGATCTGTTTTGTGACTCTTTTCAGTTGTGTCAGGACACTCCAGACCCTTGCAATGTGTCTTCTGTTATTAATTTTACAAAAAGTACAGATTTCAATAGAAATCGACTCTTTTATAAATAAATCTTGTTACACCCTTTAGTTTTCAAACAGGTCCTATTACTTTCTGGTTTTCTAGCTCAATCGAGCTAAACTCAAGAGTCAGGCAATTGATCTGTCGCCTTCCAAAGACGTCTCATTGAGCTTCATTGGGAAGTCTGTGATTGGACAGCCACAGGTCTGGGCGGGGTTAGAAGGGCTTCAAACAAGAGATCTGCAACTGTTGCAAGCTGGTTTAAATATATCCCTAATGAAAAAATGCATCATTAAATTCATGCATGTTTTCATGGAGGGTATATCTAATAAACAGTGATTTTTATTTACATTTTACATTTGGGCAGTGCAATGTCCATTTAAGGTCTAAGACAATTGTCTATTTCATAACCAAAACATATATATATATATATATATATATATATATATATGTTTATTTACAAATTTTGATCTTTTTATTTATAATTTTTTTGCAATTTTTATATATTTTTAAAAAAAATTGTATTAATTTATTGAGATCAAGACTGACTAGATCTCCTATTAGAAAGGGATTCCTGCTGATTACATCACCAGGGTATCCCTGGAGTCTACACAGTGTACAGCAACAACATACAGTGCTGCATTATCTAAGCATCAGGAGGATTCAAAAGCGGAAGTTGACTGTTTTTGAACTGCACTGAACCACGTGAGCATTTTTGGTGCAATTCCTCACATTGGCCTCCGAACTGCTTTTAGCACATACTCAAATACATACTCAAATTGCAGTTTTTAATCAAATTTGGAGAATTTCCCTGAACATTATAATTCAAAGTTAATTTTGAAGCTTAGTTTAATAACCCTTTCAGAGTAAAGAACTGAAAGCTAATTCACAATGTGTTTTTTCATTGTAATAGGTATCTTTAAAATTCAAAATACACTGTACCAAAAGAAGCAGAAAAGCCCTTATAGGACTTTTTTTTTAAGAAAGTGCCTACAGAACAAAATGCAGCAACCCATTTTATGAAGGAGGTAAAAACAAATTGTAATTATTAATACATTTTAGAGTTAACATTGACTCATATAACACCTTCCATACCCTTAAATGGACACTATAGTCACCAGAACAACTACAGCTTATTGCACTTTTTCTGGTGAGTGTAATCATTCCCTTCAGGCTTGTGCTGGCTCTGCCCCTGATCTGCCTCCTTGACAGTCTCAGCAAATCATATGGGGAAGCACTGTGATTGGCACAAACCACCACTTTGATGATGTCAGCAGACAGAGGCAGTACACATGCAAACAGGGGCAGAGCCAGGAGCTGCAGACTTGAATACAAGTAAGATTTTATTATATTTAGGGAGGCAGGAGGGGACAAAGGGGACTAGATGGTGGTTTTAACACTATAGGGTCAGAAATACATGTTTGTGTTCCTGACCCTATAGTGCCCCTTTGTGGCGTACCTGGAGCATTTGGCACCTGGGGCGGACCCTATATCTGGCACCCCTTTCCCCCTCCCACCCCTCCCCCAACTTTAAAATGTAAAAAACACACGCTATTTTTTTCATGTATTTAGCACTGAGCAGTGTTTGTGTGTCTGAATGTAAGCATCTTTTTTTGTATGGAGTATGTGAGTGAATGGATGGGTGTGTTTGCATGTATTGCTGGTATTTGAATGCAGGATGCATTTTTCTGTAGTGTGGTTTTTGAATATGGTGGTGTGTTTTTATGTAGTGTTGACATTTGGATGCAGGGTTGTATTTGTGTGTAGTGTAGGCGAAATGCTGAGATGCAGGGCCGGACTGGCCCACCGGGATACCGGGAAATTTCCCGGTGGGCCGTCGGCACCTGAGGGCCGGCCGCGTTCCTGGGCCGGCCCTTTAAATACTGCAGCCGCCCGAGCGCTCTGTTAAGAGCCTCAGGCGGCTGCAGCTTCTCCCCCCCCTCCCCTGTTGCGTGGCCGAGCTGCAGTCCGGTCGCGTGGCGGCAGTGATAGGAAGGTGCACACTCAGTGTACACTTCCTGCATCATCCGGCCCGATTCAGAAAAACAAAACTCCTGTTCGCGAGTTTTCTGTTTCCTGCTAACAACGAACTGACAGGAAGTGCACACTCCGTGTTTCTATCACTCCCGGCGGCGATACCAACCCTATGAAAGCCAAAGCTGAGGAGGGTAAGAAGAGTGGGGGTAAGAAAGGGAGGGATAAAAAAGAGGTAAGGAAATAAGAGAGGGGAGGGAGGGAATAAAAAGAGGGAGAATAAAAAGAGGGGAGAATAGAAAGAGGGAGGGAGGGAATAAAAGAAGGAGGAATAAGAGAGGGAGAATAAAAGATGAGGGAGGGCTTAAGATGAGGGGAGGAGCCAAGATGAGGGGAAGGAATACAGAAGAGGGAGGGAGAGGGATACAAGAAGAAAGGGGAGGAATAAAAAGAGAATAAGATGAGGGAATAAGAAGAGTGGAGGCGAGGGGAATAAGAAGAGGGGAGGGGAATAAGAAGAGGGGAGGGGGAATAAGAAAGAGGGGAGGGGCAGAATAGATAGGGAATAAAAAGAAGAGGGAGGGAATAAGAAGAGGGAGGGAATAAGAAGAGGGAATAAGATGGGGAGATAAGAAGGGGAGGGAGGGAATAAGAAAGAGGGAGGAATAGAAGGGAGGGGAATAGATAGGGGGATAAAAAGAGGGGAATAAGAAGAGGGAGGGAGGGAATACAAGAAGAGGGAGGGGAATAAGATAGGGGAGAAATAAGAAGAGGGGAGGGAATAAGAAGAGGGGAGGGAATAAGAAGAGGGGAGGGGGGGAATAAGAAGAAGGGGCAGCTCTATAGGACAGGGGCCAAGACGGAGCTCTTTCACACCAGGGCTGCCATCAGAAATGTTGGGGCCCCTGACAAAGTTCAAGGTCTGGGCCCCCAGTGCCCACTCACGAGTCCGCCCACAGGGCCATCCTTGAATCTGCCAACAAAGATGCATTATGTGTGTAGAGTGAATGCAGAGTCTGTGTGTGTAGTCAATGCAGTGTGTGTTTAGTGGATGCAGTGTGTGTAAAGTGGCCAAATGTAGATCCGAATCTGTTGTAAGTCCCAGAATGCTTTGCTAGCTATGGATCTATAATTTGCAGGGCTGTATTTAGCACTCAGCAGTGAATGTGTGTTTGAATATAAACATGGTTTTGAATGTTGGTGTTTGAATACAAGCGTGCATTTGTCTGTAGTATATAAACACACACACACACACACACCCTGACATACATGCAAATACACAGACATAGTTACACACACATACACTCAGGTTCACACTGACACAGATACATAGACATACACACATATACACAGACACACTCAGGTGCAAACTGCCACACAGATACAGACACATACACACACATGCACACACATAGGAGATACAGGCACATGCATTGACATACATGAAAATATACAGACACAGTTACACACACATACATTCACGTGCACACTAACACCCAGATACAGACACACAGATACACACACAGACACACACTCAGGTGCAATCTAGCACCCAAACATACACAGACACACACATAGATACACACACATGCACACACTAACACTCTGATACATACACACACATAGGACACATACAGACACACACTGACATACATGTAAATACACAGACACACAGATATACACACTGAAAGATACAGACACACACACACTCACTCACTCAGGTGCACATTGACAGATACATACAGACACACAAACAGATACACATAAAAACAAAATATAAATAAAATATATGTGTAAAAATGTAGAGAAACAATAATAAAGTAATCAATTCTTCGGGCAGATTCACACCAAATAAACACAGCTTCAGTTGAGAATCTCAGAAAAAAAAAAGAAAGCGTGAGCGCTCCAGATAGATATATATATAATAAAAAAAATTTATTGCACTAATTAAACAACACACTTTAAAAACATAAATGCAAACGACAGAAAATGGGCCATGCACATAAAATATAAGACAGGCTATGCAAGATAAAAACGTACACAACATGGGCAGTCTGTATGTAAAGAGCAAAAAGCCAGGACAGGCAGCGTCAAATAGAAAAGATATACATTACAACAAAGTTATCAAAACAAACTAACAATCTGATTAAACATTTAAATAGAACCCCAACTAAAACTAAAATAAATGGGGCATATCAACTAAGTAGTGAAAATTATTGTGGACAAAAAGTGTACATAAAAATCAAATACAGTCACTAGAAAACCATGATCATAAAAGCTGCAGCACTGCTATAAAAAAAAAAAAAATCAAAGAATAAAACAATAACAAAAACATACACTCAGGTGCACACTGCCAACCAGATACAAACAAACACATAGATACACACAATGATACATCTACAGATACAGACAGACACACACACTCAGGTACACATACATAGTGACACACTTTTTTAACCACCCTCCTGGTTCTTACCTGCAGGAGGGTGGACTCTGCTGGCTGGGGCTGGGGCTGATGTGGGTGTGAGTCTGACTCTGTCCTCCTCTTCACACTCGCCAGTGCTTCCTCCCACCCTCATGGTTCTTACCTTTAGAATGCAGGAGGGGGGACTCTGCTGGCTGGGGCTGATGCTAATGCTAATGTGGGTGTGGGTCTGACTCTGTACTCCTCTCCTCTTCACACTCCCCGGTGCTTCCTCCCGCGCGGGTGTTAGCTGGGAGGAAGTGAGCTCACTTCCTCCCAGCAGTGCCACGATCCTTAAAGGGGCCCAGACTAGCTATTAAAAATCCGCAGCACTGATCGGGCCCCTATAGAGATATGCCCATCGGGTGGTCCTAAGTGCATGGGCCACCTGATGGGCCCCCTCAGATAGTTCTGCCACTGCCAAAACACATACATATAGCGATAAACGCTATATATATGTATGCACATTGGGAATGGGGGGGCCTGGGTGCCTGGGCACCCCAGGACCGCCGGGCCCATGACAACAGTCATGGTTGTCACCCCCTGATGGCAGCCCTGTTTCACACTACGCGCGCACACACACACAATGCATCCCTATACATACACAGAAACACAACATGCTTCCCTTACACACAGAGAAACACACAATGCATCCATTACACACACACACACAATGCAACCCTTACACACAAAGACAATGCATCCTTTGCACACATTCACAGAAACAGACAATGCAAACCCGTACACACGCATGCAAACACACACTTCTTTTCTTACATACACACAGAAACACAATGCATCTCATGCACACACATACAGACACACACCTTGCATCCCTTATGCATACAAACACAGATTCACACAATCAGAAACACATAATACATCCTTTATACACAAATACACACTGCTTCCACTACACACAAACACACTGCATCACCTGCACAAACTGGTAACCCCAAACACTACATACCATAAGCACACATATTAGATCCTCTACAATAACACATAACACATCCCCTACACACTCCACTCCCTGTGAGCGAACTCATGGGTGGGTGGAACTTATGAGTGGGCCTTATGGGCATACTCACCGTCAGGCCATGGGGCCCAGACCTTGAGCTGTGTAAGGGGCCCCCCAAAAAATTGAGCTGCTTCCAATTCTCCCAGAACATTGAATTTTGTGACCACAGTTGCAAACAGCCTCCAGAATCCTGTTCTACACCAGACCAGTGGAGCCAAACTGCAGCCCATCATCATCATCCTCATCTGCTTGTAAATAGGCAATCTAGTATATTATTAGTGACACTAATCTATAATGTACCTCACATTAAAGGGACACTATAGCTTAATGAAGTGGTTCTGGTGTTTATAGCTGGTCCCTGTGGTGCTTTTTAATGTAAACACACACTGTGTGCAGCACTGGCTTAGTTCATATGGCATGGTGGGGCACAGATGCATTATGGGGCAGCAAATTTTTATTTTTGTCTAGGGCTGCAAAAATCTCTTGCAGACCGGGTTTCTGATCCTGGGCAGGTGCACCAGTTCACTTGACTGGTTTTGCCCCCACCAGGCTGCCAGCCCTCCCCTGACCGCTGGGGAGGTCTTTTGGCGGCCGCTGGCGGACTTGTCCTGGCGGCCGCTGAGGGAGCTGCGCTGGCTCTGCTCCCCAGCACGCAGCTGAATGAGACCGGCGCCGGAATATGACGTCATATTCCGGCGCCAGTCTCATTCAGCAGCGCGGGAGGGCACTAACACAGGAAGCACCTCTAGTGACCGCCTGAGTGACTGTCACTAGCAGTGTCACTTTGAAGCAATGTAAACACTGCCTTTTGTCTGAAAAGTCAGTGTTTACGTTGAAAAGCCTGTAGGGACATGCTATAGACACCAGTACCACCACATTAAGCTGTGTGTGTGCGTCTGCTAGTGAGTGAGCTTGCTTGCATGCGTGTGCCTGCTAGTGAGTGAGCTTGTGTTTTTATGTCAATGAGCTGATGTATATCAGTAAGATTGTTTGTCTATGAGGCTGTGTATCAATGAGCTTGTGTGTGTCACTGAAATGTCAGTGAAATTGCCTGTGTCTGCATGTGCGTATGCTTACTGTATAATTAAACGTTTTACCCTGAAAGGACCAATATTTTATATTAGAAAAAGCAATATATATATATATATATATATATATATATTACTCAATCATCTGTCCTGGCAAGACATAGCCTTACATATTACACGCGACAATATATGGCGCAGTGACTTATGGGGCTGGCACAATTTTTTTTTCCAGGGCTGCTTTGTATCCCCAGTCCGGCCCTGCTGAGATGTATGCACAAATACACATATAGTCACATATACACACACACTGGCACACATGTAGATACATAGACTCACAAATGCACAGACACATACGTACACACATGCAGATACATAGAGACGCAGTCATACACAGATACAGACAAACACTGACACACATACAGATAGACACACAGATACAAACACACATATAGATACAAACACACACACCTACAGACACAGTGAGAGACACACAGGCACAGACAGACCGATACAAACACAGACACACCGATACAAACACAAACACATCAATACAAACACAGATACACAGATACGCAAACAGATACACAGACACACATACTGATACACATGCACATACTGACACATACAGACACACATATACAAAAACACATCCAGATACACAGACATACAGATACACAGACACACAAGTATATGTGTGTGTCTGTGTGTGTATAGTGGATGCAGTGTGTGTTTGTATAGTGTATATAGGTGAGTGTTTGTATATTGTATGTGGTGTTTGTATAGTGTATGCAGTGTGTGTGTGTGTGTGTGTGTGTATAGTGTATGCAGTGTGTATAGTGTATGCAGTGGGTGAGCAGTGCATATTGTTTGGGTTCCCCCCTCCATGACTCTTGACTGCCCCCCATCTCTTATCTGCCCCCCCTCCCTGTCTCTTACCTGCACTTTCTCTTACCTGCACCCCGTCTCTTACCTGCCCCCTCTCCCTTTTTCTTACCTACCCTGTCTCTACCTGCACCCCATCTCTACCTGCCCTCTTCCCGTTTCTTACCTGCCCTCCTCCATATTCTTTTACCCCCTCTGACTCCTTACCTGTCCCCGTCTCTTACCAGCCCCCTTCCTGTCTCTTACCTGCCTCCCTTCCTGTCTCTTACCTCTGACTCTTTACCTGCCCCTGTCTCTTATCTGCCCCTGACTCTCCACCTGCCCCCCTCTTTTGTGTCTTGGCCCTCCCTGTTCCCTACCTGCCCCCTCTCTTACTCTTACCTGCCCCCCCTCTCTGACTCTTACCTGCCCCCCTCCATGTCTCTTACCTGCACCCCCTCCCTGTCTCTTACCTGTCCCCTCCCTCCCTAACTCTTACCTGTGTCCAGGGAGAGGGGACACACTACATTCCCTGGTGGTCTAGTGGCACAGCATAGGGGCCCAGGAGTGTCCACCTTTCATCCACCTCTAGCAGCAGCAGGTCCTCTGTTCTCACGATCCGCTATGTCAACCCACGGCAACGCTCTCGCAGAACGCGAGAACAGAAGACCTGCTGCTGCTGGACCTAAAATGAGCGTGGAGACTCCTGTAAACAGCCCGATCCCTGTCAAAGTGCGCCCTGGGCACCCTCCTAGGGAGTGGCACCCAGGGAGGACCGCCCCCTCCATCTTAGTACGCCACTGGTGCCCCTTTAAACTACCAATGCTTGCTCCTATACAGGCATGACAGTCAATGTGCTATGGGCTAAAGATCAGACACAGTATGGTGACTATCACATACCTGAATTCATTGCCTGTGGAGGTAATTCATTAATTTAGTTGTCTTTCATAGGTCTTAGTAGTGGCTGGCGAATGTTGAAGATGGTGGATCACAAAACTCACCATTGGAATTGTTTTCTGACATTTTATTGGACTTTGCCTACTGAAGCTATACTCGCCTTTTGATCCATGAACATATACAAAGACAAGCATATTTTACACCTTGTATATGTTGACCCATAAATGTATACAAAGACAAAAGTATTTTACCAACTCTCTATTCTATTTTGTCTTGAGAATATATTGTAGGCAATTCATGTTACAGTGATCAATTATCTAGTTTTACCAGAAGTCCTGACACCACTTGTTATTAATCTAACTAATATCCACACAGTAAAGCAAATAACTAGCTACCTTTCCAGTCGTCCCAGATGGTCTATGTCAAGAATGAAAATCTCCGGAATAGCTAGCCATTACAGGGGTTGCTCATGTAGCCAATGAAACATAGAAGCATAGAAACATAGAATGTGACGGCAGATAAGAACCATTCGGCCCATCTAGTCTGCCCAATTTTCTAAATACTTTCATTAGTCCCTAGCCTTATCTTATAGTTAGGATAGCCTTATGCCTATCCCACGCATGCTTAAACTCCTTTACTGTGTTAACCTCTACCACTTCAGCTGGAAGGCTATTCCATGCATCCACTACCCTCTCAGTAAAGTAATACTTCCTGATATTATTTTTAAACCTTTGTCCCTCTAATTTAAGACTATGTCCTCTTGTTGTGGTAGTTTTTCTTCTTTTAAATATAGTCTCCTCCTTTACTGTGTTGATTCCCTTTATATATTTAAATGTTTCTATCATATCCCCCCTGTCTCGTCTTTCCTCCAAGCTATACATGTTAAGATCCTTTAACCTTTCCTGGTAAGTTTTATCCCGCAATCCATGAACCAGTTTAGTAGCCCTTCTCTGAACCCTCTCTAAGGTATCAATATCCTTCTGAAGATACGGTCTCCAGTACTGTGTACAATACTCCAAGTGAGGTCTCACCAGTGTTCTGTACAATGGCATGAGCACTTCCCTCTTTCTACTGCTAATACCTCTACCTATACAACCAAGCATTCTGCTAGCATTTCCTGCTGCTCTATTACATTGTCTGCCTAGCTTTAAGTCATCAGAAATAATCACCCCTAAATCCCTTTCCTCATATGTTGAGGTTAGGACTCTATCAAATATTCTGTACTCTGCCCTTGGGTTTTTACGTCCAAGATGCATTATCTTGCACTTATCCACATTAAATGTCAGTTGCCACAATTCTGACCATTTTTCTAGTTTACCTAAATCATTTGTAATTTGGCTTATCCCTCTTGGAACATCAACCCTGTTACATATCTTAGTATCATCAGCAAAAAGACATACCTTACCATCAAGACCTTCTGCAATATCAAAAAAAAATATTAAAGAGAATGGGTCCAAGTACAGATCCCTGAGGTACCCCAATGGTGACATGTCCAAGCTTCGAATATATTCCATTAACTACAACCCTCTGTTGCCTGTCACTCAGCCACTGCCTTACCCATTCAACAATATTTGAATCCAAACTTAAAGATTGCAGTTTATTGATAAGCCTTCTATGTGCAACAGTGTCAAAAGCCTTACTGAAATCTAGGTAAGCAATGTCTACTGCACCACCCTGATCTATAATTTTAGTTACCCAATCAAAAAAATCAATAAGATTAGTTTGGCATGATCTCCCTGAAGTAAACCCATGTTGTCTCTGATCTTGAAATCCATGTGTTTTTAGATGTTCATCAATCCTATCCTTTAACATGGTTTCCATCACTTTCCCCACTACTGAAGTAAGGCTTACTGGCCTATAGTTGCCCGACTCCTCCCTATTACCTTTCTTGTAAATGGGCACAACATTCGCTAACTTCCAATCTTCTGGGACTACTCCTGTTAACAATGATTGGTTAAATAAATCTGTTAATGGTTTTGCTAGTACACCACTAAGCTCTTTTAATAGCTTTGGGTGTATTCCATCAGGTCCCATTGACTTACTTGTCTTTACTTTTGACAGTTGAAATAGAACCTCTTCCTCTGTAAACTCACGTGTAATAAATGACTCATTTATCCTTTTTCTCAACTGAGGTCCCTTTCCTTCATTTTCATCTGTAAATACAGAACAAAAATATTCATTGAGGCAGTCAGCTAGACCTTTATCCTCTTCTACATACCTTCCTTCTTTTGTTTTTAATCTAACTAATCCTTGTTTTACTTTTCTTTTCTCATTTATGTATCTAAAAAATGTTTTATCCCCCTTTTTTACTGACTGTGCTATTTTCTCTTCTGTGTGTGATTTGGAAGCTCTTATAACTTGCTTAGCCTCTTTCTGCCTAATCTTATAGATCATTTTGTCTTCCTCACTCTGGGTTTTTTTATAATTCCTAAATGCTAACTTTTTGTTTTTAACTATTTTGGCCACATCTGCGGAGTACCACAGTGGTTTCTTGAATTTTTTGCTTTTACTGACAAGCCTAATGCAATTTTCTGTTGCCTTCAATAGTGCAACTTTTAAATAATCCCATTTCTCATGGACTCTGGACTAGCTCATGGAGTGTTTTGCGACAGGTCCTACAATCTGCACAATCTATTTCTTGTCTTTCATCTATAAATAAATCCTGAAATTCTCCTTAATAGAAAACCACCACCTTTTCCTTCTCCTTTGCTTTTTATGTATAGTCTGTTTCCTGTGACCTTGATAACATTTATTTCTAAAATATCATGAGCTTCTGATAGATATGTTTTGCATTACCAGTTAGAATTTTGCAAATTATTCACCTTTTTATAATTGCACATTCTTCTGGGGTTGTGAGATGAAGCTGTATAATAAGGCCAGGAATCTCCTTTACATAAATTGGGTGTTCAGTGGTCTATGTACAGTGGGCGAGACATAAATAAAAAGAATATAATGTTGAAAATCTCAACTTCCAGGGGCAATCTCTTCAGTAATTTCTCCTCATACCCTGACCAGCAAACATCTCAACCCCTATGGACTCCCTATCAGCCAGGAAGCACTGTGTTACAGTCCATTCATTTCAAATTGCTTTAATGCAGAGAATTAAAACATTTCAAAACAGATGAAGGGCAATGTGTCATGCTGGAACAGCTTAGACAACCACATTGGGATTACAGCTATGACACGAGGCTATAAATCCTGTGTGTTTCAACTGTATTGTCATTTTACTGCCAGTTCTTTTTTAATGTGGGCCAGTTCTATTATTATTTTCCAGTTATGTATGGGTTTTCAATATTTATCTTTACATTTAAAGATATATATATATATATATATATATATATATATATATATATATATATATATATATATATATATATATATAAAAACCCCTTACCCCCTTAAGGACAGAGCTTCAGAAGCTTGTCTTTCACTTATTGACAACAGCATTTTGTTTAATTTTTTGCTGTTTGCGTTCAACTGCAATAATTTGCATTTTACTAATTTATTGCACTGACACATATTATATATTGTTTTTTAAAGGACAGAAAGGGCTTTAATTTGATGTAAGACACACATATATAAATGCTTATTTATCATAAAAAAAATACAGAAAAATGCAAAAAAAAATGAAAAATGTTGTGGTTTTTTTTTACAGTTTTTCCAATAATAATGTGTGCATAATTAGTGCAGGTTAAGGAAAGTAATTAAAAATAAATTAATTTAGTTGTTCTGATTTATAGAATATATACTGTGTCTGGGATTTTAAGGTTTTTTTTGGTAGTTACAGGTCACAAAGCACAAGGAGTAAAATAAACTTTTAATGTGGAGCGATTTTAGAATTTGGTATGTTTGTCTTGTAAGCTTAATAGCCATAAAAGAAAACAAACTTGCCACAAAAAAGTATATATTTATATAAAGTAGACATCACAGGCTATTTAACTAGGGTTGTTTTGACACTTTCTACGTAGCCATTTCACCGCCAACCTCTGCTAAATATTGGAGTAAAATTGTGTTTTTTTTGTTTTTTGGCACACAAACTTATAACAAAGAAATTCTCATGTGTATTTTGTAAAGTTGGTGTGTGCTATTCCTGTACAAAGTTTTATTTTGTGTTCAGTTACATCTGCTGAGTAAAATGACACACCCATTGTATGTCTTTGGCACTATTTTGTGAAGTTACAGTGCCATATAGGAGGCCTGTTCTTTTCAGTATTCACAGTAGACTTTTGAGAGACGGATTTAATGAGCCTATGCTTCCATTTGGGGTATTATAACAGTTTGACTGTTCAAAAAAACCCACAAAGGTCTACCATTTGTAAAAGTAGACACTCCAGGGTATCTCATAAGGTGCATATTGTGCCTTAACATGCCCCCATTTTTTCACCAATATATGCCAAATTATGTGGTAAAAAATAATTTTGTGTGTTTTTTACACATGGATTGCATTTTTGCTGGGCATTTTGTATATTTCACATGTGCCACTAAGTTCAAACACCCCAAATTATGCTCAGCTAAGTCTTCTGAGTAAAATGACACCCCCATTGTATGTCTTTGGCACTATTTCATGAAGCTACAGTGCCATATAGGAGACCTGTCCTTTTCAGTATTCACAGTAGAATTTTAAGGGACGGATTTAATGAGCCTATGCTTCCATTTGGGGTATTATACCAGTTTAACTGTTCAAAAAACCCCACAAAGGTCTACCATTTGTAAAAGTAGACACTCCAGGGTATCTCATAAGATGCATATTGTGCCTTAACATGCCCCCATTTTTTCACCAATATATGCTAAAGTATGTGATAAAAAATAATTGTGTGCGTTTTTTACATATGGATTGCATTAAGGACTGAGGCAGTTGTACAAGTTGTGATCAAAACAAAACGTAAACAAAACCTTGAATTTGCGCCATATGTCTGTTCACGCGTAATTCACCTCTTTCATATTATGTGCACCCACACTTATCATATATCATTTTGTACAGGAGAAATAGGGCTTTCATGTCACATATACAAATATGTATATATTAAACATAATTTAATATGTCTAAAAAATTTTTATTTAAATTAGAAATCAAATTTTTTTTTGTTTTGCATGGCATTTTAACTGTGAATGCCACAATACGGTTAGCTGTTACTGCAATAAAGTACACATATTTGTATTCAGCGATGTCTCATGAGTAAAACAGTACCCCCAATGTACAGGTTTTATGGTGTTTTGGAAAGTTACAGGGTCAAATTTAGCACATTATATTTTTTAGTTTATACATATTGAAATTTGCCAGACTGGTTATGTTGCCTTTGAGACCTAATGGTAGCCCAGGAATGAAAATGATCCCCATGATGGCAAACCATTTGCAAAAGTAGACAACATAAGGTAGTACAAATGGGGTATGTCCAGTCTTTTTTAGTAGCCACTTAGTCACAAACACTTGCCAAAGTTAGCATTCATATTTGTTGTGTATGAAAAATGCAAAAAAAAAACTAAATTAACCGCTAATTTTTATCGTGACCTACGGGCCCGGTAAGTATGAAGGACGGCGGGGACGTTCTATGCTGCCCGCCAGTGTTTAGGACCGCCCCAAAAAGGACGGCATAGAATGCCCGCCATCCTTAAGGGTTTAAGGGGCAGAAATCGAGGATGTTTGGGCATTGTGTGATTATGTTAAAAAAAAAAAGTAATTTACTTACTTTTCAGCCCTTGTCGCCAGTCTCAGGGCAGTCGCTTTGCCTCCCTATTCACGATGCTCTTACAGCAGATTAATTAAATACATATTAGTTCTTTTCGTACTAGTCCTATTTAATTTGTATCCCACGTTGTAATTAGTGTAGAACCCACCGATATTGTGGTACTGTGACATATTGGTGGGCTTAACATAATATTGCAATATGGTAGAACTGAATACCCATATATGTTTGCTGAGATAGCTGATTTTAAGTAGCTTTGTAAAATGTAAAACTGTTTTTGTATGTATGTGTTTCTTAATCTGTGCTATGTATATATTTGGCCTCTATGGCAGCACCATTCCGAAGAAAAGCATGTTCCAGGTGTGCCCCCAATTCCCCTTTTGTCTAAACTATAACCTTTTATGAGTTTTGAAGTTGGAGTTTAGTGAATGAGTGAGTGTGCTGGATTTTGATGGCTCAAGTAGCACCCTTATAATGTATGCATGGTCAGGTGAGTGCAGCCTTCTTGGTTTCACATGTAAATGCATGGTTAGGCAGGTTTGTCTCCTGCTCAAACATCCTCACGTGCAAGTCATAAGAAATCATGAATATCAAAGTGAAAGCACACACCATCAGAACAATTACCATACAATATTCTGTTATACATATTTAACTAGAATCCAAAAAACAGTAGACAAAAGGAAAACATATAATACAATATAGTATTTTGGTTTCTGATTGTCATTTACAAGTCCAAAGAAGACTATCCTATCTATTATGAAGTATTTTTTAACCACATTACTGAATTCTATATCCCCAGGTGCAACTACCACCACCTTGATTAAAAACAAGGGCCGTCAAACAAGTTAAACTAGACCAACCAATTTCAAAGCACATGGAGGCCATCAGAGTAACAATTAGTAACAAAGCATGATCTGGAAGTGCAAATAACGCATATTACCCATCATTTCACAACTTACATTGTTAAAGAGTACACTGTGTCTCCTCACTGAATGGCAAACAAACCGAGAACCCAAACTGGTTTAGAAATCCTGGTTTGCATTTAACGGACTGCACATCCCAGTTGGCATTGCTTAATCACTTATTTAATTCTAGACATTTGTACCAGGAGAATTAACACTACTATCCCAAAATATTGTTAGCACATATTGTTATCCACGACTTCAACACCATTCTCAACCACTAGCTAAACACCCCAGTGGGAAGAGTCATAACAAGCACTGTGAGAGACATATGTCCCATCAGCCCTCCAGGGATACTATAAGTTGCTAGTTGAAACATACATTCATGTAGGGCATTATGCACAAGGTGAGAGGTCAGGTACACATCCTCACACAGAATGGGACAGCATGGAAAACACTACAGCCAAGTAGACCATTGCAACCACTTATACAGTGCTAAAACCTTTAAAAATAAATACATTTTAGTTTTAAAAAAATTTCCTTTTAGGATGTTACGGCAGTAATAAAGCCTGCAGCTGTATTATGACCATATGTTGTGCTTAAAACCCGATACCTCATACACAATACAGCTATTTTGAAGGAAAACCAACAAATTGTTTTATTATTACTGAAAATAAGATTGCATGGAGTATAGCCTTGTCATTAATATTTTGCAGATGAAAACTATTTTCTTGTAATTAATACATATAATTTAATAACTTTGTATTGCATTTTCTGGGTCACCCTCCAAGAATGAGGGCAGCCATCTTTAGTCTATGTTGGTCAGAAGTGTTTGGATTTTAGCTGCATGGTTTTCAGTCAGGTAAGCTGTGCCTTTGACCAAAACGGTCTGACTCTATGAAGCAATGGCGAGCTTTAAAGGGACACTATAGTCACCAGAACAACTACAGCTTAATGTAGTTGTTCTCCTGAGTATAATCATTGCCTTCAGGCATTTCTATGCAAAAGGCAGAGAAAAGGCAGTGTTTGCATTGCTCTAGGGACACCTCCAAGTGGCCACTCCTCAGATGGCCAATGGAGGTGCTTCCTGGCTCAGTGCTACACAGTAGGCAGCACTGCCATTCAGCGTCTCCACGCTCCACATGGGGACGTTGAATTTTCCACATAGAGATGCATTGATTCAATGTTGTTCTATGAAATTGTTATAACTGGACAACATCTGTTTGCTTCTTCTTCCTGCAATCTGTTGAGTGGTTGAGAACCACTAAGACGCATCTTAATGTTTTTGCTCTATTTTTACTTGTTTGTGGTCAGCTATATTACTTTGAAATTAATTAAATAAAACATAGATATTATAATATATCATTATATATTTGTTTAGATAATATACATTGCTTGAAAAACTGCTGATAACCTGCTGTAAACATTTTAGATCTTTGAAGCTCTCGGGGGATATATATCATATTAGAGTTTTAGTAGAAAGCCTTCTAATTTTTTTCATTTTCATAAATGGAGTGTATTTCATTTTTAATATATATATATATATATTTTTTATTTTTTTTTACACATTTCCTTTACTCTTGTGTTTACTTTATGTAGTTGATACTGCACTCTGTATAGAATTATGAAAATTAATATCTTTCACCATTCTTCGTGGAACAAGATTTTGAAGAACCGAAGAACAAAAAAGAATTGTGTTTCTGAAATGTATGTCAACTCTTGTTTTATTCAATTTGATATTATTAGAAACACTTGTGCATATTAGTCACTGGTGGCAAAATTTGCAATTGCAATTTCAAAGACAGAGTAAAATACATTCTATTACAGGGAATTTGTTGGTATTATTGAATCACGATATCTATGCTTATTTGGGACAAAATAGCTGATGATGAAATAATATTCAAAGCAAGGATGAATTCTGACGAGCATCAAAAGTGTAAAAGCCAGCTGAGCTGTCAAATTCTGAAATCAAAACTAATATTATCCATCTCATTGCATGTTGCCCCTCAAGATGTGTCATCTATCTCTGTTTACCAGATGTTTCTGAATCAAGCACCAACTGATAACACAAGCATCTTAAAATGTTTATTAATGGCATATCAGCAGATTTGGGGAAAATATGCCAAGAATAGCAATGAGTAATCAAACGAAACAGAAAAAAAAAGTTCCCTTTCAAGAAATATTGGCATTGTTTTATGATTACTGATTGGTTTATTCATGTAAATGCTAGTTTTATTCTTCAAGGTCATTATTAATCATGAGAAAGTGCCATTTTCAATCTGAAACAAGAACTCATTGCGTTATAGCATTTTATGTTTTTTGGCAAAATTATTATCCTGAACCTTTCCTCTAAAAAATAAAATTTTAAATTTTTTATTAATCAATTAAATCTAAAGTCATGGATTAAAGCAGCTATGTTCTAAAATTTCACTATGTTAATTGTGTTGCACATGTATCACCGCGTTAAAAAAAATAAAAAATAAATTTTCACATAACTTTGTTTACATGCCACTACTGTAAAGTTGGTTACCTTGTTTCCCCACACACAATCAAATGTCTAGAACTTAGGTATGTGTATATGACTATATTACTTATCATAAAAAGTGCTGATCACTTTTGCCACCATCAGCCAATCATCAACCAGCTTGTAGAGATAGAGCCATATTGCATATTGCATATACACGTCAAGTCCCATGATTTATGATGATACACAATTAAATAAGTAAAACATACAAGGTGGCTGGTTAATAGGGACAGGTGGGGCAGCACCTCCCCCCTCATGTTTTTGTTGTAATAAAAATAAATCAGTTGACGTTGTAAGGATGAATGATAAGTGTGTGATAGAAATTAACATATTTTTTATTGTGACAGACTGCCCCCCCCCCCCCACACACACACACACACTTTCCTGATGGCTGGAGATGCTACGGAGAGGTTAAGCAACTAATAATATCAAGATCTGGGGCATGTTAAAAGACTTTTCATCTTCTAGATGTACATGAAATTCCATGGTAGAGTCTAGAGTCTATCATCTTGAAACAATACTAGCTGCCACTGCCCATCCTTCAAGTATGCAACAAAATGGTGGCTGTAATGAGGGACAAGACCCAAACTACCGGGTAGGCAAACACATGCTGATAGATATTACACAGTAGTTGTTTACTTACTTATATTCTTGTAAGTGGTGTAGTTTTCAAATAATACAATTATAGCATTGCAATGTGTATAGCTTGGACCTTTAAAAGACCCTTGACAACAACTCCTTGTCATTGTACCAAGGTGTAGGAAATGGAGAACGAAGATACATTACATGCTCTACATTTGTAAAATAGACTTTCTAGCAGTGAAATGCCATTTTAGAACGTAAGACTAATTTCCATACCACCTTAATGGAATAAGGAAGATTTCTGTTTGTTGCTAATTAGACTTTAGAGAGTTCAAAGCACGGGAAATGATTGAAACCTTATTTGTATGGTACGTCAAAGAGAATTGTGTGGATACTCAAATCATTTAGCACCGTACTGTGTATGGTTTCCTGAGTTTCATCTCAAAGTAAAAGGGAGAAGTTTTTTTTATATTTATGCTGTGAATCCACTTAAAGGGACAGTTTAGTCACCTTAAGGAACAATATTAACTTAATCAATATGAAGTTGTTATGGTTCCAGGATGCCCCCAGCACACGCTATCTTAAAGTTGCCTCCAGTGCTGATCTCCACTCTCAGGCAGCCTCTGGCTTCTGAAATGTAACTTTCAGGAAGCGTGGAGGGCAGGGGAATGCTGATTGGCTGAGAATGGTCAGATGACACTCTCAGACAATCAGTGATTACATATTCACAAAACTGGCTTGGAAAAGGTACGTTTCTTTCCAAGCCCAGTTTATGAATGCAGAGTCACTGATTGGCTGAGAGTGCCAAAGGTTGCCTACCCCTGTTCTAAAATATCTACCACTATTAGCCTGGTAATGTTTTGTATATAACATGCATGCTTTCATACGCTAAACACCCTGTATGCAGTGTTCAGTGATAGGGTCCTTTTACTACCTAACATTCTGTGAAGTAATTAGGGATAAGTAAATGTCCAGTGAGGCTGTATGCTTGCAAGTACCTTTTTATGCAGTCGTTGGATTTAGTTTGCGAATTGTTTTGCCTAGCATTACGTGAGGTTTATGGGCAAGCTGAGTATTTCTATCTCCAGTCTGTTACAAATGTATTTATTTGAATTTGATGGTCATATTTGAAGCTAAAAATTCTGCCTTGATTAACATTCTGATATTCATATTGCATGATATGTAATATAATAAACACTTTGTTCTTTATTCCTAAATTAGCATTATTATTTTAATCTTTACAAAATTGTCAAAGTTAGATTAAAATAATCATCACCATTTATACAGCATCTATTCTAAAATTAATATACTTTATGTTAATGTTTTCCTGCTATGAATAGAATATTTTAATATTATTATGAATACTCTTTTAACTTTGTTACGATTAGTTAGGTAAAAGTTGATTAAATAAGCCTTGATGCTATAATGATTGATTATGGTTAGACTAAAGGGTATAATAGCATTTTTACGTAGTGTCAGTATAAAATCCACAGATAAACTGCACAGGGGTCCTTGCTAAAAGAAATGCAGAGCTCTCGGTTCTCTATCAAATTTCAAGGTTGCCTGCTGGTTTGATCAATTTTTCAATTTTATTCTGTTCTAATTTTATTATTTTAAAGCCAGATGGGGGCATTTTATAATGTTATCTGTTTGAAATTACTGAAAGTATAATTAGAATTTGCAAAATGTTAAAAATTATATTTCATTTTAGATCATAAGTTTTTCGTTTTAGCACAAACATATCATTAAAATATAAACATTTGGGCTGATGTAAGCATTGAAAGCTAAATCTTTCACCTGCTTTTAATCGTCTTACGTTTATTATTGTAATTTTTTAATAAGCCTCATTCAAGTTTTAGCAATGTTTCAAGAAGTAGGGATTTAATAAATAATTATCTACGAAAAGCTGTTGGATGCATTTATTAGAATGCTTTTCCTATTTCCGGATGCTGTTTTTAAACAATTATTTCCTGTAGCATTTTATTAAAGGTTTTAGTAATTAATCAAAATATATAAAAGGATTGCAATAGTTATTTGATTTGTTGTGAGCAAGATTAAAGTAATATTTACTTTTGCAGCCCTGTACTGCATTGTGATCTGCTCTTGGTAGCACTAAAAGGGGCATTTTTTTTGCACAAGGGCCCAAAATTGCACAGCATAATAAATGTGCGATCTTACAATTTATTTATAAGGAGGCAAAATTATATTCTCAGCCCAATAATTAATGCCCCTTTTTATACATATACTTTTTATACAATACCTTACTGGCCTTAGCAACTGTTGACTGACATTGCACAATGTTGCCTAGTTTGCTTTCTATAACAATTCCTAAATCCTTCGCATGTGTTCAAAGTTTGTTTCTAGAGAGAATATGATTGGTCCAGGCAGTGGCGGATTCAGAGGGGGGGCAATGGGGCAATTCGCCCCCTCCCCCCCCCCCGAGATACTTCCCTGCCGGCTAATGCAGGGCTGGCATTGTCCAAGTGCCAGCCCTGCAATGTGCTTGAGGACCGCAGGCACATTGCTGACATCCAGGCACATTGCTGACAGCCAACAGGGAAGGGAGAGAGGACCCGGGAGCTCTTACCTGCAGCTCCTCCGGGTCCTACTCTCGCGAGCACAGAGCATTGCTGCGGTTACCACGGCAACGCTCCAAATCTTGTGAGAGTGAACTCTAGCCCTGGAGCGCGGGCTAGAGTTCACTGAGACCACTGGAACCACCTGGGATTCCCCACCGGACCACCAGGGATCAAGAAATGTCTCCCCTCCTCCCAGTAAAGGTAAGAAGGGAGGGGGGACATAAAGTATATATTAAAAAGCCTCCCTACCCTCATTCCCTCCATACAAACACTGCCCACCATGCACACAGTGCCCCACAAACACTGCCCCCATACACACAGTGCCCCACACTGAACTGCCCCCCATACACACACTACACACACTGATCAACAAACACGGCCCCCCATACACACACTACACACACTGCCCCCCATACACACACTACATACACTGATCAACAAACACTGCCCCCCCATACACACACTACACACACTGCCCCACAAACACTGCCCCCATACACACAGTGCCCCACAAACACCACCCCCCATACACAAACTACACACACTGCCCCCATACACATAGTGCTCCACAAACACTGCCCCCATACACACACTGCCCCACAAGAATTGCACCCCATACACACACTCATACACACTGATCAACAAA
>OW240913.1:78786602-78817194 GCA_933207985.1 Pelobates cultripes | reverse complement strand
CCCACAAACACTTTCCCCCATACACACACTGCACACCCATACGCACACTGCCCCCATACACACACTACACACACTGCCCTCCATACACACACTGTACACCCATACACACACTGCACACCCATACACACACTGCCCCACAAACACTGCCTCCTATACACACACTACAAACACTGCCCCCCATACACACACTGCCCCAAACACACACAAACAGCAACTGTCACACACACTGCCACCCTCACATACACACTGCATTGCTCACACACACACACTGCATCTCTCTCACACACACTTCACCCCTAACACATACCACTGCTCCTATGCCCTATATCGCAGCAGACCCCAGGTAAGTTGTCAAACTGTTCTTAAGCAGTTTGACTACTTACTCTAGGATGGGATCCTGGCACTACTGGCACCATAACTACTACACTGAGCTGTAGTGGTTATTGTGCCTAGATTATTTCTTTAAATAATCTACAAGTGCCCCTCCTGAGATCAGGCTCTGGATCCGCCACTGGGTCCAGCATGGCGATTTGTGGCACATGCGCACTAGCCTCCCACCGCTTTCCTGAGATTGATAATTTCTGCTAAGCAGTCAATAAACATATGTAAAAATATCAAAAAATTCAGAGCATTACAAAATTTAAATATTATTCATAATTATTAAATAATTTTAAAAGTTTATCCAAATATATTAAATCATTTGGAAAACATATCCAATAATATTAAACTGACGTCTTCATTAGAAGGACAATATAGCAAACATGTTTGCGTCTCCTTAATAGTGGAAACAATGATAGCACTGGTTTAGGTGAGGCTGTTACTACAATCAGTACAAGTTTTCGTTGTACACTGCACATTGACAGCATTGTTTTATTAGATGAAAAAAAGTGATTTGTTAAAAAATACTAGCTGACGTTTGATCTTATTGACCCATAGAAACCATGAGCAATTCAAATGCTGATGATAAGGTTACTGATGTTAGATAAAGCATTGTTAATTGTAGATTAGTTTAAGGGTAAATAGGGGTAGTGAAAGCAAAAGTGTAATATAGTCTGCAATTCAAGACCTGTAAAATAAACAGCTTTCCTTACATCATTTAGCTAAAGGTGTTTCATTTATAATTCCTTCCCATCACTAAAAGGATTGGGGAAGCTACATATGATCACCTGTGTAGTTATTTAATCTTCCAACCCCTGTCTGTGGGTAAGGGGTAAAGTTAAGGGGACTGGCAGATATCTTCATGTTACTTTTTTCACTACCTAATCTCACTGCTAAATGGATAGGGGAATTACCAGATGAGCAATTTAAACTGGTAAATCATCTACTTTTGAAATCCCCCACTCGATGAACATGGGGGAGAAGTCAGGGATGTACAGGTATTTGTAAATTAAACACATGAAGTATAGAATATGTGTTTTTGTTTAAAACAACTTGATTGTATAAGTGTGTAAATAATTTAAAAGGGTGGGTGTGTTACCTACAGCGATTCTTTGAGTCTTAACTTTCTGACTTCTGTGATACCAAGTTTTTTTTCCCCAGAAATATCCTTTAATTTAATAAAAAATAAATAAAATAAACTGTTGTTTATGTGCCTATGTGCCTAGTTTAGTGGCACTTTGAGTTTCTTTAATCTGCTGTCTCACTGTCAGAACATCTTGCTGACCAAAATAACAAAATACTATGAGAACAATTGATACAACATAAACAATACAACACACTCCATGTAAAATAAAGGTTAGTACGTGGTACATTTCGGACACTGCATAGGCCTACCACTGTTCCAAAGTATCCTATTGTGGCAGAGTTGAATGTGCCATACATTGTGTTTTGAATCATTTGGTCTCAGAAGCAAACTTTTGGTTTGTGCATGTACAGTGAGGGTTTAAGTTTTTTTTTTTTAATTCTTTATTGTTTGTAGTGCAGTGATACAAAAAATAGGTAAGTTTAGTATAAAGATTCCAGAAATAACAAGTCAATGGGCATTACCGGAGGATCAGAGAGGAATATAGCAATGTTGGGTGAAGTTACCAGCCTGCAGGACTTAGACAACATATCTATCAAAGCTTCATTTTTGTTTTGTAAATTATAAATAATAAAATTAATTATTAGTCTTAAATGGAGAGAGTGCTTCTAATTTCAGCTCGCTACCTGTATAAAGGAAACCTGGGAGCCAGTAATCCTGCTGACTGATAGGGGATCAAATACTTATTTCACTCATTGACATGCAAATCAATTTATAACTTTTTTGACGTGTTTTTCCGTATTTTCTTTTTTTTTGTTATTCTGTCTCTCATTGTTAAAATACACCTACCATTAAAATTATAGACTGTCATTTCTTTGTCAGTGGGCAATGGTTTAAAATCAGCAGTAGGTCAAATACTTTTATTCCCTCACTGTATGTGTTTGTCAGTGAGTGTGTATGTCATTGTGTGTGTATCTGTCACTGAGAGTGTGTCTGTCAGTGTGTGTATGCTTTGCTCTCAGTGTATGTATGCGAGTTTCAATGTGTGTATCCATGTCTGTCATTGTGTGTATGCGTGTCTTTCAGTGTGTGTAAGCGTGTCTGTCACTGAGAGTGTGTGTCTGTCAGTGAATGTGTATGTCTGTCAGTGTGTGTGTGTCAGCTAGTGTATGTGTGTCTGTCACTCAATGACTTTTCTTTCTTATGAAGATATTGCTTTGTTTACCATTTATACTTGAAGTGGGATTTTTGCATTATACATATTTGTTTTCCAAATAAAACCTTTAATTCAGTGTCTGTGTCCATATAAAATCTCTGCATACAGAGCCCAGTCACCCCAAGCCCGTGACAATGAAAGAGTCTTAGATGCATGGTGGCGAGTGGTAAGTGGCATGCAAGCTACAAGGGGCATTGCATTGGACCGTCATTTGGAGTCATACCTTCAGGATGACATCAGTCAAGAAGGGGGCAGCAGCAGCACCAAAGTAGATTCAGCATTGGATAAAAGGTGAGTAATTTGTTTTATTTATTTTTATTACCCCCTGGAGGGTGACCTGAGCTAATTAGCGACATCAGGACTGTAGTATACACAGAAATGTATTTCTAATGCTACAGAGTTCCTTTAACCCCTTCAAGACCGAGGACAGTTCAGGACCGTCATCGGCATTTTTTCGTTGCCGCCCGGTGACGGTCCTGAACTGTCCTAACAGTCCAATGTACTTAACCGATTGCCATCGTTCCCCCGGCGGCGATCGGTGTTGCTCCCATTGTGGGGAGACTGCCTGCAGCCCAGACAGTCTCCCCATGGCGGATTAGGACCAATGTGACCATGTGATCGCTCAACAATAGGTGTCCATGTGTATGCCTGCAGGGGGACTGCCTGTGCTGACAGGCAGTCTCGCTGCTAGTGTAAAATCATAAAAAAAATTAAAGTTAAAGTTGATTAAAAAAAATAAAATTATATATGTGTATATAAATATGATATATAGACATTTATTATATCTATCTGATATGTCTATATATCGTATATATAATGTCATACTAAGTGTATTTTTATATTAATATGTACATATATTAATATAAAAATACACTTATAATTAAATTACACATGTATATATATAATATAAATAATAACTATATATATTGTATATAAATATTATTATAAAATATAAATAATAAGTAATTTAAATTAAATAAAAACATGTAAAAATAATAATAAAAATTAAAAATATATATATATATCTATATGAAATTGTATTCTAACTGTATTTTGATAGTAATATATATATATATTTATATCAAAATACACTTAGAATGAAATTGTATATATATATATCTATGTATATATAAATAAATAAAAATAATACGAAATATACATATGTCCATATACAAAATTACATAAATAATTATATAAATATACACGTAGACTTCAACTATATAAATATGCATATATATTTGCGTATTTATGTAATATTTTTACATAATTAAGTAATTTTATTGATTGCAATTTGAGGGACCTGCCTGCCAACCCAGGCCGAAAGTCCAGAGAATTTAATTTGCTAGCACTGTGTTTAACCGTGTAACTTTCTATGACACCCTGGGGGGTACTGTTTTACTCAGGAGACTTCGCTGAACACAAATATTAGTGATTCAAAACAGTAAAACATATCACAGTGATGATATTGTCAGTGAAAGTGACTTTTTTTTTTTTGCATTTTTCACACACAAACAGCACTTTTACTGATGATATAATTGTTAAGATACGTTTTCCTGTTTTGAAACACTAATATTTGTGTTCAGCAAAGTCTCTTGAGTATAACAGTACCCCCCATGTACAGGTTTTATAGCATTTTTGAAAGTTACAGTGTCAAATATATGGGTCAAATATTTTTACATTGAAAAAGGCCAGGTTGGTTACTTTGCCTTTGAGAGCGTATGGTAGCCCAGGAATGAGAATTACCCCCATGATAGCATACCATTTGTAAAAGAGGACAACCCAAAGTATTGCAAATGGGGTATGTCCAGTCCTTTTTAGTAGCCACTTAGTCACAAACACTGGCCAAAATTAGCGTTCAATTTCGTTTTTTTTCCTTTTTTCACACACAAACAAATATGAATGCTAACTTTGGCCAGTGTTTTCGACTAAGTGGCTACTAAAAAGACTGGACATACCCCATATTGAAAACCCTGGGTTGTCTACTTTAAAAAAGTATGTACATGTCAGGTGTTATTCAGAGATTTATGACAGATAATAGTGTTACAATGTCACTATTGATAAATTTTAAAAATGTATGTTTTGAAACCGCAATATCCTACTTGTACCTATAGCCCTATAACTTGCACAAAAAAGCATGTAAACACTGGGTATTTTTAAACTCAGGACAAAATTTTTAATCTGTTTAGGAGTTTTTTTTCATTCGCTTTTGTAGATGAGTAAAAGATTTTTCAAGTAAAAGTAAAAAAACTTTTTTCAATTTTTCATCATATTCTTTTTAAATTAAATTACATGAGATTATATAAATAATGGTATGTAAAGAAAGCCTCTTTTGTCCTGAAAAAAACAATATATAATTTGTATGGGAACAGTAAATGAGAGAGCGGAAAATTACAGCTAAACACAAACACCACAAAAGTGTAAAAATAGGCCTGGTCGCAAATGTGCAACATCGCAAAAACAGTCCAGTCCTTAAGGGGTTAAAATTCTATACTCATATTAGCTCTACAGACCGATTATATATTTGGTGGGGGTAATGGGGGTAATGGTAATTATTTTTTACCCTAGACTCCACAGGGCTACCACACCCATGCCCCCAATGATCCTGTATGATCACACAAAAATTTTCTCATTTACTCTTGACAGTGTATAATGTGTTGTCCTCCACCCGCGGTCAACATTCTTTTCCTGAGAATGTCTGTTGCATTCTGGTTTTCTCTTAATTATTGTATTTACTATATACTGCATACATTTCACTACTTTATACTCTTTTTTCATTCATTCATATATTCATTCATTCATATACATAAATAAATATATATATATATATTATATAGTATTATTGGAGATATTCAACACGTTTTTTTTTTCACACAGTCATGTACTGTCACTTGCAAAACACTTACAAATCTCCAAAATGTTGTACGAGCGATCTTGTTACTGGACAGAGACAGTTATCTCACAACAAAATAAAACCTGTTAAAAATCACTTTAAAAAAAAAAAAAGGCTGTTATCTACTCAGCAAACTGTTCTTTAATGTGAAAATATAAGCTCTGTTTTCTACTTGACACGACTAATGATAGCTGCATAAGACTTTTTTCGATAGAAAGGAAAAGGTATATATTTTTAATATGGAACAAACAGGAAAAAATAATAAGGATTAAAATAAAATTGCTGGTTGGTTTGGAAAGTGTTTTTGAGTTTGTTCCCCTTAATTATCTAGAACTGAATATTCACATTTTCTGGAATCAAAACAAAGATGTTCTCAAGTGTGCATTAAAAGTAATAAGTATTAGTTAAAATATTACATACCACGCAAGAAGAATTCATTCTTTCTTTAAAGACAATGTCATATAATATTAACAGATCATGGCAGCTCTCATTTCTAAATGATGTACACACAATATATATTGTCTATTAGCTTTAAACATACAAAGAGGGATTTTAAGTTGTACATTATTCAACAAGCCTTCTAAAGCAATGGACTGCAGGAGGTAAGACTAACAAAATTAATATGCAAAGATGTTTAACACTAGGGACCTATAATTTTCCTGTAAATTGTTTCATTTTAAAGATGAAAAAACACAAGATGATTTCACTTTCTTTTTTTTTTGTAAATAGATCTTTAAAAAAATAACATAGGACAGCAGGTGGGGAAAAGACAAGTGGATATTCGAAGTGGGAAGAGTGCAGATTTGATTTGCCTAACAGTTCACTAAGTGATCTGAATACATTGATATGTTTAAATGAACATGGAATGATTCATTTAATTACTGCAAGATTAGCCAAGAAGAGCATTTCAAGGAAGAAGATTATGTGAATTAATTCACTTTCACACATAGTAAATAAACATCATCAATCAAATCTCTCTAAAACGATTTCCAAAAAGTGTATAATTGCGACTGAAGTTATTAAAGTACTATAAAACTATGTTTATTAATGTTTAAATAAAGCTTAACAGTATGCACTGTTGCTTGCTGTATAATATAAGTTAATATGTAAAATGAAATACTTGAATTCTGACTAAATGTTTAACCAGTTTAACTAAATGTTTAACTAAATGTTTAATACAAAAAGAATATATGCATAAATTGTGTTTATTGAGGTGTTTTGTTTCTCCTTTGACATTTATGGGTTTATGTGCAAAAAATTCTAAATTGTAGCAAATTTAAATCCAACTAGCAAAATTTTGCCAAAATCTAAGTTGGAAGTATAATCTATGAACTATGCACATAAGAGACTCTTAAGGATGGAGGCAGTTTTTTAACTTCTGACAAAAGCAAAACCTAGGGGTGTGTCCTAGCAGCATATGGAGACAGGCGCATGAGTTGAGAACTCTGCTGATCAGTGGCATATACAGCGTGATAATCAGCAGATACTCTGACCAACTCATATAAATTGGTGACTCGATGGCAGCAAAATCAGTCAAGAAAACTCTGCATTCTCACCTTTCCTTGCCTCAAACTCCAGACTTGAAAACCAAGATGGCACCGATGGGCCTTAGTTTTCTGCGTCCAGCTCCGACACCGGCGACAGCCAACACAGCCCCACTCAACCTCCGAGTCCCGCTACAGATGTGTGCACAATGCTACAGGAGCTAAAATCCTCCTTGTAATCTGGCCTATCAAAATTGCCTCTGACATGAGAACCAATATCCAGGCTATTGGAGACTTAACAGCTCACCTGGAAGAACTGTCTGAAGAGTTGGTGGATGCCCATAACTCCTTGGCAGAGACCTACTCCTTTCTTGCGCAAAACATTAAAATCATTAGAAGAAAAAGTTGCAGACCATGAGGATCGAGACAGATGGACAAACAAATGGATCTGCGGTGTTCCAGAATCTGTTAAGTCTGAAGAGCTGCCCCAATATATGAAAGCCTTTATTCCAACTCTGGAAGACTCTGAGCTCCTTCTACTTGCACAGGCATCCGCGGCCTAAACATTGATCTCCGACAACAACAAGATATACAATCACCAAGATGCATTAAATCTCCTAAAGAAAAATCTCCCAAAAGACTGGTCAATGGTGCCGAAATCTCATTGCACACATCTGTACTGCAGGGCTTTTATGACCTGAGGAGAAGTGTACAACTTCTGAAGTTTTTTCTCCCTCTTTAGGTCGATCTTGCTAATCAATGATTAAGATTATATGTTGAAGGCTGTATTCACCATTGCATGTGATGCACAGCTTTAAGCCACGAACTGTCGTTGATGTACTCTGCCTCCGTGTTCCATTTGTTAATGTCAATTAACTATTGTTATACACAACTACCCAAAGGTGGCTTAATATTCAAAGCCAGTTACTTCCTGATAACCTCCTGAAGATATATGCCACCCTTCTCTGGTAAACAGCCAAAATAGAAGACACACATATCGGTGTTATGACATGGTGAGTGCACGGCCTGATTACCTTGTCTATTAAGGAACAATTTATTTAACCATGGTCAGAACATCTGGAAACTAAATCAATTCCTTTTGACCGACTCCTCTATTGTATAGCACATTTCACAAGATTTGAAAAACTACTTCCAGGACAATAGAGTCTGCGACTCACCCCTTGACCAATATTGGTTGGACCACAAAGCATTTATTCTATGGCTGTTTTATAAAACATGTCAGCTATGCCAAGAAACAACGACAAGCTACATACACCACTCTAATAGAGGAAATAACTGATTTAACACATTCTAACAAATGCAATCCAAATCCCACTCTTTATGCCAGACTTCTTCATCTGCAAGCACAACTTCAGGATACACAAAGATGACACTTGGAGTCTCACAGAGCTGCCAATTAAACACAATGCTATTAAGAACATAGGACTGTTTGAAATCAAAAACAGTAACTGCAGAGAAAGGTAAATATACCTGAAGGACATGATGTTGAGAAGAATTGCTCGAATTACATAACTATTATAACTAATGAATGATTTAGCAGATTCCAAATCTTGCTGGAGCTGTGGCAAATGTATGTACTGAAACAGTAATAAGCAATTTATCCAAGTTCTCTACTTGTCTCAATGGTAAACCAACACACTGGACCTAATAAATACTCTTATAATGTCTATTTTTCTTTTAGTCTATTTACAACCCCAATAGTTTCTTATATCAGTAAAATATAATAATCCCCTATGTTTATTTGAATTCTGCTAAAGTTATTCTAGCAATCATAAGTAACAGAAGAAAGATACGATGGATACAAACAGGCTGTGTGCCTCTTTCAGAATGTAACAAATATAAAAAAAAAGAAAAGTATTTGAAGAACAGTTTTGCTACAATACAAAGGGGCTGAAATAGAAAAAGGTTGGGAAACAATGGACAAACCAAAGATTTCTGTGTTTATCTTGAATTCTTCTCATCTGTATATTATGAACTCAAAGCAAGAAGTCTTAGTAGTGATTAGAAAATGTCACTATTTGATTGCACTATGGAAAAAGTTTAATACTTAGTGGGAATGGATGAAGACTGAAGATTTTTTTGTTTGTTTTTGTTGGTTTTGTCGTGCCTCTAAAAACAACAAATGTGCGTCAGAGATTCTTTCATCATATTTGCTATTTAATAACTAACACTACATACAAATTTAGTCCTACAGAAAACCATAAAAAACAGCATGGAATACACAAAATAGAAGGCAAGATTTTTACAAAGTACAGAAATTAAAGTTAAGAACTTTCGAGTAAATTAGGTTTCGAAACACACGATACATATTTGCAGCACTGAGAATTCCGCCTTTCCCAATTGGTGTGAGCTAATCAGCAGAATAGTGAGTTTGGGAAAATAAATCCGTAAGACTTGTGCTTATCCCCACTTGATTTTGCTATCTTACAGGCTGTTATCCAGACAGGGCTCTAATGTACATAGGTTGTCCGAGTAGTGTTCTGTCTACTCCAGTGTTTGACTGTCTGTATGTGAGCATTGATAACTATTTCCTAGACCATGCAAAACTTAGTTGTGAGTGTCGACTCTCAAGAACGTTGCGATTTCCATTGCCGCTTGAAAGAATATATAGGGAACTACCCGTTTATATGGAATACCGCTAGCCGTGCACGATTCATAGACTCACTTGTACTACTGTAGGTGCAATAGTCGCACTGATTAGCTACTTTGGGGACTTTGATGTGTTAGCCTAAGTAGGCAGTGGGCACTGTGTAGATCGGGTCATTTGTATCAAGCAGATATGCGAATGCCAGTCAGTCACTGGGACCAGTTATGCTCCTCGTTCCCATCCAACGAGTGTGAGTTGACCGACAGTGGGGTCTGGGAGGTCACCTTGATTTCAGTAGGGGCTCGAGGAGCTCTAATTACAACAGAAGTATACAGAGTGTATTCTAAAGCGTAAAGGGGGGGGTAGGTAAAGTGGAAAGAAAAGAAGAGAAAAAGTAGGGGGGTAGGGGTGGGGGCAGGGAGGAAGCCATCCTGGCGCCCCCCCACAGGCGGTGGCAGCGCTCCACCCACACCTCCACAGCCCGCCAGGCGTGTGAGCATCAGCCCTTGCATTTTGTTCAGAGAGTCTGGAGGCAATATCTTCCTATTCTATCTGACTCTTTTCCTTCCCCAGGGTGAAATAGTGGTGTGAAGTTGTGAACGTGTAGCTGGGACAGATCTGCAGTGAGCCAAATACTAAGATATTTAAGTTTGGATGGGCACCATGTGAATGCAAAATGGGTACACAGGTGGGCAGAAGCCGATTCCCCAATAGAGATGGGTAAGGCTTCTGATTTTTCCGTGTTCAACTTCATGTTCAAGATCTGTCCATATTCCATAAAACCCCTCAGCAGATTCGGGAGGGAGATCAAAAATAGCTGATGAAAAATAGCATATAGTCCGCGTCGGCGGCAACCTTATGTGTCGATCCCATCAGGGTAAACCCATCTATTCCCCCGTCCCGTCTGACCACCCCCAGGAATGGTTCCAAGGGAAGGGCAAACAGGAGGGGGTAGGAGGGGCATCCCTGTCTTGTCCCGTTGCGTATTTGAACAGGCGCTGAGCCCAATTTATCTGTATTCTAGCACTCGGTATTGTATACAGATATCCATGCCATCAGGTGTGGCCCGAAATCCATGGCCACCAGCGTCGCTTTCTTTTATTGACAATCTACACGTTCAAAAGCTTTCGCTGCATCAGTGGAGAGAAGGAGGATCTTCTGTGTTGAATGTCTGGCTGCATGGATGATGTTCAGTGCACAAATGGTATTATCTCTCGCTTCTCTTCCGAGAATAAAGCCAACCTGGTCGGGGTCAACCAGCTCTGGGAGGATTCCACTGATGTGTGTTGCTGAGTTCTTTGTGAAGAGCTTTAGATCCGCATTCAGGAGCTAAATTGGCCTGTAGCTGGCACACCTGGATGGGTCCTTGCCTTCTTTAGGGATGACACATTGTCGCTAATAGAGAGTCTCTTGGAAATGCTCCTCCCTCCTGTATGGAATTAATGAGGAGTCTGGGGAGAAGCACATCTCCGAAACGCTTTAAGGTATTTCACTGGCAGGCCGTCCGGTTCTGGCGCTTTGTTAAGTTTGAATTCTTTCAGAGCTGTCTGGAGTTCCTCCAATGTAATAGAAACATAGAAACATAGAATGTGACGGCAGATAAAAATCATTTGGGCCATCTACTCTGCCCAATTTCTAAATACTTTCATTAGCCTTATCTTATAGTTAGGATAGCCTTATGCCTATCCCACGCATCCTTAAACTCCTTTACTGTGTTAACCTCTACCACTTGAGCTGGAAGACTATAATTGGGGCTTCCAATCCCTCTGCCACTTTCCGACTCTAAGTTTTGGTCACATGTTGTTGCAAATATTCGGTTATTCACTTGTCCCTTCGCTGAGCCTCGTCTGGGCCGCCTCTGGTGGGCAAGTTGTTTTGGTCATTGTAATAACCTTGAATAGCCTCAATAATATTCTCTGTTAGTTGTGTTGTTGACTGGTCCTTAGTTTTGATTTTGGTGATATGGCACATGCATTGTTTCTTTTGGAGTGTGCTAGCTAAGAGGCGGCCACATTTGCGAGAATACTGTGATTTATGTGAATAATGTGATTTCCAAATAGTATGTTGCAGTTTCTGGGACAAGATATCTCACAAAGTACTTCGAGCGTTCAGAAGGGTGGATTTATGTGTTATACAGCTATACTTCTACGGTGTTCCTGCTTCTTTTGTGTACACAGCTTAATAAGCTGTCCCCTAATAACGCATTTATGCGCTTCCCAGACAGTTAAAGGCAGCATCCCTGGAGATTAATTTTCCTCGAAGAAGGTGGCCAGAGCCGAAGGAAGTTCAGTCACGACTGGTGTTTCGCTAAGAACCGATTCATTCATTACCCAGTGACGATCTCTTGGTCGGAACAGAGGGGATTTGATGCGTGTCGATATGGGAGAATGGTTGGATCAGCCCACCGGCAGGATCTCTGCCAAGACAAGTAGGGGCAAGTATTCCTGGGCTAGGAGTATATAGTCCAATCTGCTATAATGCTTGTGGACTGTGGAGAAATAGGAGTAGTCTCTATCATTGGGGTGTAGAACTCTCAGCAGCCCATAAGACCAGACCCCCGCAGTGTATCTCTGACATCATGCAGACAGTGGGGCAGGAAAGAGCTGACTCCCCTGGAGGTGTTGAGTCTAGGTTCCAGGGCAACATTTAAATCGCCGGCAACCATCAGTAAGGCTTCACGGAACAGCTCAAGCTTATTCATTATCCTCCTTATGAATCTATGTTGACAAACATTAGGGGCATAGATGCATGCAAAGGTATATTTGCTGTCACCGATGGTACTCTTGAGGAACAGGAAACGTCCCATGGTGTCTGTGAGAACTCCTGTGCATTCGAACTGCACTGAGCGTGCAAACAGTACCGCAACCCCTGTTTTTTTAGCTGTCCGATGGTTCGGAAAGTACCCCAGTGGGTAATGTGAGTCCCGAAGCACTGGCACTGCATCCCCCTGGAGGTGAGCTTCCTGCTGGAATGCAATATAAATCCTCACCGTCCATAGGGAGTGCAGCATATGAGACCTTTGTTTAGGAACATTCAGGCCTCGTACATTGTTCGACCATACTTGGAGAGGCGTGGGGGCAAATCCACCGGAACAACCTATGCAGGAGAAGGGGGAAGGGGTGGTAGAGTGAGAATAGAGGTACATCAGGAAGAAAGTAGGGAGATAGGGAGAAGCAGAGAGCTCAATGGTAGAAAAGAGGAGAGACAGAGAAAAAGAAGAAGGAAAAAAAGAGGAGGGAAGGGGCTCAGAGAGTTGGGGGAAAAAGCAAAGAAGGGGAGGTGAGATAGAAGAAGGTGTAAAACGATAGAATAGATCAAACCCTGTTGGGGTTTGCGATGACATGACACCTGCAGTGGAGTCATCATGTGGAGCAACTCAAGTTAGAGGTATCCACACCTCCTCACATCAGAGCAAGGAAAGTGTCTGTCACAGGGCACGTGTCTAGGGAAGCACACGCACAGAGCCGAGTATGTATCAAGTGCTCCGGTGGTTTGGGCAGTGTGAGTAGAAATAAAAAGAATTAGAATGCAATAAACTTTCAATCTACAATATAATCCGTGTCTCCTACCCCCTGGCCATAGTGGCGAAAGTGGCACAAGAGGCATAAGGGTCCCGGAAGCCTTATGGCTTACGTTAGCAACAAATATGTACAGAGGTCCGTGGTCAGTGGGGAGAACATCATTGGAGTCCCATGCCCTTTTGTGAGTATCCTACATAACTTGTCAAGGGGGGTGCAATCACCTTGATCCCACCCGTCTAGGTCAGCACCTTAGACTCAAGCTGCCAGTTAGGGGGATCTGTTGCGTGCAAGTGCTGTCAGAATACATGAAAGGCATCTGTCCGGGGCAGTTTGTCACCTGCCAGGCATGTGTGCTGTGTGCAGTTATTGTCCATGAAACTCTCTATGCGAGCAGCCCCCTCTAGTGAGCAGTATCTGGTTGGGGCCTACCCCATCCCCTACTTCCTCAATGCGGACGCCAATCCTCCACATTCACATTCCCCCAAACAGCATGAGCAACAAACCCCACCCCCAAGCATTAGCTGTAGCCCTGGAAACCTTGCTGGATTTACCCCTCCCCAGCATCCCGACCCATGACTGCCGAGTGACGTGCGGTGGAAGCTGGGCACGCGAAACGTCGGTCACCCGAGCTCCACACACCCCTCCAACCACCCTGTGCAACCCTTAACCTAAAATAATTATTAATTAAACACAGACAATTGAAAAATCAAGATGGCTATTCAGGTGTGGAGTGTCCACTTTCTGAAGGTGTAGGGGTAAATAGGAGAAGTTTTGCCGCAGTCTCAGTTCTGGGACGGGCATCAAACCCCACTAGATGCTGTGAAAGGGGCCCTGACAGGCCTCCTCAAGGAGGCATATGCAAGCAAACCCACAGACCCTTGACAATCCAGAGCCTCCCCCAGGAGCATCCCCGTATCCCCGTACCCTACCCCAAGATAGTACGAGAGGTACATCTTCAGCAAGGAGAGAGAGGGAGCTCTATATTCCAATCTTATATTCTGCATACAGTCCTGCAGAGTTTGATTAGGTGAACCCTTTGGTTCTTTTCACTGCATTGTAGTCAACACTGGGGACCCAGGAAACCTAATGGATGCTGAAGCAAGTTTTCCTGAAAGATAAGTTATTTTGCAATCTCCTTCAAGTAAATCTATAGATATTACTTTATATGAGAAGGTCTCTTACAGACGTGTATAAATGTCAAGATTATGCATAATAGTAAGCTCCCTTCCAAATATTCTCCTTCAAAATTAGAGGGATGTATCACTCTTGATAGGGTTTGGTTAGGGATTTGTCTATGTTGGCCAAAATGTGCAAATTCCTTTCTCCACATTTCAATGTTTAAACATAAAAAATTTTAAGTAACAGAATTTAGCATCAGCAGTCTCTCAGTATGGGAAATAATAAAATGAAGAAATAATAGACAGACAGATCGACACATGGACAGACTGTCTACCAATAAAAGAAACATGAAGCGCATTAAACCACAACAAACATATGAGCTATTGGATAATGACTTGCATATTCATATGCAAACATCAGCAAAACTAAGCAGCATTGCCTGGAGCTAGGAAATTAACAGTATGTCTAAAGAAATACATTAAAGTGAGCTGAACAGTCTGATATTAACCCTTTAAGTGCATGTCGATGCATTCCCCTCTGTCACTGAGAGGATACAGTGAATAAAGCTTTGGATAATGTTATATATGCAAACGTTGTACTTACTACCATAAGAATACACTGTACTGCTAGCCAAGTATAGTGGAATAGATCATACTATGAGCATAGTAAATATAATATATACAGATCTATCATTCTCATGAAGAAACAACTCATGAGACTCAGTTAAGCAAGTAGTTATGCCTAAAACTTGGTAAAACTGTTTTAACCAATTAATGACACATGACGGAAATATTCCGTCATGATTCCCTTTTATTCCAAAAGTTGTGTCCTTAGGGGGTTAAACGTTGGTATTGCATATTACTTTGCACCCACCCTTATGTGTCAGGCATGGGATTGATGCTAGACTTAGACTGCATTAGTTTTCTGCCAAGTTGCAGTTTATCCAAATATAGGCCAATCAGCCTGTCATCCAAATTCCAAAGCACCATATAGAAAGTATAATGTATAAAAATGATTAATGATTAGAACACAGCCACGAAATGTAATTTTTTTTCATAGCTCAAGTGAGAAATGTCTAAAAGAGGAAAAATGGAAAAGCAGTAAAATAAAAATCAATATTTATATTATATACTTAACAAATAAATAATATATACATATATAATTTTGCCTCTAATGTAATGCGCCATCGAATCTAATGCGCATTCAAATTTTGGAAACTTTATTTTCCAAAAAAAGTGTGCATAAGATTTGAGTAAATACGGTATTTAGTATTACACAGATTGGCTTATTTTCAATTTGTTCAATTGTTCAAATTTAGTTTGTTCAAATAGTTTCTTCCAAATAATTTGTATTGATTATAGTCAGACAAGCACAAGCGCCACATGGACGACTATCTAACTACCTGAACTAAATTAGTGTTTTGGACAAAGTGATTTGGCTGAACAAAATCTTCTACCATGAACTAGTTGTTGCATTGCTCTTTTGTGTGATACGTAAACGATGTTTAAATATATATTAATAAATATGGTGGGGTTCCTTTGCATCTCCAATTAAGGACCCCTGTTCAATATTTTCTGATAAGGTTTTTTTAATTATTTAAACTTTTTGGATAAACTTTTTAAAGGATTTTTTCAAATTTTAAAATACCATATATTAAAATATTATATCAATACATCAATTTAATATCAAAATATTGTTCAAAGTATTAAATCCTTTTAAATGTTTATCCAAATATATTAAATCATTTTAAAAGCTTATCCAAAAAAATATTAGAATCGGGGCCTAAGTTTGAGAGCGCTCCCTAATGTCTAACAAGCACAAAACAGGTGGGAAAATGTGGGTGTTAACTGAAGACAAAGAGTTTTTTTCTATCCATCTCTTCTATCTGGACAAAGGAAAGGGAGATAATACCAAACTTAAAAGTATATTATCCCCCAAAACAAATATAAACCAAGCCCAATGGCTTAAAGCAAAACTAGGGTTTGCAAAATTTGCATGCTCAGCCTCCACACTTCGCCAATGCTTTTGGCCTTGCTCAGATCAAGGCAATCATATTGCAGCTCTCCATTTTTATCTACAGTCACATATTGCAACTTCATCCTTTTGCAACAGACATCGAAAGGATGCCAGAACATGCCACAGCCCGAACTCCTTAACCTTTTAACACAATGTAATATGGGAGGGAACGGCACTAAACAAGCCTTCCTTATATTTTTGCTGTAAAAGCAACAGTGTCCCCTTGAGTCGTCTGCTATCATTTCTTTTGGATTCATTTACAAAACAGTGAATTGCTAAACTGGAAAAATGCTAATCAATGCACATTTACTGTATAATATTTTAGCTACTATTTCCAGTTTTGCATATCCACTTAGTTTCTATTTGGTTTATAAATAAGCTTAATTGAATGATTTGATCAGTATCCCAGTTCAGTATCTCTTTATGATCCAAATTGCAGAAGCTCATTTGCATAATATCGTAGGAAGATGCTACATAGAATGATATGCAGCATGTCAATCTTTAAAATAGTATTAAAAGGGGATTTCAATGGAACCTGAGTAACTGGGATGCATGAGAAAGAACTGATATATAGTACAATAACTAGTGATGTCTTCTTTAGGCCCTCAAAAATAAAAGAGTTGTCAGAAAGACAGACAGGCATGTTTTTTTTCCTGTTTCTAGGAGTTATATTGTGCTCGAAATTACGTTTTGTATTGACAGCTATTAAAAGAATGGGGAGAGACAGAACTGGGATTGCACAGATAATACCAGCAGAAAAGGATTGTTGTGTGAGCAGTTTTGTGAAGTGATGGGTCAATACCCATGAACAAAAAAGAGAAAATCCATTTTCTGAATGAACTCAACAAATAAGAATTGGGAAACTGCAGGTGATTTGGAATTCACTACCCCCTGTCTTGTGCTGGAGGCTACACTACTTACACCTAATGTAGTTCCACATCTCTCACATTGTTTCCCGAACTGTGCAGGACTCCCTTCCCAGCTTATGCTGGCACTAACACCCGGGCCCCACCCTACCAGGCAAGCGAAGCTGTGAGAGCTTTTCATAACACTTACATCCAAAGGTATTGTCTACTCTTACCTCTCCAGGGAAGAGAGCATTGAAATAACCATTACCTAAGGTGAAACAAAGACAGCCAGGCAGTGGTCACATTGCAGGGACCTCTCATTCTGTGTATCAGGTATGGGGGGATTGATAATGAGAAGTCACGTTGCTGCTTATGCTGTTGAATGACTGAGAATTGTAATAACATAGGTGTTATTATCTGAGATGTAGGATTTGTTTCTGTTTCTCTTGGCATTTTATTTTCTGAAGAAAGAACAATCCAGAAAAGATGTAGACCCTGAAAGACACACTGTTTGGCTGATATTCAATTTGGGCTATTGTATTTGTTTTTGAGATGGGGTTTAAAAACTATTATAATAATGTTGTATAAGAGGTTTAGTCCAGGGCAAAAATTACAACACAGATGCTAGATCTAAAAATGAAACTTTTACAGGATGTGATATTGTAATGATATTTGTTCTGTAAAAGCTTTATCCTGACTCTCCTTCTTCTATCAATATATTATTTGCTGTCAATTAGAAATGTTTGAAACAAATTCTAAGTAATTAACTTATAGAACGAAGATCACTATACCTAGAGTTGAAAGTAAATTAAGACTTTAAATTTAGCTTAATTGAGATAAGTGGAAGAGTCACAATCTATGGTACAAGAATGCAAAATTTCCAAGGAATAAATCATGAGAGCCATTCAGTTTGTATGAAAGCTATGAGCAATATCCAGCCGTTTCTTGTTCATAATGGTGTCACTTTTTCATTAATTGTGTTTCTCACTAGCATTGCTGATTGCCACTGCAAACAAAATGTGTTTTGTAAATCACTGACAAACTCAAATGTGTGGAAATAATTTTGTTCTTCACCTAAATTTAGATGTAGCATAAGTAATTTACAAGTTCTGCTCCTGAGTCGTCTCCATTGGATGGATGTGACATAAATATACTCTGGTAAGTTGGAGGTCTCCAATCACTATGTCTTCTCACTTAAGGTTGATTCTAATGGTGTGAAGTGCAATGATAGAGCTAAGCAGAGGAAATATTGTCTGTTTTCCTATTCTATTGCCAGCGTAAAATTAGTATTTTGCATGCAGAGAAAATATATAATGTATATTTATCACATTCTAGTTTCAGCACAGAAATTGATGGAACTAAAATTATTTTTGCTACCCAGGTGCCAATGAAGAAGGATTAAACACAAAAATTTAAATTTTTTCAGAAGATTAAATTATGGAGGACAGATCTGGTGAAGTCCAGGTTGAAATCATTTATCACATCTGAAAACATGAGAGGGTACGCATGAGAGTAAGATCTTATATTGGTTAAGGACAAAATGAAGTTGTTCAATTGTATTGCAATCCCCAATTAACATACCAGAACACAATTACCAACCTAAACTCAATTCCAAAATACTGTTACACATGTTAAATACACCATTCCATATACAAATAGTGACAGTTGCTCAATAATAAATCATCCATAGACAGCAAAAACACATGGCCATTCTAGGTCCCCTGTTTGTCCATTATCTATGTATCATGCACACAGCTAAAGACAAACAAGGTGAAATAAAACATATTTTGGGAAGGTAGATGATCAGTTAGCATCATCTTGTTCTACTGCAAGGGTGGACCATCATGGAAAGGGAAAGATCCAGGGCAGATCCAGCTGAGGTAGGTCTTTCCCTACACCATCTACCAGTAAATAGTTGTTCTGTTGTTTGTAACCTCAGAACAGATGGTGGTGGCATCTGTTAATTGTTGAAAACTAGATACACCCCTACTGCCTGGAATAACTCTGCTTCTTATGTTGGTTACTGCTCTTGGTATGTTTTGTACGTAGGACCTGGAAGGCCCTCAAGTCCTCCTTCAGTGGATGTTTTATGTTTGGCTAGGGAGAAGCAAAGTAATCATTTATGGACAGGCAATACTCCTACTTTTTATACCAATAGTGTATGACCACAGTCATCATATCTCTATCTAATAGAGTACCTTTGGGATGTGGTGGAATAGGAGATTCACTGCATTAATGTGCAGCCAACAAATCTTTAGAATATTATCATGTCAACATGGATGAAAATCTCTAAAGGATGTTTCAAGTGCCTTGATGAATCTAAGCCAAAAATAATTTAGTCATTTTTGGAGACAAAAGTGTAGTCCTAACCAATATTACAAAGGTGTACCTAACATAGGCCTCAATTCAATATTGCTTGGTTAAGCTTTTCAAAATATTTAATGGGATAAACTTTTAAATTTAATAAATATTGTGAAATATTTAAATATTTTGGTATTAATTGAATTATCGTTTTTTTTTAATGTATGATATTGAAATAATCCACAAATATGAAATCACTTGAAAAGCTTATCCAACAATATTAAATCAAAGCCATAGTGGTGACTGAGTGTATGTAGCAAAAATGAAGTCTGTTAGTCATTAATAAATCCATCAGCTATACAACTGCATAGCATGATGGTTCTTGTCAATGTTTCCTGGTCAAAGAACAATTTATTAAACACTGAGTATATTTAAATTTCATTATGAATTCTAGTCAAAATATAGTATTTTTTTGTGTCTAATTAACCTTGTAGCTGAAAGAAGCATCAGTAAAAACAATGGTTTACATTTTTCTAATATGATGATATTGATAGAAGGATTAACTTGGTTGAAAGGTGTCATTATAAGGCATGTCTTTTTGAGTTTAAAAAAAAAAAATCAAGTATTAAAAGACAACTATAGGCAGCCAGACCACTTTATCAATGACAAATTCATAGCTGGATGCAGTGGTCCTTTTAGTCCTACAAGGTAAAACATTGCTGTTTTGTAGATGACAAGTTTGACTCGTTTGTGTGATGTTCAACATCTGATTGTGTGAAATAAAATTTTATTGATACAGCCAGTATACATAAAACAGAGTTTACTGCGCAAAGGAAAAGTGACTTGGAAAACTAAAACATCCCTGTAACATCAGGTAATAAGTACATAGTAGCTCTTAACCTGTGAGCTATACTTCAAATTTCAAACACTGTTGTGATCTGTCAGCTAAGAATCTTTTGAACATACTGAGCAATCTGTCATCTAATTAAGTGTCTATTCCCTCTCGTCCCTACCCACAATCCGACCCACGTGATCCCTATTCGGACAGAGCTTGTCGATCCAGAAGCATACCAGGAACTGACCGAGTGGCCACCAATAATAGGAGCTGGTCCAGTGTGGGGAGGAAGGGTAGGCAAAAGAAAATCTTGTACTGAAGTATGGGTGAAAAGAGGAACTCTAGTCAGTAGAACCATCGCTGCACATATCTTTCTCTCTCTTTGACCATGGTGGCTTTCAGATCCTAAAATTTTCTGGTGTCCTCGACCTCGTCTACCCACTGTTTCAGCGCAGATACCTGCGTTTGTCTTCAATAAATTGGGATTACCACCTTTTCTGAGTTCAGGAGTCTTGGAATTGTCAAGCACTTGTAGCTCTGTACCCCAATGAGTGTGTGGTGCAGCAGGTATGTCGCTGGATCCATAGGTGGTGGCTCCTCTGATAACATCCCAACAATCTGACTGACCATTTCCCAGAATGGCTTGATTGATCGGCATGTCCACCAAACATTAAAGGAACATACCTAGGTCCTCCCCACAGCACCAGCAAAGTCAGGTCACGCGGATGCAATGCAGTTGGAGTTAATTACCTTCTTGTTAGAACCTTGTATGAATTCTCCTGCACTTGCGCCGATGCTGGTGTTTTTTGAATAAGGGCAATTATCTTGTTTCATTCTGCCTCTGTAAATGGCTGCTGGAGATCTTCTTCCCAATTTCTCATACAGTGGGGTAGTAACAAATAGCGGTTCATCACCAGCTATTTTAGGTGCCATGGGATCCTGTGGGATCCCATAGGCATAGATGTTCAAAGTCAGTCAACCCCCTTGTGATGCTCGTTTTTTGTGGAATAGAGAAAACATACCACGTTATCTGCATCCTCGCCAGGGAGTGGAGCAACATGTGGGTTGTGTTGGGGAAGCGTTTTGTCATTGTCCGGGTAGTCCTGTCTAGCCCCAGGGCATCCTTCCCTCTAGGTAGGTAAGTCCATCTCGTACCTCTCCAATGGTGCATTGGATCCAGTTGCCCCTTAGTGGAAGTTAAGGGCTTGGTGCTGTAGTCACACATTGTTTGGGCCCATATCTATGTTCAACATCTGACTGGATAAGCATAGCTCTTGTCACAGATGGGCTTCCTTCAAGAAGAAGTCACTAACGGCATTGCAGGTGGCTGGAAAGTATGAGTCATGGCGCTTGAAAAATGGTACGTAAACCCCTTTGTTCCTGAATCTAAATCACTCTAGGATGTAATATGCAAATTATTACAATGCATGTTCTTTACACAAAAGAGAAAATGATAATTCTTGCAGTGCCTTAGTTCCAAGACAACCTTGGAAATTCATCCCTATGGATTTCAATTTTAAAAAAAATCACAAAAATAGCAGGCATAATTGATCCAAAATAAGCAATACAATTTCACTGCATACAGCCTGCTAACATCCCCTTAAAAGAATATGTAATTTTGCACATTCTTCAGGTGAAGATTATCATGGAAAGGGGAAAACGGTTCATCTCACATCACTTTGTCATTATACATGCTCAGAAAATAAAATATCAAAGGTCAATAAAACAGTCAAAATACAAATGTCAATGATTTTTTTGAATAATAAAAATGCTGATACCCATCCTATCTGATATCAATTGGACATCTTACACTTCATAAATTCTCCTCTAAAATCTAGACATTTCTTCCATTGGAATCATTTTCTCAAAGTTTGGTTTTCATCCAATGCAAGATTACAATATATCTAAATCTTTACAAAGTCTTTTATTATCTTTAAAACAGATAATAAAATTAGCTACCAATTACCCTACATGATTCTTCCCGTATTCTCATATGACTACCACTTACTGATTAAGTTTTAGAAAATAAAGGGGGAGATTTGTCAACGTCATGATAAAATGAAAATTTCTCTCTGTTTTCACTTCCCCACTTTTAGTACTTTGCACCTTTTTCAGAATATAACTTTGATAAAATTATTAAAATGTCTTTACAAAATTTAACTAACGATAGAAATTTTAATGTATCTATCTTGTTAAACTATTTTATAAATAGAGTATTTCCAGTAGGAGGTCATAAGGCTAATAGCTGCCACAAAAATTTAAAAAAAAAAAACATTAAAAAAAATAAACCAAATAAATATATAGAATGTTCCAAACCTATCGTTTGATAAAAATCCAATATCTATTGGAATTAGCCATGCTACATATTTTTTAAGTTAACAATAAGGAAAGGTATACCCTTCTTTATGAAGAATATTACAGAAATATTGATCTAGACATGATTTCTAATTGTAATAAATATCAAACATTAAACACTAGATTTTATTTTTATGCAATTAGTGCCAAAATATAATATAAATGATCAAAAAGAGAGCGCATATATTACAAGTAAAAGACCTACGTAATAGTCTATATATAATTAGAATAAAACAATAAAAATAGTACCCAATGTACTCAAACAGTAATAGCTGCTAAAACAAAAAGAATTTTCCCAATTCCAAAGAACAAATGTGAATATAAATTTCAGCGCTAAGTAGATAATCCCCTTAAAAATAAAAAAGGTGCATACATATGCAAAGATGGAAAAATCATGCAAAAAAAGTGTCCAGAATGTATAGTTCCGTAACAAAGTCCTGCAATGAAAGAGTCCAAATAACGTTGTGATATGTAGGAACTCAAAAGCATGTAGAAATACCTTGAGAAAAGAGAAACAGAAAAAGATACATAGCGTGATACTGTATCAAAATTTATTGCCCAGGATACAAAAGAAGAAAATCCCCCCCAACTTCAAAACTCTTACATTAAATAAAATTTGGTACTCATCATTGTAGATTATGCCGAAAAAAGTCTTTCACAGCCACTCGTATTTTCCCCTAGAGACAGCTCCTCTCCGGTGCACTCAGGAGGGCTGCCCGTGATGTTATCTATGGAGAAACGCTGGCTGAAAGTCCGGCTTCTGTCAAGTACTTGTAGAATCTGCCACAGATGAATCTTGCAGATAAACAATAGTAGCACCCTATCAACGCGTTTCGCCCTGCTAACGAGGGCTTTTTCAAGATAGGTGCTCGGAGCATTGTTCGGCAGTTTTATACTTTGCCGGGTAAAACAAATTCAAATCTCTTAAGGGTATATACCCTTCTTAAAACACGTGTTAAAAATGCAACAATTAGTATAAACAGGGGCAAATTACTTCCCAACAGTACATATAAAATCATACATATAAAACACAGTATTGACCAGATACAGTTTATGCATAAACTTAAACTACTAATACCATACACAAATCCAAAACATAAAACAATCATAGTGATAGTGATTGCTATAGACATGTATATACATCAAACTCCTGGATATCAATGTTCTGACTAATATAATATCACTGGTATTACTTAACCAGTGATGTAAAAATAATAATTGAATTCTTAACAAATGACCACAGAATATATAAATTTATCAGAAGTTTTTCCATCAAGTTAGAAACCTAATAACAAATTGTATCCCTAGAACTATAAAAAGGAGAATGTGCTAACTTGTAGAGACTTATGGCATAAAAAAACCATGTCTAGTACAGAAAATGCAAGATAAGACATCTCATAATAGTTTATGTTTTTATATTCCTTATCATAGGAACTCCTAACATATAAATCAAAACTTATATAGTTCTCTATAAAATATATGTATATAAAATGTATATGTATTATATTTATATAAGTACATGCAACAATGGAACAATATAGATCTAGGATTCCTAACTACTTGGGAATATAAATTCCCACCTTAATCTGAACACTGGAAAAATTGAACAATTAGCTAAATATTGTATACATAATATATAGTATGAGCTAGTAATAGTTCTAATCCTATACTATAATATGTTGGCTAATTCCAGCTCTGCGTTGAGACCCGAGGGAATCAGGGTCTTGAGTGTATAGATCCAAAACATCTCCCGGTATGTTAAGGTTTTGCTCAACTCACCTCCTCTCCATGGTACTTCTACCCTTTCTATACCACAATATGAGAGAAGTGTTGGGTCTCCATTATGGTGTGTTCTGAAGTGATTGGAGAGGGAGTGTTTCTCAAAACCCCTTTTAATGTTGTAAACATGTTGTTGCATGATTGCTAATTGTAATAAATATCAAACATTAAACACTAGATTTTATTTTTATGCAATTAGCGCCAAAATATAGTTTACAGATAGCATATTCTGTAATGAGAATGATTTTCTAAAATTAAGTTCTTGGTCATGTAGTATAAACTTGCTACACATATTATTCACATCAAATCATTTGTTTTAATGCCTGATAGATACAAAGCTAACTGTCTTACTGGCATTTAAAGATGAGTTTTATAGATTCTCTGGTCAATAAAAAATGAGCATAATGCAAGTACTGTTAACTTTGCAAATCACCACAATAATAGCTAGTATAATTTAACAGTATTTGCAACCAGTTCTTTTAATTTCTATCACATAAGTTTTTTTTTCTCATTGAACCCCAAGGGTTTAGTCATAAAAGTAAGATTTAATTTTGTATATAATGTGTCTTAAATTGACTTGAAAGCAATGGAGTAGCATGCAGTTTAAGGAGATAAGACTGACATTATGAGTTAATGAAATGTTATACAGTAAAAATTAATCATTACATGTCATTAACATCACTGATACGAACTATAAGACGCATGTAGATAAAATATTACCATTTGTTCATATATAGTTTATCTAAAAACATACTTAAACTAGATAGAGGTTGAATAAATGATCAAATAAATTACTTTAAGTTTATATAGAAAAGAAAATGTATGGAGAGGAGGGAAGCGAGAAATGTAATCTCCCTGAGTTCTTGGATTCATGGGGTCCGCTCTCGGTTATTTATTTTATTCCTGGTGTACATTGTATAATGTACATTATTACAATAGTTGTTGGCAACTCTAAATATATTTACAAACATATTTACTACTATAAACAGTCATGAGATTAATTCAAGAGTATGCAATGTATTGGTATATAAAATGGAAAAAATATTACTCTAGACGTGTAATGATTACGGCCTCAATTTAATAAGCTGTTAAAAACTGTCCAAATGATGACCTCAATGTAATATTTTAGGATAAGCTTATCAAATGATTTAATCATTTTTGGACACACTTTTAAAATCCTTATTTTTTACATATTAAAAATGTTTTAAAAATGTGTATATATATCACAGCCACTTATCCACTAAACAGCAACTTCAATGTTGACAGATTGTATTAGGTTTAAAAAAAAAACACATAATCTAGGCAAAAATAATGGTGGTTTAGTTACATTATATGATCATACATTGCATAAGCCTGCCACAACGTCAATGTACCCCACCTTTGGCAGGTCCTACTCTAACAACCTAATGTCTGCTCTTATGAGATTAACCCACTTGCGGGTTTCTTTAGATAAATTAACTGGAAGGTTTTTCTAACAGTCTTGAATCAATTGGAAACCTTAGACCCATATCATTGTTTAACACTGTGTATACTTTATAAAAAAATAAAATTTATAATTTGTTTTCTGGACTTTGTTACAGGAAAGTGTTTATGCTTCCATTTAAAGTAAAATGTCCCAAAATACTAGTTATTTTTTTAAAATCTATGAAATATTTGTTGTTGTTTTTTTAAGACATGATGGAATACATGTAGAATTTGCTGAATGCAGCATAACCAAATGATACACTGTAACAAGTCAAAAAAGGAGCTGATTTTAGACCACTTTACATAGACACTGAGTGAATTTATCAAACTGTTGTGCTCTGAAAAATTGTCCAAAAATAGTAAAATTTAGGGCAATCACCATGGAAACTAGAGGAACCAGCAGGCATACCCCATTGATGATTAACTATTAATCTTCTAAACTTTTTTACCACCTTTTCAGAACATGAAATATGACATTATTTTGTATTAGTATGAAGTATATGCAGTGGGCCCCTTAAATTCATTTTAATATTAAAATCAGTAAAATGCATGATGCCACTTTTTGTAGTGTGATTAAATAGGTTTGGCTGAATGTATTCATACATAAAAAATAAATTGTTCAGGTAGCCTAAAACTGGCCATAGGGTGGTTTGGCTCGATAATTTTCGTCCATTGAAATGATTAAGAAAATAACAAAAATTGTGCCAAAATGGGCTAATCAATAAATTACTAAATATATACATTGTAAACATTATGTATATATTTTGTAGTACAATGACAGGTGCACTCTCAAGTGAAAATGTATATATAGAGGGAAAGAGATATTTTCTCTTTACTACTCTACATTTTTTCCCTGTATTGGTCATTTCTCATTGATCAGTGAATAAAATCATTTTTCTAAATAATCACTTCTTTTTTTGGTGAAACAAATGTCCATCCATGAAACAAATGTCCATCCATTGTCCGGTTCATATTTTTGTGATACTTTCCACATGGTTCTTTAGGGTTATGGAATGTAGTCACCCAACATTCAAACAAATCCCAGGTCATTTGAAGCTGGATGCACAAGTCTACTACCCACTTTTAATCACTGCTCTAAGTGAAATAAGACTAATTAATAGTATGACTATTTGTCACACAATCTGAAAAATAAAACACAGAAGTTAACAAATATATTATTATCCTTTACTATAAACCTATTTGCAAAAATTGATCACCAGAATTTTCTTTTTTGTTTTTGTATGTTCTGAAAGTTACACGATATTTTATTTTTTGGGCCAGTATGTATAGATTGGACATTTCCTAATGACAAAAATACATTGGTTGTATCAACACTTAAATGATAAAGTGCTAAGGAATAATAAAATTTGACAAAGTTACATAGAAATATAGAATGGGAAAAAATCGCAAGTCCATCATGTTCATCTTTTCCTATATCTGTTTTTGCTATTGATCCACAGGAGGTGAAAAACTCAATTTGAAGTAATTTCCAAAAACGAAAAAATATTATATCTTTGACAATTCTGTCTTCAAAACAGTATCTGAACTTAAAACAATACCAGCCCTCATGATTGGATTTCATTGTAGCCTTGGTTAAATAAAAATTAGATCTTCTTAAAATAAAAGAAACAGAAACATGGTGCAAAGACCCATAATCCCTCAAGTTAAAACACATAACTAAATTAGCTGAATTTCCAACATCCACTGTAGCTATTAAACATCTTTCCTTCCTGCGGATACGTGGTGGCCATAGGTCCCCATTCTATTATATAGTCCTGCTTAATCATAATAGCAGATACTATGTATCCAAGTTCTCATTAGAAAAGAATGAACTAAGAATAAAATAAAAGTTGTGTTTCTAAGACGGAAAAAAGTCGGTCTTCACAACTTCACAGAGCACTATTGGCCAACTAATAGTGAACTGCATTTCCAAGAGACCAATGGAGGCTCATTGTAACGGAGCTCCCTGGACCCCGGCTGGGTACCTCCGCCAAGGACCGCTTCCTAGCTGGAACAGTGGACAAACCTCAGCACTCTTGCTCCCAGTCACAGTGACTTGACTGGGGTCCTGGAACCACTCCATCCTGGAGCCAAATGGAGAGCTCGCTCTATCCACTCCCAGGCACTAGACGACAGTCCTGGGAAGTTTCTAGTCATTACAAGGACTTTTCCCATTGAATCTTCCACACTGGAACAAACTGGAGTAGTGATTAGCCCTTTCCCCTCCCAGTTACATCCCCTGATAGCCCCGGACAAAAATTTTGCTAGTGGTATTACCTTGCAATGTTGTCTTGCAACCGTTAGAGTCCTGATAACTGGAAACCTTTGAGATATGCTTCGGAGTAGTGATTAGCTCTTTCCCCTCCCAGTAACCAGACGACACATAGTTCTGGGAGTGCAAGCTGGAATGTTTTCATTTGGCCAGATGGCCTGCTTTTATACAATTTCAGACACAGTTAAGCACGCCCTTGACACTCCCACATAAACAGGATAATCCATCTCCTGGACCTGAGAGGGGAGTAGTTACAAGTTACAAACTCCTCCTCTGTTCCTGAGAGATAATTGAGTCAGGAAGTGAAGTAACACAATTATCTCCAGGCACAGAAAAAAAACATACAATATTACAAAAACCCCAAAATACCTTTAAAACATGTAAAAAACCCACAAAAGTTACATCCCCTGTGTCAAGGTTAACCTCCCCAACACGCAAACTAAAGGGCTGAAAAAGTGCACAAAGCCAGACGTATTACCGGTAGTGATGTCGCGAACCCGAAATTTTCGGTTCGCGAACGGCGAACGCGAACTTCCGCAAATGTTCGCGAACCGGCGAACCGCCCGAAACGCCATTGACTTCAATGGGGAGGCGAATTTTAAAACACACAGGGACTCTTTCTGGCCACAATAGGGATGGAAAAGTTGTTTCAAGGGGACTAACACCTGGACTGTGGCATGCCGGAGGGGGATCCATGGCAAAACTCCCATGGAAAATTACACAGTTGATACAGAGTCTGGTTTTAATCCATAAAGGGCAGAAATCACCTAACATTCCTAAATCACAATCAATATGGATTGACACCTGACATATGACATATTGACACCTTGACATATGGATTGACACCTGTCCTCAGAGCCCCTGATGCACACGGACACAGAGCAGAATAGGGACTGGTCCCCCTACATAGGGTCACTTGGCAGATATGGATTGACACCTTGTTACAAACTGCTATTTGTAACGGGCCCTTTAAATGGCAAATTGCCCTGCTTCCCTGGGTTGTGGAGAAGCCTATTTGCCAGCCTCCTCCCGCATGACTATGGCCCCTGGGAGATTGTGAAAATGTATGCACTTTTATTTGGTGTGTATGGCCCTTTAAGACTGTCGGTGGGCATATTGGGGCTTATGGACTCTTTATGTGACTGGTGCTGGCCCTTTAAACACCTTTTTTGGGACATCAGGAAGATTGGGACACTGCCCCTTTAAGGCGTGTCCCCAGACTTGTTGGGGACACGGCCCATTTAAGACGGTGTCCCCTGTGTCCCCAGACCTGGTGCAAACCCTTTGTGCCTGCCTGGCTATTTCCCACTTGGTTCAGTAAATGGGAAATTATTTCAGCTGCAGAGACTAAGTCCCATTCGGCGATGGGACTTAGTCTTTTTTTCAGCCGTTTTTTTCAGCCATATTTCAGCTGCAGAGACTAAGTCCCATTCGGCGATGGGACTTAGTCTTTTTTTCAGCCGTTTTTTTCAGCCTTATTTCAGCTGCAGAGACTAAGTCCCATTTGTGATGGGACTTAGTCGTTTTTTCAGCCTGAAATAGACCGACCTCACAGCCCAAATCTATGGAACTGTTTTGGGCAGGAAAATGTGCTTGCGGTCGGTCATAAAGGGACCTCCAGCTAACTTTTTAACCCCTGGATGGATTTGGCTGATTTTTGGTTATGTTTATGTTTTAAGTGTGCTGATTCCAAATATGTAATTATGAAGATGGGATGTGTAGTTTTAAAGTTACAGGGTATGGCTAAAAACTGTATTTTTACTGCCTGTGTTTAATTATGTTAATCTCTTCCCAAACGTCATTTCGTTCAAAGTGGAGAGAATGTTAAAAAAATATATTTTTGTTCGGAGTGTGAGAAATGCTTTTCAGCCGCTTCTAATCTTAAGCATCATTTGAGGAGCCATACAGGAGAGAAACCTTATTTGTGGTGTGTTTAGTATTGTTCTGATCAGTTTAATACCTTCCGCGTCTCCTATCAGTGGACGTGTATATGGCAGCCATTTTAGGAACCGTACACCTGGGACCCGAGCAAGGTCACCTCGTTCAACAGGCGACAACATTTGTCCCTGGAAAACTATCCTGGACATTCTGTACAATTTGTATGGATATGGCAGTGATTTCTGTAACAGGGAGATGGAAGAAGATGCTTGGTCGGTCCTCTTAATTCAAATTTGGGGCACTGCGCGGTCAAGCTAATGTGCCACCAGATAGGAGTGGTGTGTTTAGTATTTTTCTGATCAGTTTAATACCTTCCGCGTCTCCTATCAGTGGACGTGTATATAGCAGCCATTTTAGGAACCGTACACCTGGGACCCGAGCAAGGTCACCTCGTTCAACAGGCTTGCAGCATATCCTCCAGGAAGAAGAGCCTGAACCCTTACCGGCTGCACGTGTCTTACCTGTACATGGAAAGCTGCTGTGG